>CM053774.1:82076317-82111988 GCA_028658325.1 Potorous gilbertii
CTTCAGATGTTTTTGTATTGCTGTTTTCAGAGCTAGTTCTGAACATCTGAGAGTTTCTGGTGCTTCCAAGCTGGTATGATCTGGATGTAGAAGTAGTCAGTGCTCTCTCAGTCTAGACTCTCGGCTTTACCCAGGAAGACCTCTGATCCCTCGAGATTACAATTGATACTGCTTCTCAGTACCTTGTCCCTTGGGACCAGAAATGATACTGTCCCTCAGGGTCTCTGATCTCTTGAAGTTGGAAGTGTTGTGCCCCCCTCAGTGTTCCTACTTCCTTGGGCCTCAACGTGCTCTGCTTTGCACTTGAACTTTGACCTAAAAGGAGGTATAAAATTGGAGTTGCCAAGCAGTTCAGCCTCAGAGCTCTACACACTCTACTTCTCTTTTGAACTATGACACAAATATGGGTATAGTCAATGGAGTTGCCAAGTTGGTTCCTGCATCCAGTTCTAGCACAGAGTTTTTCTTTACTCTCTTTCTGACAAGTTGCCAGGTTCTCCTACCATCTCTGACTTGTGAGTTCCTGAAGTGGCTGTTGCTTCTGTCACTACCACCTAATCCCACCTCTGTTGTTTTAACAAGGACCCTGACATACACAGGAGGGCCTGCTGTACAGGTTCTTAGATCTGCTTTTCTAAAAGGAAAGCAATTTCTGGTGGATCAACAATCACTTTCATCAAGCACATATATCATTTATTTAATTCAGGGAAAAAAAGTCAGTATCCTAAACTTCAGAGAAAATACTAAGAAATAATAATCAATAGACAGGCCTTCCAGCTGCCTGACCATAAGGAATACATACATCACAGTTCAACAGACCATACTCTAGAGTCTGTTGTCAGACTATGTTAGACTATGTCTGACCATACTAGATAGTTACCAGAGAGAGATGCACCAACATCTGGATTTTCAAAGTCAGGGGTCTCCTTAATAGCTGACCAGAGTCTTGTCTGGCCAAACAGACACTTCCAATGAAGTTGCCAAAGTAGAATTTCACCTCAGAATACTAATACAATTTTCAGAGTCAGAGGGCATCACAGCCCTTGAGAACCAGTGCCTAATTAGAAATTAACAAAAGCTGTGGCCCCTTTCCCCCTTCCCCCACTCCAAGAAAGCTTCCCTTAATGGGCAGGTCCATCAATGGGTGGGAGAGATCTTTAACTGTAATTAACATTACATGGACTTGAGGTCAACTTCCTCTCCCATGTCACAGATCTCATTCCATCTGCCTATGTTGTCTTATACTGGAACTTTGTCTCATTCTGATTTTATTTTGGCTCTTCAATTCTAGAATTTGATTTGAGGTGTAATTTTAAAGTTTGTTTTGTTTTGATTTCTTGGTGGGGAATCTTGGCAGAGTTCAGCTGAGTGCTTCTTTACTCCATCATCTTGGCTTTGTCCCTGGAAGTTTCCATAGAAATATTTAGCAAAATAAATAACACTCAATATAATATTAATTTGTTGTTTTCTAAATCACTATGTAATCCATAAGAATGCCTTTAAACATGGGTTTTATGCCACTGTCCTAGACTATGTTATCTAGAGGTCTTCTTTATTCCCTACTCTCTCTGCTTTGGATAGTAATTACGTAAATAACCTTCTGATATTAGTATATTGTAAGTTCCTGAAAGACAAGAATTATTACATTTTTTGCTATGCATATTCTCATTGCCTCACACAATATTTTTCATGTATGTTTAATAAATGCAAAGTTTAATTTACTTGCATAAAATAATCTAATTTGCTATTCGATTTTGATCAGGTTTTCACTTCAGTTGAATTTAGAATCAGAAAACTGAGTAGAAATCCAGTATTTACCATTTACTATCTATGGAATAGTGAGAAAGTCATCATCTCTAGGAATTATTTTCCTTATCTATATTATGAAGAGAGATTGAACAAGATAAATCCTTGTGGTACAACCAATATCTGTTTTCCCCCTTTAATATGGATTGCTCTAGTTTTTATTTTAGTTTTACCCCTAAAAGGCAACAGAGATGAGTCTTGATGGCTCAAGGGGCTTGGGTTCAAGTCATTTTATTTGACAAAGCTTCTAGCTTCATCTGGACATGCTAACGAAACTCCCTGGTCACCTAATAGCAGAAGAAAAGGATTCATCCATGGGGAGTCAGAGTCCAACTATCACACTGTCAGGTTAACCCCTAGAGTTTCCATTTAGAGGCAAGAGGACTTCTTCTACCTGAGTTAAGTATATCCTTTTATTTATTTATTGTTTTTACCATACTTTGTGTGTTAGGGCTAAGCAAAGTGCCTTTCAGTAACTGTTTATTAACCTACATATGTCTCACTTCATTCCAACATTGAACCTGAACTAAGGGAACACTAGCCTCAGGCCCATCCCTAACATCCCTTAAGGTCTATTTTAACTCTAGAGCTAGGAAATGAACAAATTTGGCACTGGGTTCAACACTTAATAGGCACTGAGTAATTTGAGTAGCTTTAGAGATCCATTTAGCTAGAGAGTTACAAATGTAATTAAGAACTGAATAATAGACTCTCTGGAGGTTAAGCAAATATGGAATATTTAAGAAAAGAAGGCTATGAGGCTGGATTAGTGATCATTTTCAATATACAGGCAGATGGAAGTGTTGCCTAAGGAGGTACCAGAGATTTCATTGTTGTTTCCTAAGAAAATGCAGATGGTATTTTTTTAAACAATTCAGCTTTTGAAATAGGCAGCAAGTGACAGAAAGAGAAATGATGAAATGCTGTATTTCCCCAAACAAGAAGCAAGTCTTCCAAAAATCAATTTTTGAAAAAAAATTCAGTTATAAATCTTCTTTCTAAGGTTTCTCATCAGAGACTGAGATGTGGGCACGAGCATAAGTGATCAAAGAAATGAAATAGATTTAGACTTCCTTCTTGGAGTACCTGAAAATATTTCTAAAACTAAAAATGCTTCTAGTTTGCAAAAATTCCCCAAAATACTAGGTGCAAAAGTATATAAAAGTAAACTAGGGATGATGACCTCTTCTCCACCTCAAAAATATCTGGAAAAAACATGAATATTTCAAAATACTAATTTAAAAATTGGTTTACTTAACATGTGCCAAATTTGCTGAACTTACTTTTTATTTAGATTGTTGTTTATCTTATAGATAGAACATGTGCCATTATTTTACCACTTTATGAAATCAGATAAAAATATAGAATTCTTTAAAAATTGAGGAGGGGGATCCTATGATTCCATTTCCACAATTCTTAGAAATAAACTGCCTCTACCAATGTTATCTGACATATGTTCTTGAACTTAGAATCCTACAGAATTTTCTGTGACTCTGGGACAGTCAGTGATTTGCACAAGGTCACATAGCCATTGTGTATCAGAATAAGGTCTTCCTAAAGAGATCTCCTTGACTTGATTCAGATTTCTATAGCCACAACACCAAATATTGTGAAAATGTTGAAAAAGTAGTGTGTTAGAGAAGAATGGATACTGGCTCTAGATGCAGAGAACTTGATTTTAAATTTCACATCTGATACTCGTGTTTTTTCTGACTATGAACAAAACATTAACATCCTTAGATATCAGTTTCCTCTCCTGAAAAATGATAGAGTTGATGTGGTGAACTAACTCTAAAGTTCATACTGGTTTTGAGAATATGGCTCTATGTCAATCCATGTATTTGACCTGACTGGAGAGTCCTGGTTAACATACCTTTGGGAAAAATAGCAAAGTTTCAAAAGGATGTTTTGTTGATTTAAATGTAGATTATAGTAAGGGTTGATTCTATGTTTTATGCCTATTTAAATAATCTTAATTATTTTTGTTTTAGAAAATGATGACACTGGAGGTAGCAAAGTACTCAACTATTGAAGTCATTCATTCTCTTTGGAAGGAAAGCTAAAACTAAATGTTATTGCTGTGTAATCCTGTCTGACTCTTCATGACCTCATTTGGGGTTTGTTGGTTTGTTTTTCTGCAAAGTTACTAGAGTTGTTTATCATTTTCTTCTCCCACTCATTTTGCAGATGGCGAAACTGAGACAAAGAGGGTTAAGTGACTTGCCCAGGATCACACAGCAAGAAAATGTCTGAGGCCAGATTTGAATTTAGGAAAATGAGCTTTCCTGACTCCAGGTCTGGCATTCTATCCACTGAACCATCTAGCTAACCACAACATAAGAAGAGCTTTAACAGGTACAAAGGAAATTCCTTTTCTTTCAGGGTCTGACAAGTAAATATGCATTTATTAAGTACCAAAATGTGCAAGGTACTGAACTAAACTCAGGAAATAGACAGTATGTATTCAATGGTACCGATAAGAGAAGTAGACTTTATCATGAAAAATGACTTCTAGTCTGACCATAATCTGCAATACAAAAATGTTGTTACCAGAACTAGCATGGTGGGTAGTGAGAAGTGAGTCTTCTAAATATGTGAATCACTGTGGAGCTGAGAGCACTTTATCTCAAGGACCAGGCAGCAAACTGATAATAAACTGTAGCTAGTCTAACTTTCATAGACCAATAATGGAGAAATGAGTCTAAAGACAGTATATTACTCAGTACACTAACCCTGATTGATCCATTCTACTTTTCTATTAAGGAGATATTTAGAGAACTTGTTATAGTGATAGGCCTATCAACCAGGAGGAAAGATTTTAAAGTCACTCCATTTGCAGTAGCATAGAAAGAGATAAATTCCAAAAATTTATTACTATTTATATTAAAATTTAAAACACAATAGCAAACTGTAATAGTTTTCATCATTCTTTAGTTGTCTTCCATTCTCTAATTCTTTGTCCTGGGTTAGATAATTTTATTTTTTATATTTACTCATAGAACCATCCCAGATATAATCTTCTAAATGATTTTAAACCAACTTCATGGAAATCACTCTTGACTGCCTATCCTATTCTTAAAGATCAATAAGCATGATCCCACACTCTCCTACTATAACATTCACAGTGAGGAAAGTTTTCAGCAAATCTAATCTAAATTGCTCCTGTTGTAAATTACATCCATTTCCTTTGGCTCACTGGGGATAGCAAACAACTGGTCAGCATTGGCAATGCAATAACATTGAAATTGAAACTTGTTAGGAGGCTGCTTGACTGTGACAGGCTGAGAAGTCATAGAGATGGAAGAAACTTTGAGATCTCATTGACTTCTCCCCCCTCCACCCAGACTATGTCTGAACTACCCTAGTAAGATACAGAATTATTTTCAGGGGACATGGTTCCCAAACTTCAAAAATCTATTCCAGTCCTTACTGCCAGGAAATTCTTAGCATTTAAACCATTATTTGGATTTAACTGTTTTATCCAACTGTGCAATACTTTGAGGCCATGGCAAATGGATTCATGTATCTTTCTTTCCAATTGTCCATTCATTCATCTTAGCTGTGTATTCTTTCATAAAAAACCATAAGTACCACCATCTAGCTATCTGTTGGACATCAGCTAGAGCATCTTTAAAAGATAAAAGGGGATAGAACAATTGATCATTTATTTTGTGTTTCTGAATGACATGGAACTTTGAGGCCTTATAAAAGATTACAGAGATTAAAATCACGGGGTGATTTTGATGAAGTCAGTTCTAGAATTCTAGAGAATATAGAATGATACAGAGAGGCCACACCTAGTTCATGGAAACACAAAAATTCTTTTCTTATGGCATATTCTAGCAACCACTGGTATATAATGCTTTTGCCTTCTTTTTCTATCTGAACTTCCTCTCAGCTGATGTTTATGTTAAAGAGTTATTAGCCATATGACATGTTCCTAGAAAGAGACAAATGTGAATACCAGGTCTTCCTGTTCCTATAATATTGATTATGATGAAGTACACATTATTTTGCTGCTCAATTACTAAGTATATTTCCTCTGAGGCATCTTTCCTTCTTTCTACGTGCTTAGAAAAATGCCAAAAACTTAACATACTCAACCTGTCACAGAGGATTGACTACCTATGGGAGTGGTGGAAAATGAAAATTGATGTATATGTTGGACAAACTGAGGGATATTTCATATATATATATATATATATATATATATATATATATATATATATATATATATATATATGGGTGTGTATGTATGTATGTATGTATAAACTTTAAAGCCCCAACAAATGGATTCATGCATCTTCCCTTCCAACCATTTATTCAACCATCAACCTTAGCTATGTCTTCATCCAAAAACGACCACATGGGCCATCATCTCATTATCTTTACTGTTCACCAGTTAAGACACACTGTTGTTTATCTCCAAAGATCTATTACAGTTACAGTGATGTGCTTTGAATCATTAAACATTCCAGAATTTCATTCATGACTAAGATGGTAAGAAATGGAAGATGAAGAAATAGAGGGAAAAAGCATAAGATTCTTTGTACTTCCTCCACAGCAGGGCCAGTGAATAAGAAACTGGAAAATCACCCATCTTGCTAAGAGAGTTCAAGAGGTTGTGCATATTAAAGTTATCTTCAGCTGGATATTTTCCAAATGGAACATATAAATTATGGAGGAAACATGACATATAAATAGAAGATTTAATGCACCACTGCCCTAATTCTTCAAATTCCTTTCTGTGGCATTGATCATTGTTGCCCGTAAATGTCAGGTGATTTTCAAGTCTACTTGAGATCTAGGTAAGACCAATAAATTCATATTTATCCTGCATTCTTTCTTTGTATCCTACAAGGGAGAAGATTGAGTTATCTAGGATTTTTCATCTAGAACCTTGGAATTTCCTAAAGCAATAATGGTAAATATAAAGAGTTTTTATGTATTATGATTAATGTTTCTTTTATGTATTTTGTATAATATGCAAAACAGATTGTAAAATTTATAATGCTATATATGTTAACTAATTACTACTGTACTACTACTACTAACTAATTTCTACTACAATTTCGATGAGGAAATTGAAGCCAAGAGGTTAAATAAATTGTCTAGTGTCAGATAGCTAGGAAGTAGTTAGGGTAGATATAAAATTCAGGTCTTCGTGCCTCAAAGTCTATCACTTTCTCCATTACTTGGTCAAAGCAACTTCAGCCCTTAAGGGGAAAATTCTTAAGAATAATTTAATCTATAGGTATATTTTGGACTGTTGGGATCACTCTGACACCTGAGAAATTGTTCAAAGAATAGATTGTATTCCTTTTAGTGGTTTAACATTATTCCCATAGTAGTCCATAAGTTTAAAGGATAATATAAATGTATGCTAAAAGACAATGAAGCTCTGTTGAAAGTTGGATTTTCCCTAGGACAGTGAGAGGAGTATCTGAATGACTTTTTTTGGTTTGTTTTATGTTTCTCAACACTGAACTACATTACTAATAGAAATATGCTTTTAATCACAGATTTGCCTCAAAACATGAACTTAGTCTTGAATTAGACCTTGATTAGGAATAAATTTTGATCAAATCTTCTTTTTTTGGCACAACTAGGAATTCTATTAAAAGTATTTGGTGATAATTGCTAATGATCTCTGGATTTCAAAACCTGATTATATTTTTTCCCCAAACATTATTTTTCTTGGATGACATTCTTCAAAGTATTTGACACTGATGACTGTTTTGTCTTCCTGGGTACTTTTCTTCTAAATAATAAGCTCCAGTAGCTCTCCATTGTTAAGATAAACTATGAACTCTTCTATTTATCATTTAAGAATCTTCATAATATGAAATAAATCTATCTTTCCAGCCCCATTGTATATTACTCTACTTTGTGCATCCTAATGTCCAAACTAGACTTCTTGCTTTCATTCACATGTGACATTCCATTTCTTTTCCTATATCTTTGCCCTGGCTATTCCCCCATACCTAGAATATACTCCCTTCCAACTTCTACCCATATAGAATCTCTTTACTTCATTCAAGATCCATTTCAAGAACTTTCTTCTACATGGAGATTTTCCTGATTCTTACCTCATCCATAACCATCATCCTATTCTCCCATTCACTGCTAGTTCCCTCCCTCTCTAAACTGCTTTCTGTGTATTCTTCATGTCCTTGAGAAGCAAAATGGAATGGTGGATAGAAAGCTGGTCTTGGAATTAGAAAATGTGGGTTCAGTTTCTGACACTAACATTCTGGTTATTTAATGCTTGGCAAATCACCTAACCTCTCTGATTCTCTGTTTTCTCATTTGAAAAGTGGCCAAAATAGTAACAAGTATGTTAATGTAAGAATCCCTAGATTATTTTGGTAAAATTTAAAGTACTTTCTAAGTGATGATGATGATGATGAAGATGATGATGATGATAGCATATGTAAATTTTATTTTTATTAGAGAATACTGGCTACTTAAATGCAAAGATTATTTAATTTCATCTTTGTTATTCACTAGGTATGCAACAGAGGATCACTTAGTAAATGTGTATTGATTGATTGATGAGTCTATTCTAGTAAAATACAGAAAATAATACTTTACAATTATTAACCTCATTGTTATAACATTTTTACCTACATTATGTTCTTCTATCCTCACAAGAACTCTGCCTGTTTTAGAGATGAAGAAATTCAATTACCAGAGAGTCTAATTAGGAAATGACAAATTCAGAAATCGAACTAAGGTGATATGTGTCTAAATGAAGGCTTTTTTCCGCTGTCTTAAAGTATTTTCAATTCCATAAAAGTATCCAAAAATGTTTCTCAGCACAGAGGAAAAAGGAAGATAACATATGAAAGAGAGGGGTCAGGCAGTCCCAAATAAGTATATCAGAGCATATTTCTTAGCTGTTTGTCATGTGAAGGTAGGCAAAAAAGCATGAGATAGTTGGTCAAGTTAAGCATGAAATTTGACCAAGGAATTATGGAAACTTATGGATTTAAATCATGTTTCCACTAGTAGAAAGTTACTGAAACCCCCTAAGTTATTGGCATCATTTACATGTAAAGCAGGTTTGAAAGAAAAGATTTTAACCTACCACTTATAATCCATAAAACCAACATTTCCATCAAAATCACATCCTTTCAAAAAGTATTTTCCTCACAGAGAGGCATAGACTTGAAAAGAGAATGAAAATGCACCTAATTCACAAGGAAATGAAAATGCTATTAGGTGCAGAAAATGTTCATGGTTTGGACATTGTAAAGCCCTAAACTTAACCATCTCAAATTACTTACTCTCAGTCTATTCATCTTTTTGGAATGGCACATTAAGGATTTGCCTTTTAATGGGAAATCTGCATTCCCATCACAAGGAACAAACCTAGATCTTTTAACCCTGTGGTTCTGTGACCCTTTATAGAATGGTGAAACCAGAAATAAAAGGAAAGCTGATACCCCAAGAACCAGCTCCTCTCCTTTATGTCCTCAGTTATTATTAACTCAGATTCATTCATATCCTTATTTCTATTTGGATGATCTTTTCAGGATTATCATTCATGTTTCTGAACAGATGAGCATATAAATGCCAGTTCTTTCCATCACATGTACATATGAAAGACTAATTGCACTGAATAAATAGCTTTTCACATCTAAACAAAAGATGTTTAAAAAATTGAGAAAGGAAACTAAAGACTATTTTTGCTGCTGCCAGGTTTTCCATTATTCTAAGCCCACTGGCATTCCAGGCAGGGGTGTTAATTCCTTACCAGCAGACCTGTCTCCATAGCTTTATTTGCTATTAAAGTGACACCACAGAATGGCAAAAAATGATGTGTTGATCTTGAATTTGGAGAAATGTCAGGATTGTTGCTGACAAAGGCCGTAGGAAACAAAATCATTCCCTTTCTGCCTCATTGCCAATGTTGACTAAGACTAAAATTCCAAAGGCAAGATTTTTTTTTGAATTGGCAATAATTTGAGGGTCTTAACAATATAATTACTTACATTGATTTTTCAGTAAAAGCTTCATCTATTCATCTGGATTTGAGCAATCCATGTGGCTCTAACTGCAGAGAGAGCAGCCTTTTTTTAGAAATAAATTGAGGGGCTCATCCATCAACTCTCTAATCACTTCTTTTCTTTTAAAATGCTGTAGAGTGGTGATGTTTCAGTGTGTGCAGCCCAGTTTCTCTTTTATTTCCTTTCTTTCATTGGATGCACAGAAAGTCACCAACATGGTTATGTTTTGTTTTTGTTATTTAAAGAAGCAAACTTCATTACACTCACTTAGTATCTTCATTTCTTTGACCTTTAGTATTTCAGTGGCATGAATGGATGTCCATGATGGCACAGAAGACAAAAAATACTAAACAAAGCTACACAATAAACAAAGAAAAAAGCTCCTTCCCCTACAGCAATCTTAGCCCTAATAAGGTCACTGAATAATATTCTAAACTTGTAGGACATTTATGCATTTTGTGGTTCAAAAAATCCTACTTGTAGAGAGGTAACCATCTAAAGTCCCTTGGATTGGAGCAGTTAAAAGAGTCTGTGCCTTGGCATCATTCTTGGCAAAACAAAAGATCTGCAACGGAGACCTTGACAGTAGCAACTGCCAATGATTCTCCCTTTGACATTGGGAAATATTAAAACAGATGCTTTTGCTTATTACTCTGTAGCTTTTCTCAGCTTCTTCTCATACTGTAAAGCTGCATTAATCTAATTACTCACTGACTTTATGGTTTATGAGATAAGCTCAATATTTGCCTTCTCTTAACCATTTGCATATAAATTAATAACTAATTTTAGGACACAGAATGGATATTGATGACCAATAAATGTCTAGGTTTGCATTTCCCTCCACCTCTTCCAAATTCATACATTCAGATCCGTTTGTTTTAATGGACAGTAATTATACCACAACTCAGAGGTCAGACAATATTATTTGATTCAAATTTACTTTCAGAGGCAGAAGACAAAATATATTAGGAAAATAAAAGTATGGCAGTTGGGGTTATTTTGGTTTGAAATGGGTAGTGAGGGATATGATTTAATAAATAATAAGAAAGAAGGTCCCTTACACAGAAGAAGGTGGGCAGTTGTCCTCTTGCTTCTACTGGGGGTGGGAGGGGAGGCAAACAAGCTTATGTTACAACTAGCAGAAAATATTTTTGCTACTTAAAAAGATAAATGTAAAATTTGCAGTAAGAGAAAATTCAATCAGATGTAGAAGATGACTTCCTAAATCTCCCTCAGTGTGGGTGAAACAGAACTGAACCAGGTTGGGACTTAAAGGACTCAGCTCCAAATCTTCCCTCAGCTATTTAAGTAGAAACATGGCCTTGAACAAGTCATTCCATTTCTTTTGCTTTACTTTTTTTTTCTAGTGGAAAATTATTTGATTCAACTAAATGACTTTCAAGGACTTTCCCAACTGTAAATCTTTGATCCTAAGTAAGGGTATGTACTAAAGCTAGCTCTTACTTGCTCAGACAGAAAAACTGATTGCTAAATTTTCATTGTGAGCTTTAATACCTTGAAATTAGTCAGCACTCATTTAATTATTCAGCTGATTATCTAAACTTAAAAAAGAGTTGGAGAAAATACTCAGAATGCATATTAAAAGTGTGTCAGACATGTTCCCCCCACTCATTTAGGAAAGCCAGTTGTTAAACGTTGATCAGCACACTCTTGATTCTAAGATAGAGCTGAGAACTTATATTTTTCCTTACCTACCTGGAAAAGTTTTGTTTCTCCAGTTTTGTAATCCCTAGGACAATCTCTAACCTAGGAGTCAGAATTGTAACAATATCGTGTAGGACCATATAACATTAAAAAAAGCAATCACCATGGAGTATGTATTTTTATCACAGGCAATCAAATATCAAGCTGTTAAATTCCTTCTTTGATTTATATACAAGAGAATCAAGGTAAGGTCTTACAGTGGAAGAGGTTCATAAACCTAGTAATGACTCAAAAATCTATTTAGACCACCAGCATCCCAATCAATAGCACACATTTTACAGGCTATCGTGTTAGGACCTCTTTTTTTATCCAAGTTCCCTGAACTACTTCAGGGAAGTACTATGTTTTTACCCATCTCCTTGCCTTTTCTCCACCTCAATTTACTCAAATATTCAGGAAGGAATTTGGCACAGTAGGAAATATGCCACATTTAAAAGCAGATGACCAAGGCTCAGACACCAGCTCTTCCATTAATTACCTCTACTCTCTTGAACACATCACTTTAACTTCCATGGACTTCAGTTTTCTCAACTGTAAAATGAAGAGTGTTGGACTAGATGCCTCCTAAGGTCCTTTCAGCATAAAATCTATGATTCTTTGGTTCTCTGCTTCCCTCTTGTATTTCTCTCATTTCTCCTTCCCCGTGCTGTTGCTTAGGCACAAAGAAGGCCTTCCCTATGCTTAGAACAGTGTCATAGATGAAGGTAGCCATCTATAAATGCCTTTGCCAGTGATGAAAGCCACACAGGGTGGTTAGCTTTAAGCAATAAATAATCCAATTCAAGGAACTCCAGTGAAAGTTATTAAGCCCTTATTATGTCCAAAGTACTGGGTTAGATGTCAGAGAAAAAAAATACAGAATGAAAAATCATCCCTTGCCCAAGAGATAGTAATTGTTTTTTTTTTTCATTTTCAGAACTGGCATGAATTAGTGGTCATCCAGAAGAAAACTGCGATCATGTAGACTGGGAAAGATGGGGTATAATGGAAAGAGCAGTGAGTATGGAGTTAGGAAGACCTGAGTTCAAACTTAACCTCAGAAACTTACTAGCTGTGTGACACTGGGCAAATCATTTAAGCTTCCATTTGTCTCAGTTTCCTCATCTGTAAAATGAGTATATTAACAGTACTTGCATCCCCGGGTTCTTATGAAGATAAAATAAGGTAATATTTGTAAAGCACTTAGCAAACTACCTGATCTATGGTAGGTATTATTTAGAGTTTACCTATCACCATCATCTCTTCTTTATCATCATCATCATCATCACCATCACCATCACCATCATCATCATCACCATCATCATCATCATCACCATCATTGTCATGAATCTATTAGCCTGTGCCAGGCTAATAGTGAAAAGAATATTGTATATAACTTCATAGTAAGCATATCTGCCATCTAGGGCTTTTTTGTTTTGTTTTGTATTGTTTTGCTTTATTTTAATGTGGACCAGGCATAGGTATCAGATTTAGTTTCTACAGAAAGTTTCTGCAGGACCTTCGTATTAAGAATTTGCTCTCTAGTAATAAATACCTAGAAATTAAAACTATTTCAACCTATAAGTCATACTCAATATAATACATTTCTCCAAGATTCCGCATGTGAGGAGAATGCATGATTCCTCTGCAAATTCTGCATGACAAGCTTAATTGGGGCAAACAGAAAGTAGGACACAGAGAAGAAATACCCAAGGGATACATTAAAGCATGGCCTGAAGCACTCACCATGGCAAAATTGACAAGGGCAGAGAGTTCAGTGGGCTAAAGACCTTGAAAGCCACCATGAATACTGCATTCTTTTATATTAATAATGGATTCATTGATGATGTTTTGCAAGGAATCTGAGAAGTTATGCTTTTATTTGAATGACAGTATTATGAAGACTGGGAAAAGAAACAGAAGTGAGTTTTAGGAGGCCAAAGAAATGTTATAAATATACTCAGAGTGAAAAGGATTTCCACTCACACACAGATTTTTGCCAACATGAATGAGATAAGGGCTGACATAAATTCGTCAAAAAACCCATTTATTAAGCACTCACTGTGTGTTGGGAATTGTAGTAAGCATTGGGCATGTAAAAAAAAGGCAAAAAACATGACCTGCATCCTCAAGGTACTCACATTCTAATGGAGGCAAAGCATGCACCTCAAGAAAATAGTACACAAAGGAAAAACAAAGTATGTACACCCCCCCTACAGAAATACTATGTAATATTATATTTTTCTGATAGTGGAGTACAGGGTTGAGAGAAATAAGAGAGAGTCAAACTAAGGCAAATTTCATCACTTACAAACTGTTCTATAACACCAGATACCAAAGAAGTCACAGGGAATTCCTAGAGTTATTCACAAAGAAATTTTTTCACAATTATTGCGCTTTTGCCAAAATATAACACGTATTTAGCAAATGTAATTATGGCAAATTAGATCTCAGAATGATGGCTAAAAGGTCTACTTGCCTAAAGAATATCTCCAGTTACGTAAGACGGACAGATACCAGAGGTCAGGCTGCCCAGAGCATTGCATTCAAGGAGAAAAGGAAGGTCAGTGCTCATGTATTCATTGTAGATGATGGAACTATAGGATAGTGGGAATAATTAGAGAAGCCATTTGCAGTTCTCTGATGTGATAAGCAGCATTACACTATGGATAGGCTTATTGTTTGAAGGGTCCTTAGGAAAGGGGATGCTGACAAAACATAATAGCTTTCAGGAAGACCATGTCCATTAATGTTCTTCTAGACTATCCGATACAAGGAGTAGATGGATCTGGAAGACAAATAAGACTAAGGCTTTCCATTTCTGCTCCTTTCATTGCACTCCAATAGCACTATTTAATGAGAGAAACCTTCTGATTAGAATGATGGAATTAGTGATATCTTTTTTGATCAAAACCCTTAAGATAAAGATCTAAAGTGGGAGGATGATGCTCTACATGATTGAAATGTTCTAAATTTGCATATTTTTCATATTCATGTTTTTAATTCATATTAATATATGTCATATTGATACAGTTATTAAGCACTTACCCTATCCAGTGAACTCTACTATATGCTTAGGGGTTAAGGATTAATAATAATGGCAATACACAATTCTTGTCCTCTAATAGCACATATTCCACAAACGGGAGAAGGAACTAGAAAGGGGCTTAATTTATAGTTTCTGTAGAAACAAGTATTATCCAAGTCAGAATGTGATGAAGACAAAGAAGAGATAAAGATGAAGGGCTCATGTCTTGGAATAGTTATCGTTTCACATCACAGGGGTTAGGGGTACAGTGCCCCCCCAATCTGGAAAATCCATGAGAAATTTTTAGCTCTCCCTCTGTTCCAGACAAATTTGTTTTTTTTTTCTTTTTCTATCATGGGGTGTTTACAGTATCTTATTGTAAAATTTAGGTTAAGTGTTTGGTCACCAGCCTTTGTGTGTCATCTGCAGCTTCCACAAAACTCCCCCAAAATTCCCATTTAATTTCATATGCTGACCCATGATATATGGATACCATGACAAGAAAAGTCACAACGTGGAAGTGATAACTCTACAGGAGAAAGGGCAGAACTCATTGAGCTGAGAAGATAGGGCAAGGAGACTTAACTGAGGAAACAATACCTAAACTAATTCTTGAAGGATTCAAAAGGTAGAGATGAGGAAAGATTGCATTTCAGTGTTGAGAGATGGACCACTTGGACACTTGGAGCAGGGAGGAAACACAGCCAGGATTATAAACTAATTAGCAGTCAAAGGATCACAGATTCAGAGGTAGAAGGGACCTTAGAGGTTAGAGTCCATTTCATAAATGAAGAAATTAATGTTCAAATATATTAAGTCATTCGCCTAAGTTGCATAATTAGTACTTATGTAAAGTAGGATTTGAACTCATCATCCTAACTTCAGGTCAAATGCTCCATCCAAAACTTCACATATCTTCTCCACTTTCTCTGAAACGTAGTGAACTTTAAAGGGTACGATCTGAAATCAGAATTAAAATTTAAATTGGAGTCAGATTGTTCAGGACACTAAATACCGGCCATTCCATCTGTATTTAAAGTAACTCTAAAATGATGATTGGTCTTTTATTCTTTTACACTACTTGTAAAAGTGAGAAACATTCTTTTAGTGAGAAACATTCCTTCATTCCATCTTGCATTCCTCCTTGCCTCTATGCTTGTCTGCATTTCTTTTTTTTACAAAAAAAATTTTTTTCATTCTTTCCTAGGACAATGGTACAAAGGAAAGCATTGTTGGCCAAATAGACTAATCATGTCACAATCTTGGATGTTTCAGTTTGGGGTTTCTGTCCCACTGTCATGAGAGTCTTTGTCATCCTGTTAGAATCCATGATTAAAAGACTGTTAATAAGAACCGTACTATATCACAAATGATGCTCACATTAGAATTGTTTTGGTATCAGTTAAATATATTTTTAAGTTACAGTCACCTATTTGGTCACAGTATTTCCTGGATGTATCTCCTATTTAGTTTGCAAGTTCAAAATTTTAAAAATATGTAACAGGATTTTAGGATTACCAAATAAGTCTTTGGCAATAAAAAAAAATTTCCCTTTTTCTTTCCCCAAAACTTGTCATTCTGATCACTTTGCATATGAAATTGCATTATCTTCATTGTTATTGTAAGGTATAAGATAATTTACTTGAAAATATGAATCATTTCTATTTTATGCCCAAATATTTTTAATTATCTTCATAGGAAATTGGTTACAAAAATATTATGAGAAAATGTTTTCTCACAGTGTCCTCCTAAGGTCAATTCTTAATCATTAGATATTAGAGAAACTTAAATTCTGTCTCAAGTCTTACATTGGTTGATTTTGTTTGTCTTCTAGTTTTGTTATTGTTTCACTAAGAAATGTACTTAATTTTCTGGCTCTGAAATTGTCTAAGTGATTTATTTGATTCTAAAGTCTTGCTCAAAAATATTTAAATCTTATCATGACTTTTAGTCATATGACTTAAAGGACTTTAGGTTCTGAAAGGTTTTGCTAGCATCACCTTGCTGGACTGCCAAGTCCTGTCAAAGTAGAAAACCTTTGATTATGGACCTGATGATACAGGCTATCTCTTTCCCTTCATTCAATTACTCTTGTTTAGTCACCCCTCCCCTTTCAATTCTTGACTTCATTATTGCGAGCTTCTTCAAACTGATCAGTCTCCATCTCCCAACTCTCCTCTTTCCAATCGCTCCTCCACACAACTGTTAACTAGATATTCCTAAAGCACAGATTAGATCCTATCACTCCTTAAGACTAAACAAAACAAAACAAAACAATAAATAAGAACCTTAATGATTCCCTCATTCCATTCAAACAAAATAAAAACTGTTATATAGCATTCCCTTTATATTCTGGTGCTGTTACCTACTTAAATTATTTTAAAAGCTCAACATTTTAACCAAATCCCTATACAAGAAAGGCAAATCCATTATAGTAACAAAGAAATCTATAAACAATAACAATACAGAGGGCAACATCAGCCCCAAGTCTTCCCTCTGTTAGGTTTCCCATAAACCAGCTCCCTTAAACAAATCACAAACAAGCTCTCTCACTCATACTAGCCAGTTTCCTGTTTTCTCTCACTCTCTCTGTCCTGACTGCTCTGTAGGTTTTGGAAGAATAGATGGCATTCCAATTAATGAACTATACAAAATGTACAGAGAAAAGGGGCTTAATATTAGACTGAGTAGGAAAATAAGAACTACCCCTACAGATCCTCCTAAAACAGTATGTACCAGTTTTCACACATGCAGGGAGAATAGGAAATTGACCAGACCCCACCTCAGATTAAAGAAAGTATGCCTCTAGCTAGAATGATGACCCCAAAAGTGAAAATTAGAAAACAGTAAACAACAGTGAAAGATGTTATGATAATAGGTTCATGAAGTCCAGAAGCATGGCTGAATCTATATCTACCCGGCTTCTGGTTATTGTCTCCTTGTTTCTTTTTGGCTTTTTGTCTGTTCACCTTGTTTGTCAGATTTGTTTTCTGTAGGCTTAATACCCTTGACCTGCAGGTACCTGATTGCTTAAGCCAGATGTCACCCCCTGTCCATGACTGTGATGTGTGATCCCTGGACCTAGTGTGGACCAAACTCCAGATGTTGGTTGAGGAACTGAGCCCTCAAATGAGATCTATTGGGGCAGACATCCAATCTCAGCTGGAAATATCTGTGGAAAAAGAGACCTTCACTCCTTACCCCAAGATTTTGAGTGCCTTTCATTCAAAGGGGAAATGATGGAATGATTGTGCTCAAGCCCCATGTTGAGATATTGTTTTATGTATTTATTTTGTGTGTTTTATATTGTTATAAAATTCTCTTGACAACAGTTGCCTAAGATATTTTTATATGATTATTTTCTGTTATCCCTGTTAAAATTCCTCTGATACCACTTGCTCCACTGACCTATGCAATGGATAAGAAAGATCTTGGGGCTGAATTTATTGTAAACTTATTTTTGCTTATTGTTAATGTACTTTTGCTTCTTAATGGGAAGACTTTCCCATCCATTAATAGGTCCATGTGACCTGCTTAATTCACATGGAAGCCTGAGTTACATGAGTCTAAGTCACATAGACAGGAATGGGTAGGTCAGGAAGATGGAACAGGAAGAGGCAGAGCTGGAGGACAGCCAAGAAGAAATTGATCAGAGCAGTCAGAACTGAGGGAGAGAGGGAATGCAGGCAACTAGCTAGCATGCGTGGGAGAACAGTTTGTGGTTTTGTTTAAGGGAGTTGGTTTGTGGGAAGCTTAACAGAGGGAAGGTTTGGGGCTGGTGTTGCCCTCTGCATTGTTATGGTGTATGGAGTTCTCTGTTGCTATGATGGATTTGATTTTTCTGGTATTGGAATTTGGCTTTCTGGTGTTTGAATAAATGTTTTGGTTCTGCCTTCCATGTGGAGAGCCTGTTGTTTTTGCAATTCAGAATGACACTGGCATTTTCAGTCACCATAGGCGTGGTGAATATTGCATTGGTGCTGCATCTAGATATATGATTCTATAGTTTTACCTTTGTTTCTTGGTACTAGTTGTCTTCCCCATCAGTTCATGCGCAAGGCTCATATCAAGTATCACTTCCTTCAAGAAATCTTCTCTGAATCTCTTAGTTCTTAATATCTTTCCCTCTAACCCCAATTAGATTGCTTTGTATTTATTTTGCACATAACTTATATTTATGAATCAGTGAGATATTTACAAAGTGATTTGCAAACCTTAAAGTTCTATATAAATACTATTGTTGTCACTATTGTTAGAGTAGTTGTAAATTACTACTATCATTTTATTGTTTCCTCCCAAGAGAATAGAAGAGACTTGAAGTCAATGCAAGTTTTTTTATTTTGTCTTAGTACTCATAGTAGCTATGTCTAACAACAAGCCTAGCTAAGTTCACTAGCTTAAAAAAAAATTCATTAACCTATTTTTAAGGCCTAGTAGCTCTCTTTCTAATTATATTATTGTTTATTTTTTTATTATTCTTTTCCTTTTAAATTTTGAGTTCCAGATTCATTTCCTTCCTCCTTTCTTTCCACCATTCATTGAGAGGGTAAACTATAGATTATCAATTATACCTGTGAAATCATACAAGATATATTTGTGTATTAGCCATTTTATAAGAAAAAAATTAAAGTGAGAAAATTATATTTTGATTTGCACTCAGAGTTCATCAGTCATTTCTCTGGAAGTAGATATCATTTTTTTTTTATCACAAGGCCTTTCATATTGTCTTGGTGATCAGAATAGCTAAGTCATTCATAGTTGATCATCATTAAAACATTATTGCTACTGTGCATTAAAATCTCCCAGTTCTCACTTTACTATGCATCAGTTCATATAGGTTTTGCCATATTTTTTGGTTTGTTTATTTGTTAGTTTTTCTGATTCTGCCTCCAAAGTCATGTTGTCTATTGGGGAGTGGCTGAACAAATTATGCCATATAATTGTGATGGACTGTTATTATGTCAAGTCTGAGAGTTCCCTAAGCTATTGTTGCTAGCACCTTCAAGGCCTACTATTGGTGTTCTTGCTCTTCTGCAGGTCTATGTCTATACCACATGCATGTTAAAGTCCTCTTCTGCACATCTTCTATATTGTCTTAGATTGGAAAAAAAATAATTCCATCTGACTTTTTTTTTTTGGCTCCACTATAAAATTTTGAGTGGTTATTTTAAATTTATTTATAGGGGAATGTTAGAAGAGTTCAATGAGGTCCTGGCCTGCACTCCATCATCTTGGCTCTGCCCACAGTGGATAATTAAAAGCTATTAACTCAATTTTGAAAGGGTTGTGATCTGGAGCTTTTGTGTTGGAAGAAGAATTACCCACAATGTCAGTATTATAGTTTGTTGGATTATGAGATTTCAGCTATAATTTTCCATTCCTTTTTTTAAAAAAAAGAAAATTTAAATATCATCCTTTTAACAAAGGCAACCCAAACAATATAACATTTTCTTGCCCCTTATCTAAGTAAGCATACAGTCATTATTTTACAAATGAATATCACTATACTTAAATAACTTCATAACTCACAGTGTATCCCACTTTATCATCTACAGTATTTTTCTTGACAATAATCCAAAGTATTAGGGAGTACAAATATTGTCAGTATTTGGTAAATGAAGTAATGAAGACTTAGATAGGTTATGATACCTGCCATGACAATCAGTGATAGAGCTGGAACTGAAGACTGTATCTTTTTCTTAGACCATACTGTTTCTTCCTTATACCATGCTTCCTCCCTCTTGAGTAAATATACAAATAGCAGTTTTGTTAGAGGTGACATATGAGATACTTCTTATGATATGTTACTTAAGAGCAACTCCTTAATCTTCTCATCTGCATTCCTAAAATTATATCATGTAATAATTATTTTAAAAAAACACTAAATCATTTGGTAAAATACAATTGGTTTTTATCTTGCTAATTCCATGGAATTTCCTGAAATTGAAACAGTAAAAGATGCTGTTTTCCCTCATTTCCACCCAACTTAGATAAAAGGAGGCTCTATTCCAAAAATAGTTAAAGATATATTTATTGTGAGAAGCTAGGAGAGAGAATGAGAGGTCTCAGATTTTGTTGTTTAGTCACTCAGTCATTTATGACCCTTTGTGACTTTGAAGATCATATTGTCCATGGAGTTTTCCCAGCAAATACACTGGAGTGGTTTGACATTTCTATCTCCAGTAGATGAAGTCAAACAAAGGTTAAGTGATTTGTCCAGAGTTACACAGTTAGTAAGTGTCTGAGACTAGAGGGAAGTCTCTGACACTTAAATGATTGCTAATCACCAGTTATTCCAACTTTTAAATCTTACAACAAGTTGAAAGAATTTCTCCCCTAAATTCAGAATATATATATTTTGCTTTCCTAAAAGTAATGCTTGGTTAGTTATAAATTATTGGTGTGTTTCTGATCTGAACATGAGTAAAGAAGATATCTGGTGAGGAGCAGATTCATGATAATATGTGTTAAAATTTTATATATATATATATATATATATATATATATATATATATATATTATGTGTATGTGCATGTGTATGTATATATATATATATATATATATATATATAATTGAAAAAGTTTGACTTCATTGAGTTCTTGTGCCTGAAGAAAGCATAAGAATTCTGAAAAAGGAAATGAAGTTATTATAATATCAGTATTTGCTACAAGATCATGAGATTGATGTTATCCATTCTTTTAGAGACATCAACGTGAAGACTGAGGCAAACTTGGGTTTGAATCTTACTTCTGACACTTACAAGCTATGTGACCATAGACAGATTATTTACCTTCTCTGAAACTTGGGTTTCTGCATCTACAAAACAATGACAGTGATACCTTCAGTATCTCCCTACAAGGTTATGGTGAAGTTTGGATGACATAGCTAAGGGACATATGTATGTCAACATAGATACCTTCTTTTTCATAAATCTTTTTTTGGAAAAAAAATTTATTAGTATTTTATTTTCCCTAATTATATGTAAAAATATTTTTTTTACATTTCTTTTCAAAATGTTGAGTTCCAAATTCTCTCCCTCTCTCCCCATCATCCTCATTGAGAAAGCAATTTGATATAGATTATGCATGTGTAGTCTTGCAAAATATATTTGCGTATTAGTCATGCTGTTAAAGAAAACACAGACAAAAAAACTAAAAAGAAAAATAAAGTTAAAAATGAATGCTTCAATCTGTATGGAGACTCTATTAGCTCTTTCTCTGGAGATGGACAGCATTTTTCATCATAAGAGCTTCAGAGTTGCCTTACATCAAAGAATTGCTGAGAATAGCTAATTCTTTCATAGTTGATCATCTCACAATACTGTTGTTACTATCTATGTCCAATGTTCTCCTAGTTCTACTCATTTTATTTTCCATCAGTTCATGTAAGACTTTCCAGCCTTTCTGAGAATGTCTTATGGTACAATAGTATTTCATCACAATCATATTCAACAACTTACTCAGTCATTTCCCAAGTAATAGGCATTCCCTCAATTTCCAGTTTTTTGCCACCAAAAAAGAACTGCTATAAAAATATTTTTGCACATATAGGTGATTTTCCTTTTCTATTTTTATCTCTTTTGGGAGAGAGACCTAGTACTGTTATCACTGGGTCAAAGGGTTTTATGTGCATGGTTTTATATTCCTTTGAGCATAGTTCCATTTGTTCTACATAATGACTGAATTAGTTCACAATTCCACTAACAATACATTAGTGTTCAACTTTCCCACATCCCCTCCAAAATTTATCATTTCCCTTTTCTGTCCTATTAGTCAATCTAATAGGTATGAGGTAGTAGCTCAGAATTATTTTAGTTTACATTTCTCCAATCAATAGTGTTTTTGTGCATTTTTCTTCATATGGCTATAGGTAGATCTGGTTCCTTCATCTGAAAACTGACTAATCATATGTTTTGATCATTTATTAATTGGAGATGGCTATTATTTTTATAAATTTGACTCAGTTCTCTATATAGTTGAGAAATGATGTCTTTATTGGAGAAAATACTTGATTTTTTTTCATAGTTATAGTTGCTAATTGCATTTCCCTCTATCTTATTTCCCCTCCCTGTTTATTCTATTTTTCTCATATTTCACCCTGTCCCTCCTGAAAAATGTTTTGCTTTTTACTACCACCTCCTTCAATTCACCATCCCTTCCATCTGCATCCCATTCTTTTATTTCCTTCCCCTCTTACTTTTGTGTAGGGTGAGATAGATTTCTATAACAAATGAGTGTGTATTTTACTCCATCTTTGAGCCAGTTCCAATGAGAGTAAGGTTCCCCCTCTTTCCTTTACATCTTTCATCATCCTCTCCACTGTAAAGCCCTTTTATGCCTTTTTTTTTGATATAATTTACCACATTCTACCTCTCCCTTTCCTCTTCTCTCAGGGTATTCCTTTTTCTCACCATTTAATTTAATTTAATTTATATCATCCCATCATATTCAAATCATACTTATGCTCTTGGTCTTTATATACTCCTTCTAACTCTCATAATAATGAGAAAGTTCTTATGAGCTACAAATATCATTTTTCCTTATAGGAGTGTAAACAGTTTAACCTTATTAAGTCCCTTATGATTTTCCTTGTTTGTTTATCTTTTTTATGCTTCTCTTGGGTCTTGTATTTGAAAGTCAAATATTCTATTTTCTGATCTTTTCATCAGGAATGCTTGAAAAATTCTTCTAGTTCATTGAATATCTCATAAGTCTTTTCACACTAAAAGTTATTGATCAGATAAGACAATCAACAAGAGAGTCGATTTTACCAGACATGATGCTAAGTGATGAGACAAAGGAAAAATGTACATATTACTTATCCTTTAAAAAGATATAAAATATATTCCAAGTTGTTGCCTGGATTGGCACCTTTTAAAATAGACCTTTTAATCACAGGATTAAAAATGGGGTCATAGGGCACTTGGTTTGCTTATCCTATCTAGGATCAATGATAATATCAATGTGAATATTGTTGTCTGTGTCAGAGTAAAATCAATCAGTCAAATAATTAAAAATATAATATTTATTAAATGCCTAAAATATAAGAATGCTATTGGATGAGGCAGTCAGATGGTTTAGTGAATAGAATGCTGGGCCTGGAGTCAGGAAGACCTAAATTCCAATCTGGCCTCAGATACCTACTGGCTGCCTGATTCTTGGGCAAGTCACTTAAACTTTTTTTTTTAATTTTTTTGTCTTATTCTACTGGAAGAAGAAATGACACACTGCTCCAGCCAAGAAAATCCCATATAGAGTATTAGTGTGTTGTTGTCCCTATCCTGAGGCATGGATTTAATCTATTTTTAGAGATTTAAGAAAGGAAAGGAAAGGAGATGAATAGAGAAGAGGTAGAACTTGCTATTTCTTATAACTGAAGTGTGTGAGAGGAAAAGTATAAGATCATGTAGAAAGAGGCAGGGAAGCAGGCATTTTATGATCTGAATCTGAATCTTACTTATATGAAATGGATAAAGGATATTTTAAGGCACCTACATACAAAAATGCATGAATATTTTGGTGTAGAAATATATCAAACACAACAATGGGAGGGAGGGAACATGAATTTGGAGGAGGTGAACAAAAAAAGAAGAATGCTAAGCAAAAATAAAACAAGCAAACAAAAATACCTACCTGATGCTAAAAGGGATAAATTAAAAATAAAGATTTTAAGGAAGGGAAGGGAAGGAATAGGTTTTGTAGCATAAATTTGTAGTTAATCTAGTCAAAATTGGTCATAAAGGGTCAGACATGACTGAGCAATGTGAGAGCACTGCATAAGTGCTACGTATACAATAACAAAGGATGAAATAGTCTATTCTAAAGAAAAATTATATTCTAGCAAAGAGGACTGGGGTAGGGGTGGGAAATGTGCATCAGCAGGACAGATGGATAGATGCCTTCAGTACCTGGGCTTTAAGGTCCTGAATTTGGCTGGATGAAGTGAAAACATAACAAATATAAAAGCAAATGTAATTTAGTAAAATTAAATGTAATTAGTCCTTCTAATTTCTTTCTTTAATATGAAATCGTGTGTTTAAATTTCAGTTGTTTGTTATCCTTTTACAAACTTTCCAAACAGACTTGCAGCAAGAAGTTTTGTGGGATTCATACAGGCTCCAAATAATTAAGTACTTCAATCTATTCTTGGCAGACAACCAAGCCCAGAAGTATCTGTCATCTGCATGCAATATTTACTGAGCCCCCACAGAGAACTGAGCACCATGAGAACATACAAGACATGATTCTTACTCTCGATGTGTTTACTATTTTCAGTTTCTTCTGGCTCCCTGCATACTACCTTGTTCCAAGCTAAAATGAGCTTGGTTCGATTTGTCATTTTGATGACATCCCTGTAGCTGCCTGTCACAGGAGACAATACCAAAGTACGAGTCATGTGTCCAAATGCCCACTCTCTTAATGGTGACATGTGATTATGATTCCCTTATCTGTCAATTAAATTGGCATCATCATATTAACTGGTCACATCACCTTCTTCCCTGGATTCTCAAGGTGAAAACCTGATAAATGATTTCTTATCTGCTTTGCATGGTGTTGCAGAAAGAACCCTGAGATAGGATAGAGAAGATTTGGCTGATAGGTCTAGCTCTACAATTTACCAATCATGTGATCATGGATAAGTCAGTCAACCTCTTCATCTCTAGAGAGTAGGGCTTAGATTAGATCAAAGATTTAGAAGTAGAAGTTGTCTTGGAGGTCACTTGGTCCAGCCTCTTTATTCTACAGATGGAAAAATCGAGATTCAATGAGTTAAAGTGACATATACAAGGTCATGCAGATAGTAAGTAGTGGAGACAAGTGAAACCAAGTCTTTCTGATTCCAAATGCAAGGCCTTGTCAATGCAGAGTTTCTGATGTCCCTTCTAACATCACCTTCTATAATGTATATTATTAATGATCAGATATATGTAAAAGCATTTATTAAATAATCACTATATTCCAGACATGGTCCTAGGCAAAAAGGACACAAATGAAATGAACACCTCCTCACAGAAGTAAAGACAAGAAATTTATCTCTAAGTATATACAGGACAAATATAAAGAGAACATATATACATTAATATAAATTAGTTAAATATTAGATTGAGAATGGGGGCAGAAGAAATGGGTCTGATCAGACTTCATCTTTCCCCAATACTTAGCACAGTGCTTGACACATAGTGGTCATTTAGTAAATGTTTATTGATTGATCAATTATAAAACAAAGTTATTTATATTTGATCCTAGTGGCAGAAGGCAGCCAAAGACATTTACTTATTGAGAGAGTGACATGGTCAAGTCTGCAAATGAAGAAAATTATTTTGGAGGATAGAGTGAAGTGGAGGAGAGATTTGAGGTCCTGAAACCAACTGTATAGTTATTGTAATAATTTAAGCCAGAAATAATAAGAACCTAAAGTATATCTGTGTGAGAACAGAGATGCAGTTAGATGCAAGAGATTTTGTGGAAGTAGAAATGATAAGATTTGGCAAGTGACTAGGGGTGTGAGGTGAGACAGGGCAGAAATGTGAATAATGCTGAGGCCATGAACCTAGAGAAGTAGGAGGATCATCATACTTAGGTGCATGAATGGATGGACATAATAAGTATTTAGTAGAAACCTATTATATGCCACCCACTCTACTAAGGCGGTAACAAATATTTTCTCCTTTGATCTTTACAACAACTCTGAGAGGTAAATACTATTTTATCCCCATTTTACAGTTGAAGAGACTGAGGCAAACAGAGGTTAAGTCACTTGCTTAGGGTCACACAGCTATTTAACTCAGATCATCCTGACTCTAGGCCTACTTCTCAGGACTCTCTCTATTGCATTAATTAGCTCCTTGTCTAAACAAAATTTGAGAGATTTGGAAACAGAATATTTGACTTAGAAAATTTTACAGAGGCGGATAGAGCACTAGCCCTAGAGTAAGGAGGGACTGAGTTCAAATTTGACCTCAGACACTTGCTAACTGTGTGACCCTAGGCAAGTCACTTAACCCCAGTTGCCTAAAAAAAAAGGAATATTTGATTTGAATATTAGATAATTTTGTCGTAGACCCATAAATCAAGATAGTAGGAATCTTACAACTAACTCTACATTTTACTATTCAGAAAATTTTACAAATAAGACTAACTGACTTTCCAAAGGTCACATAAAGTAGTGAATGTTAGATTCAGGATTTGAACTCACATCCTCTGACTTCAAATCCAATATTACACTTATAACGATTGAGATCATTAATAAGAGACAGAATAGTGTTGGGCCTAGTTAGTTAGACTCAGGAAAAGTAGAGTTCAGGTTATGCCTCTGACATACTGGTTGGGTCATTTTTGGCAAAGTCATTTAACCCTTCAGATTCCTGGGTCAGTCTCTAACACTCTAACATATACTGTTGGGGCAACTAGGTGGTACAATGGATAGAGCACCAGTGCAGGAGTCAGGAGGACATGAGTTCAAATCTCACCTCAGACACTTGACACTCACTAGCTTGTGTGACCTTGGGCAAGTGACTTCACCCCAATTGCCTCATCCTGGGTCATCTCCAGTCCTCCTGATGAATATCTGGTCACTGGATTCAGATGGCTCTGGAGAAGAAGCAAAACTGGTGACCTGCACAGCCCTCCCTCACTCAAAACAAAGTCAAGTGCAAGTCATGTCATCATTTCTCTAATGGCATGATCTTCTTCGGTAATGAATGATGAACACATAACACATACTGTTAGAGGGATTTTTACCACTAAAAGGTCCCTACACCAAAGTAATCATAAATAGAGACAAAAAAAAACCCTCTATGATAATAACTAGTGTCTTTGCAATGCTTTATTGTGTAAAGCACTTTTCATAATGTTCTCTCATTTAATCCTAGGGAGAAGTCTTTACTTTAAAATATTTCTCATTATACTACTTCTTCCCCCCACTCCCCTTTCAGGCCTGCTGATATATCTTTGCTATGATTTAATTAAGACACTGTAATTATGGGAAAAATTTAAAAACTGCTATAATTTTTTGAGGTCTTATAATGTTTTATAGGATATAAACTGCATTTCCCAGAAATCTTCCTATTGATTGTCCTCTGAATTTCAAGGATCACCTATTGACATATGAGTAAATTGTTCTTGGATGATCTCACTTTATCTTGATGCATAAACCTTAAACAGGTAGCCTCTCTAGCCGGCACCAAGAATTTAGTTTGACGTGATGCTTTTCCTGAGACAATAATTTATTGCTAAACTGTATCTTAAAGAGAGTGTGCAATGATCATGAAATTCAATGACAGATTGTGGTTCATGATTACTCACCCCTTCCCCCACTCTCAACTATCCATAAAGGAAGCAAGAAGCTACTAACAGTAAGAAAGACTACAGCCAAGCCAACACTAGCCCAGACAAATAAATCTATACCTTCCCAGAAAGGCCAGAGACTAAGCATAGCCACAGATCAGAAAGAGGGAAAGGCTCACTTAAGAAATCCCCAGCGTGGCTAGAAACATGTATTTGCATTCAGACTAGGACACCCCCACATCTGAGTGCATTGAGATCACCAGGACTCTGCCCTGAGGAGTCATAGAGGGACCTGAAGACTCATTCTCTGAACCTTAAAAATTCAACAAGGACTAACTCTGAAAGGTGATCATTTCAGCTCTTCAGGATTTAGCATCTTGTATAAAAGTAACCACAAACAGTATAGTATGAAGCATTTTATAATCAAAATCCAAAATGTCCAAAGCAAAATGAGAAATTATACTACATGAATCCCAAAAGAAGCAATTCCAATTACCAAGGAACCACGGGCAGATTCACAGTATTTTTCTAGAATTGAATGGAGATCTTAAAATATCATCTTCTAAAATGCAAAAGAAACAGGCTTACAATGAAGAATACATACTATGCAAGACTAATTCCTATAAACTTTCAAGCATTTCCAATGAAGAGATCAGAGCTAAGTAGTAACTGAAATATGAACACAAGAATATGAACACAAAGCAAAACAAAAAAAACCAGAAACAAAATAAATTGGTTCAAAGAGGTTTTAGAATGATTGCAGAGTGGTCTGTTCAAAATCTTTACCTTAGGAGAGTTCTAAGGGAGCTCAGAAAAGAAAATAAAAAAGCAACAATATCTGAGGCATGGATTTGTTCTAGTGTTAGAGGTTTAGAAAAGAAAAGAGAAAGCAGATGAATGGCAAAGAGGTGGAACTTCCTATTTCTCATAACTGAGGTATGTGAGAGGAAAAGTATATAGGAAGAAGCAGGGAAGCTGTCATCATATGAATCTTACTTGTCAGAAATGGATAAAGGAGATTTTAAGACATACATACAAAACTGCATAAACATTTTGGTGTAGAAATATATCAAACTCAATGGTGGAGGGAACAGAGAGAGAATGGATTTGGAGGAGGTGAACAGGGAAAGCAGAATCTTCAGCAAAAATTAAATAAGCAAATAGACAAACAAAAACCTAACTATCCCAAAAGAGGATATATTAAAATTAAAGATTTTCAAGAAGAGTAGCGAAGGAAAAAGAGGTTTTGTAGCATAAATTTGTAGTCAACATAGTCAAAACAATTATATAATTTTATCCACCTGTGTTCAGTAACTGGTATGTAGGAGGAGCCAAAACACGGGAGGTTAGGATGGAGGCAAGACTGAGACTTGGCAGTGTGCAATTGCTGATATGATAATGTGGTCAGGGACTTAAGAGAAGAAAACAGTATAGAGTTGAACTTGTTATAGCACCAAAGCAATATTCATGATGCCTATGGCAGCCATGAATATCCAGTGCAATTCTGAATTGTGAAATAGACTCTCTACATGGAAGACAGCACCAAAACATGTATTCAGACACCACAAAGCCAGATCCATCATAGTAACAAAGAAATCTATAAATAGTAACCATGTAGAGGGCAACACCAGCCCCAAGCTTTCCCCTGCTAGGTTTCCCACAAACCAACTCCCTTAAACAAATCACAAAAAAGCTCTCTCACTACAACTAGCCAGCTGCCTGCTTGCCTGCATCCTTCCCAGCTCTGACTGCCCTCTGACTAAGTTTCCCTCATCTTTGCTTTAGCTCTGCCTCTTCTTGTTCCACCCTTTCAGCAAGCTCCTCCCACCACAGGCTTTATGTGACTCAGACTTCCATTGGACCCAGGCAGGTCACATGGGGCTATTAATAAATGGGAAAAATCTTATTAAGAAGCTAAATTACATTAAAATTACATTTAAAAAAAGCAAAAATATATTATCAATACACTTGTTCACCATGGGGACAAAATGAGAAAAGAGGGAAAGGAGGGTTATTGTTGGGGAGATGATCTCAGAGAGAACTGAGGAGCTGAGAGATTGGAGGTCATGGTGTAGAAAAACAATAGGGTTTCTTAAGGGAAGGCAGGGAGAGAAGTTGAAAGCCAGTAGGTTTTGCCCTATGATCTATTTTATTTGGGGGAATGCTCATTTTGGGAGGGGATTGAGTTGAGAATGCAAAAGAAAATACACGTTTTGAAGTATGAGTGTCTTGTACATAGTAAAACTTTTAACATAAAAGAAAATAGAAGTGTTTCATAGAGAAATTACTTGCAATAAACATAACCTCAGTTCAATACAAGAGTAATAACATATGAAATACTCATTGATTGGGACCCCTGATCTCCTCATAGAGTTAGAATTGAGGATTTAACCTACTTACCTTGTCTACAGCATCATAGAACAAAGTGTCTAGAAAATTCATAAAAGTAATTTAACCCAAATTCATTTCACAGGTAAAGAAACCAAGTCAAAGAATGTTCAAACAATTTGTCCAAGGTAAAAAGAAGCAAAGAGAAAATTCAGAGTCTGACCTCATGATTCCAGATCCAGAGGTCTTTCCTATATACCATTCATTCTTACTCTTGTATTTATCTCATTGTTGGAATGTTGATACAGCAAAGTAAAGTCTTCCTTTCTTGGCTCAACACTATGTACAAATGAAACAAAAATTGACAAGTAACTAGGAAACCTTTCTGTCTTTGGCCCTATAGTTTTGCTTGGGCCATGGAGTAGAATCTAGAATAAGAAATATCAAGTATTGGTGATATCCCTGGTAACTCCTCTCCACCTTTCCTTCTTTCCATTGTTTTCTCTTTCACCCTCTAAAATTATGTTATGTTTATTTTTTTAATTTATTTCCAATGGAAATTATATTCAGTTTATAATGGATAGCAAGATGGCCTAGAATTCAGGAAGCCATGAGTCTTTGACACACATTAGGTATATGACCCTGAGCTAGTCACTTTACTTCTCAAGGTTCTAAGCAACTCTCTTAAAGTATTAACTTTCATTGGTAAGTTCAGTTTCCTCCTCTGCATCAATGGAATTATTGGTCTAATTCCTATCTCTATAATTTTAATATATTAAATGCCTGCCCTATTCTATGGAGCAGATTAGTGATGAAAGGAAAGGTTGTTTGTCCTTCATTTTTGAAGAAGACAATGACATCAAGATGATAAGATGACTTGCAGTTGATTTTGATTTGAGTGAGAGGACTATGTAACGTCACCAGCTTCATTTTCTCCCCCAGAGCCATCTGAGTACAGTGGCCAGATAGTCATGAGGAAGACTGGAGATGGCCCAGGATGTGATGGGAGACCATGACCATTGTAGGCTAAGGTTTTATCAGCTTCTCATTTTGAGTGAGAGCCATCCATTCAATGAATAGACCTCTTGAAGTAGTTACTCAAGGAGTAGCCCCTTTAATTAAAAAAAAAGACGAAGAAACGAAATCAAACTGGGAGGGAAAGACCCTCAGACTTCCTGGGTAAAAGAAATGTGTACAATTTAGTATTTACATTCATTCTGTGCTAGGAGAACTGGGACTTATTTTCCAAACTATCAGCTCCAGAGTGAATTGGTTATAAGAAAGGAAAAAAGGCAGTTTTTGGCTATGTGTATTCTCCCCTGAGAAGAACACCCCAGTCAAGGAGGAGAGGAAAGGACAGGAAAGGGGAGGAGAGGGAAGGAGAAGAACTGCTACTCAAGGGTTGTGTTGATGAAAGGACCTTACCTTAAAGAAAAAAGGCTTACATTTATTTATATCCGTGTTATCTCTCCCATTAAAATCTAAGCTTCTTGAGAACAGAGATTATTCAAGCATACTATCTATCTTTTAGTAGGCATTAAATGCTTGTTGACTGATTGAGTGATTGGCTTATTCATAATTATTTTGCAATATTACCTGAAATTTAATTGCCAAACAGTACTTCTATGAAAACTAGCAAGCCAAGTTGCTGTCCATTGGAGGAACTAGATTTCTAGGGATACAAGCTTTTATTTTTCTTTTAAACGTATTTCTTTTTCCTTTACATATTTCTCATAACTAAAACATACACACACATGCACACACACACACACACAAACACTCACACAATATTTTGAACAATCAAATATTACCATTTTCCATGGGAATATTTTACAGTTTACCTTGAATGTAGGTCTGGCAGCTGTTCAGCATTTGTGAAGTAATTAAAAACAGAGAGATTTAATTGAATGATTCCCATATAGATTCTTAAGATAGGCTATCTGACAAGAAATTTTCTTTTTAGGTGGTTTCCTTTTCCTTACAATCTCTTTCACTCTGCTAGTTTAATTAGGATGCCAAACTGGCTTCAGTGACATGCCCTGTGAGCTGGTTCCATTTTAGCATTTAATGGAAGAAGCTGTACCACTAACATGAAATGTACAGTGGAGACAAGTCTGCCTTCAGATATCCCTCCTATTTCTTCCCCTCACTGAAAGAACTTCATGGAATTCAGAACACATGAGGGCCACAAGTCAGTTCTGGCAACTGTTTGAAATTTCTCATTATTAAAGCTTTATCTAATTGACTGTGACTTTTAGGAGATTGCCACTGAAAGCAGCTTTCATAGAAGTATTTTCAATTCAATTCCCTGCATAAAGATTTCTCTTACAAAAGTTGCAGTGTATTTATGTGCAAATGATGTCTTTCTTCTTTCGGTGTTTTGCTTTTCGGAAGGCAAGGGTGAATTGTCCTGCCTTGGGCATTTCATTTTCATGAAAAGGCTTGCCAAGGCAGACAATAACATATTGTATTTGTTTTAAAGAATCCTTGTATTTAGAGTATTTAAAAGTCTTACACATAAGAAATGTGATTTTACTTTTGCAACTATGGAAAAATTTAAAGATTTTAAAGATTCTTTAAAAAGAAATCTAATTTTAGTAATCAACTCAAATTCATTATTTCTTTGATTAATTTTTAGAACTTTGTGTTAAAATTTAAAGGAATATCTGTAAAAGAACAAGAATCCTACTTAAAACAGCTCTGACAAATGAAGGCAATGATCCTATATCTCACACACACGCACACATATATGTATTGTGTGTATGTATATGTGTATTTGTGTATGTGTATGTATATTCATATATATATATACATATATATATAGTGTGTGTGTGTGCATACATATATGGATGGATGGATGTATATCTATGTATGTAAACAGAAATATACATATCTATCGATAAACCATAGAATTGTATGCAGGTCATGCTATACAAATTATTTTTTTAAAAAGTCATAAGATAATTTGAAAGTCACACAGGTTGGTCCTCATTATCTTCTGTTTGAGTATAATTAATTGTAGCAAAACTATAACTTTATAAGAAAATGGGAGACAGTTTAATAAAACAAATATATGTTATAAAGTATTTCATAGTTCAATAAATGTTTCTGTATAGCTTCCCTTTTTCTTTAAAGAAAATTATACTTCTGCTGTTATCATTTAATATTAATCAGCTTCTAAGAATATTCTAGAGACTAAAGAAAGATTGATAAGGTCTCTCACGGGAAATTATAATACAAATTAGCTAGATAGGCAAAATACCAATGAAAAAGGAACATGCTAAAAGAAGATTTCACAGGAATCATCAAAACATGCCTTTGAAAGCTGAGAATTATACATAAAACAAGGTAATTAAAGAATATCTGGTTATGAAGTGAAGCAAATATGTCCCTTTTCTGCATTATTTTTCAACACAGTCCCAGAATCACTAAGAAAACAGAAAAGCAAAAGGAAAAAAAATCAGGAAATTGATGGAGAAAGAAGGATGGAAGAAAAGAATGAGAGGGAGGAGCCAAGATGGTGGAGTAGAAAGATTCACATATGCTAGCTCCAAAAACACAGCCCATAAATTACCTGTAAAGAGGAACTCCCAACAAATTCTGGAGTACTGGAAGCTGCACAACAATGGAAGGGAGGAGATTTCTGTTCCAGAGAGCCCTGAAAACCGACACCAAAAGTCCATCATGCACCAGATCCGGAGCAGAGCCCAGCCCTGCCTTGGCCGCAGGGCACTGAGAGTACAAGATCCAAGCAGGCTTTAGGGATGGAATCTCCAGTGACCATGCAGGTCCATCCATCCACAAATGCCAAAGGTTAGTGAGAGAGCCTGTCTGGCTCACCAAATGGGGAGTGGGGTGTCCCCATAACTCAGGTCCCCTCAGGAGGCAGCAGCAGAGGCAGCAGTGCACAGGGGCTCCCAAAGCAGGCAGGAGCTCAGATCCATTGTTGAAGGTCTCCCCATAAACACCCTGAGGGAACTAAACCTCTTGGGGCAACCCTGCCCCAACCTGAGCACCTGAATTTCACACTGAATAGCAGCACCAGAATTTCACACTGAATAGCAGCACTTCCACTGCTGAAAGCCCTGAGGCTGGGAAGCAGCATTTGAATCTCAGACCCCAAGCACTAGGTGGGCGGATCTGGAGGTGAGGCAGGTGTAGAAAGCAATCTCAGAAGTCAAATAGCTGCCTGGGAAAATGCCCAGAAAAGGGGGAAAAAACTAAGACCATAGAAGGTTACTTTCTTGGGGACCAGATATTTCCTCCTTTCCTTTTGGATGAGGAAGAACAATGTTTATCATCAGGGAAAGATATAGAAGTCAAGGCCTCTGTATCTCAAACATCCGAAATAAATATCCAATGTGCTCAGGCCATGGAATAGCTCAAAAAGGATTTTGAAAATCAAGTTAGAAAGGTAGAGGAAAAACTGGGAAGAGAAATGAGAGAGATACAAGAAAAGCATGAAAAACAAGTCAACACCTTGATAAAGGAGACGTAATAACATGCTGAAGAAAATAACAGCTTGAGAAAAAGGCTAACTCAATTGGCAAAAGAGGTTCAAAAAGCCAATGAGGAGAAGAATGCTTTAAAAAACAGAATTAGCCAAATGGAAAAGGAGGCTCAAAAGCTCCCTGAAGAAAATAGTTCTCTCAAAATTAGAATGGAACAGATGGTGGCTAATGAATTAATGAGAAACCAAGAAATCACAAAATAAAATCAAAAGAATGAAAAAATGAAGACAATGTGAAATATCTCATTGGAAAAACAACTGACCTGGAAAATAGATCCAGGAGAGATAATTTAAAGACTATGGGACTACCTGAAAGCCATGATCAAAAAGGAGCCTAGACATCATCTTCCATGAAACTGTCAAGGAAAACTGCCCTGATATTCTAGAGGGCAAAATAAATATTCAAGAAATCCACCAATCAATACCTGAAAGAGATCCAAAAAGAGAAATTCCTAGGAACATTGTAGCCAAATTCCAGAGTTCTCAGGTCGAGGAGAAAATATTGCAACCAGCTAGAAAGAAACAATTCAAGTATTATGGAAATACAATCAGGATAACACAAGATCTAGAAGCTTCTAGCTTAAGGGATCGAAGGGAGAGGAATAGGATATTCCAGAAGTCAAAGGAACTAGGACTAAAATCAAGAATCACCTACCCAGCAAAATTGAGCATAATACTTCAGGGGAAAAAATGGTCTTTCAATGAAATCGAGGACTTTCAAGTCTTTCTTGATGAAAAGACCAGAGCTGAAAAGAAAATTTGACTTTCAAACACAAGAATGAGAAGAAGCATGAAAAAGTAAACAACAAAGAAAAGTCATAAGGGATTTACCAAAGTTGAAGCGTTTACATTCCTACATGGATAGACAATATTTGTAACTCTTGAAACTTTTCAGTATCTGGGCAGCTTGTGGGATTACACACACACATACACACACATGCACACACATATGTACACATGTGCATGTGCACACACACATACACACATGCATGCACAC
>CM053774.1:82118741-82163157 GCA_028658325.1 Potorous gilbertii
AGAGGTACCACAAGGCTTGAGAAATACAAATGTTGGAGAGAGAGAAAGAGAGAGAGAGAGAGAGAGAGAGAGAGAGAGAGAGAGAGAGAGAGAGAGGGAGGGAGGGAGGGAGGGAGGGAGAGGGGGAGAGAGAGAGAGAGAGAGAGAGAGAGAGAGAGAGAGAGAGAGAGAGAGCACAACACCTGTAAACCAAAATCTGCAAATTTTAGGTTGTTGCACTTGATTTTACCTCCTGAGAAAATTCTAGACTGGCTCATTAAATATACATTGTTGATATACATTTCAAAAGGGTGAATGCTGCAGGAGTTAGGGAAATATAGGCAAACCAATGTACTGTTGATAGAACTATGAATCAGTCCAATAATTTTAGAAACAGTTTGAAATTATGAGAAGAAAGAAAGTGATTTATACAACCATATATTTTGATCCAGATATTACAGTGGTAAATAACAAAAACAAAAGTTCAACATTTTAAATTGCTTTTTCTAAATATATTCATTGGTATTGCATTTGAACACAGTGAAAAATGACATTTCCATCACTTTTTTTTTTAGGGGAAATCTGTCTTCCATATGTTCTGTCATAACAATAACTGTTCATGCCTGGAGGGGAAAATATCTCACAATTGAAAGCATTTGACACTGTGAAATAAGGTTAATTTGAGGTAGGAGATGAAATGCAATTGGATCTCATAAATGTTTGGTCAGGATATGTTAAATATTGTGCTGTGTTCTAGAGATGCAAAAAGAACACACACACACACACACACACACAATCCCTGCCTTTAAGGAACTTGCAATTTACTGAGGAACTGTATATAAAATAAATAGTTAAAAAATATTTAAAGAAGCAAGAGAGTCCTTGTCAGCTAAGAAACTTAATAAAAACTACCTGTAGGAAATGATTAGGAGCCCTTTAAAACTTGGTCCCTTCCAACCTTTCCAGTCTTCTTTACTCCCTTCCACAAAATCTATGATCAAATGACATTGGCTTTGGTGCTATTCTTAAACAAAATACTCCATGTTTAGTCTCTATGCTTTTTGTTTTGCTATACCTCATTCATTAATGGAATATTCTTTCTCATCACCTCCATCTCTTGGATTTCCATCAATGGGTCTAGTTGAATTCTCACTTTCAGGAAGAAGTTTTTTCCAGCTACTATCTCCAGTTCAATCCCTTTTGTCCCCAGGGTGATTTCCTTGATGGCAGAAATTTGTCTTTTTTTTTTCTGTATTTCTACTACTTAGCACAGTGCCTCAAGCATAAGTACTTAATAGTTATTGACTGATTGACAGATTGACTGGTTTTGCCACTCAGCGTTTGAATCCAAATTACTTTTCCAAGCATTCATGTTAATTCTTTGCACTGTTTTCCAGTCAGTTTGACTTATTTATTTTTCCTTAAAGTCAGAACTCCATCTTCTCACTCTCTACTTGCACATAGACTGTCATCTTCCCACTCTACTTCCACATAGACTGTAAAGTATGCCAGCAACTCATTCCATTTTTCCCTCTGCCTCTCAGGATCCTTGCCTTCCTTCAACTATCAAGTCAAGTGATGCCTCCTACAAAAGTCTTTTTGCATCCTCTCATTGTTAAAATTTTCTATCACTTCAAACTACATTGTGTTTGAAAGTTGTATCTCCACTCAACCACCATTTCCTCAAGCTTCCACAATAGACTATAATGTTTCCTTGATATAGGGACTTTTTCATTTGTCTTTTTATCCAAAACACTTAGCATAGTGCTTTGCATATAATGGTACTAAATCAGTTTTTGTGCTCATCCTTCATTTTCAAAGAAGACCATGACCTCAGGGAAATGATGACATGACTTGCACTTGACTTCATTTTGAGTATGGGAGGGCTGTGCAAGGTCACTAGCCTCACTTCCCCTCCAGGGCCATCTGGATCCAGTGACCAGATATTCATCAGGATGACTGGAGAAGGCCCAGGATGCAATAGGAGATGGCCTATTCAGGCACTCACTTAGAGTGAAGTAATGCCCATTCAATGAATAGGTCTCTTTAAAAATTAAACAGGATATGGCCCCTTTAATGAGCAAAAGAAAGAAAAATAAATAAATGGAGCTGGAAGGAAAAGAGTAACAGTTACTATTGATAATCATTCTGAAGCCAGGAGTGTCCCGAAAAGAGCCCTCAAGGTGAGTTTGGGCAGTGACATATATTTGGAAAAGGAGTGTTCAAAAGGATGGCAATCAAGCTGATTGGTTAATCATTAATGAGAGAATGAATATTACAATGAACAGCTGGACCTGAACTTTGATTAAGTCACTTACTTCTTAAGTTAACCACAGCCTTAGGCGATCTATTAAAAGTAATTATGTCCCACCCAAACCTAAGCAGAACTACCTGAATGGGGTCTGAACAAGAAAGTTAGTCCATTCTCCTTATCAGCAATGTCCTTCCAGGAACTGAACTTTTAAAATCAGGACTTACTTTAGAAAAAGCAGGAAAACTGAATCTCTCCAAATTATTGATTACTAATCATTTCTCTCAGGTCCCTGGGGGCAAGGACTGTCTTTTTCCCCTTTTTATATCCTCAGGGCTTAGTACAGTCCCTGGAACATAGGAGATACTTAATAAATGTTTATTGATTGATCGAGCAACAAATAGACATCTGCCTGAAACCTCCCTCATTCATCACTATAGACATACAATTACTACGACATGCTGGCATGACATAGCAATGATAAATTTGTAGTGAGGGGATCTGGCTTTGAAATCGGACTCTTCCCCTTAGTCACTGTTTAACTTTGGATAAACCACTTAAGAGACCTCAGTTTTCTTACCAATAAAATAAGGAGTCTGAAACAAATGACCACTAAGGTCCCCTTAAGTTCTAAATCTATGATCCAATGATTCTATGAACTTTAATGATCAAGTGCATTTATTATAACTCTTTTTTCAGGACTACTACTCTATATATTTCACCAGACTAATAATAGCTAGCATTCATATACCCTCAGGTACTGTAGTTTACAAAAGGAGTAAAAGAATGAAATGAATGAAAGGTAAGTCATAGAAGTATTTTCCATTCTTCTTTAGGGGCATGTTTAGTTATATTTGATGAAAATTAATAAGTATATGTCAGCATGTTAGTATCTACTGTAATATTCAAAGTGTTCCTCCCCCCTCTAAAAACTCCTTAAAGATTAGGAAAACGTGTGAATATCCCATGCATCTCTGTATGTGTTGTCTGGTAAGTTTATACTTGAAAGTCAAGCGCAATATGTCTGGTAAGTTTATACTTGAAAGTCATGCACAATATTGTACAGCATTATTTTTTTAGACTTTTAATTTGATCTGAAGATTGTTGCTACTTTGATACCATACCTCATCATGCTATAAAGGATATGCTGATATTCTTTTTTTGTAAGATTTAAATTTATTTAGTTTTACTTTTCAACATTCATTTGCACAAGATTTTGAGTTCCAAATTTTCTCCCCATCTTTCCCCTCCTCCACCCTAGATGGCATGCATTCTGGTTACCCTTTTCTCCAGTCTCCTTTCCCCTTTACATTCTTGAAGGGCAAGATAGATTTCTATACTTCATTGCCTATACATCTTATTTCCCAGTTGCATGTAAAAGCTATTTTTTAACATTTGTTTTAAAACTTGGAGTTCCAAATTCTCTCCTTTTTTCCCTCCACACCCACCCCCAATGAGAAGGTAAACAATTCAGTATAGGTTGTAAATGCATAGTTATGCCAAACATGTCCATAATAGTCATGTAGTAGAAGACTCCCTCCATCTTATCCTGGCTGCCAATTATTCCATTTTCTCCTTTGATCCTGTCCCTTTTCTACAGTGTTTACATCTGACTATCTTGTTCCCCAGTCTATGATCCCTTCTATCATTCCACCCTCCCCATCTGCTTCCCTCTACTTCTTGTAGGGTAAGATACCCAACTGAGTGTGTATGTTATTCCCTCCTTAAAACAAATCCAATAAGAGTAAGGTTCACTCATTCCTTCTCACCTCCCCATCTTCTCTATTGTGCAAACTTTTTCTTGCCTCCTTTATGTAATATCATTTACCCTACTCTGTCTCTCCATTTCTCCTTCTTCCAAAACATTTCTCTCTAACCCCTTAATTTTTTAGATATCTTCCCTTCATATTCAACTCATCCTGTGCCCTTTGTCATCTATCTATCTATTCATCTATCTATCTATCCATCATCTATCTATGGAAGAAAATACCTTTTCACCCAGAAAGTAACCTTCTACAGTCTTAATTTTTCCCTTTTGGTGCATGTTCCCAAATTACTTGACTTTTGAGCCCCTTGTCAAGTGGAAGATATACTACCCTAGTCTTCAGATATTTTGTGCAGCTATTCTCTGAGATATCTCTAGGGACCTGTAAGTTTTCAGTTCCTTCAAAGTTCCTTCAAAATAGTCAAGGGAGAGGGGTTTACTTCTCTCCTGGCCTATACTCTGGGCTGTGAGCACCGAAAAGTACTCTTTTCTGCCTTGGATTTGTGAGTAGAATTGCCTCCCCATAGCTACCACCAGCTCAACCAGGGTTCCTCCTCATCCCAGGACTGCCACTCAGGACTGAGACCCAGAGCAGTTGCTTGACTCCCCCACCATCTGTAAACTGAGTGCTCCAAAAGTGGATGCTGCAGTGACCAAGGCCCAACCACTCTCCCATCTCACTCACATGAAAGAGCTTTCTCACTGATTTTAAAGCTGTCTTTGGCATTTGTGGGTTGAGAAATCTAGAAACCATAGCAGCTGCCAGTGATTCAGCACCCTAAAGCCTACTTTAGTTCTGTCTGTGTGGTGTGGCTCATGCTGGGCTCCACTCTGCTCTGAACCTGGTGTGATAGACCTTCCCTGTTGGCCTTCCAAGCCATCTTAGACTGGAAATATGTTTCTTTTTGTCATTTTGTGACTTCTACTGTTCTAGAATTTGTTTAGAGTAATTTTTTACAGGTATTTTAAGGTCTATCAGGCGAGAGCTAGAGCAGGTCTGTGCTTCTACTCTGCCATCTTCCCACCTCCTTGTTTTTACAATTGATTAAATGACAGTTTTAAAAAGAATAAATTCATAGGAATTTCCAGATAATGTGAACTAGACATTGTCTCTGATGTCTTTTCAAACCTCTCTAAAGAACAGCTTGTGTACCAGAGGTAAAGAAACCGCTCTCCCCATGAACTAGGATACCTTGAATCCTAAGTAAAGTTTAAAAGAAAAAAAATGAAGTAATGCCCACTGATCCTGAAAGAACTCAGCACCCTTCTACAAACCTCCCATGCCACCAACAATGAGGCTGTACTAACAAACCTAGCAACATGAAAAAATCTTACCCCCAAACCGATGCCCCCAAAATTGTACAACCTGCACATTTTCCTTCTTTTATGTGTTATGGAGACCTAGTCTCTAAGCTGTGGACATTTTCCTAGGCTGTAATAGACATCCAGGAGTCCATAGCTACTTCAGAACAAAAGGTTGCTGGGATGGACAGTCTAGTACTACCAGTGCTGTAAGGTTCTGAACTACTAGAGCTGGACCAAAGATGTAATGAAGAGGGGGTGTGAGACAGGACACTGGGATAGAACACTACGTGTGTGGGTCTATCTGTCTTTCTGTAGCACTCCCTTAAGTTTGATAGAAAAAAGACCCCACAGCATCTAGGGGGCATCAGTTCTGACCACTAAAAGTCAGATGGGAGATAGACCTTGGCTCCACTAACTATGAATTCTTCAGAATATGAGGAGGCTGAGACATTTTGAGATTCAGCCCCAAGGAAACCATCACCAGAAGGGAATAATCAGAAAGTGAGTGATAGGGGACAAAAAAGAAGTGAAATTGCAAAAGTTTTGGAAAGAAGAAAATTCATAAATTTTTAATATAAACAGACAAGTTAACAGGAAAACATTAACAATCAGAGGAAATATAACCTCCTAATCTGGCAAATCCTTTCAGGCATCTGTGAATATATACTGCCAAACAAAAGAAAATGATCCAATATTTGATGAGACAGAGGACTACGTGGAATTGAGGAGAACATAGAACCAGAATATGCTGTTCCTGAGTTGTTTAAAAGAGAAATGAAAATTATGAGTATAATTTATGTACTGCACAGCAAAAAACTGGTAAAATATTAAAAAAATGGAATCCTCAATTACAAGTCACACAAAAGAAACAAAAGAAAGACAATGAAATGATTTGGCTAAAGTGCCACCATAGCACATGATCAGTCTGGGTCTGGTGTTTTTCCTATTACACTCATCCTTCTCCATAATGGAAAGTAATAGGGGAAAAAAATGAAAGTTTATAATAACATCCATACAAATTTGAATATTTCTAACCAAAAGGAAACAAACTGCAATAGTACAAATATTTTACAAGTGGATATTTTCTCTGATTTCTCTGAAAATATCTAGATGATATATTTTTCTCTCAAGGTGTACTATTGCAATAAGAAATTTGAATTTTACTTTCAAACATTCATTTTTGCTCCTTGATTTTTTTGGAATATTTTTGCTGACCTTATTGGATCTATCTGCAATGTTTTAAAGGACTTTTCAAATAATCCTAACCTAAATATTTATATTCCATCAACATTTAATAAACACTTTCAGATAAACCTTTCCATCCTGACAAATCTATAAGTAATAATGTAGACATTATCTTAGATACATATATATACTCCTATAAAATTTCATATTATAAAAGCAGGTCAGTTTTTTTTAAATTAAGAAAAAAATAAAAAAAGTAGGAAAGATACTTGTACATTCTTAAGATCTGGTATCAAAAAGAAACTATAGTTTACTTGCTATCCAAAGATTACCTAAGAGTCATTGCTTTTCTGAGTAAAAATATCCTTTTCATCTTTTTGCAAACACTATCCTTATCTATGTAGATAGTTGCTCTATCATCTAATCATTACAAGAAGCAACATAAATATAATAAGAGTATTTATGAAATAAAAGTTTGCTAATGGTCAAGGCTGACTGATAGTCCAGGGGAAAAAAGTCAAGGTAATTTTGTGATCAGAAAAAAAGTACTTATTTGGCACAAAATATTAATGTTTTCTGCATGACTGATAAGTAATAGATACCAGATCAAAATTATACTCATATTATTCTGTAAATATATGAAATTGCTTGCCTGTATTCACATATGAAGACATTTCTCTTGTCTATATGTGTTTTAATACATATTAATAGATACACCAATGTTTATTGCTAGGCACAAGTGAAATATAAAGTTCATATAAATTATTGTCCATTTTATGGAGGAATTAACATTCCAGCATTGCTGTAAGACACTTTCATGTTAATGGAATGGGAAAATCTTTCCTGCCCATTAATAGGCCTATGTGACCTACTTTGAATTTGAGCCCACCTGACTGCTGAGATGGAGCCTGAATCCCATAGAGTGGTGGGAAGAGCTTGCCAAATGGGTGGAGAAGGAAAAGAGAGTGAGTCAGAGCTAGGAGAGAGCAAGGCAGAACTGAGTCAGAGCAGCTAAAATAGTGAGATAGGGAGTAATTTTACCTAGGGGAGCTTGTTTGTGGAGAGACCTAAGGGAGGGAAGACTTGGGGATGTCATTGCTCCTAGGATTGATGATGTGTATAAAATTTTTTATTACCATGGTGGAATTGATTTTCTGGCATCAGAATAAATATTTTGCCTTTGAAGAAGAGAGTTATTTATATTTTGTGAATTTACCTTGGAAATATGCATGCATATTCATAGCAGCTGCTATGGGTATCACATTGACATTACAGACATTAAAACAGATAGTTGTACTGTATATTATCATAGGAAAAGTATATAATACTGTGAATAGAAAACTGAGTCTTACTAGCTAGTCTTACTAGGTCCCACCTCACAGGACACAATACTTTGTGGATACTCAAACCAACCACAGGTTTACAATAGAACTCAGTCCAACCCTTCTCCCTTCCCTATTCTTCAGATTTCTCAAAGGTAGAGTCATTGTTTGACTAATACCTCAGCAGGGAAAGACTCTGTACTGCAATAGTACTCAGTTAGAGAGTCAGGGAATAGAAATTGGTAAGAAGCCAGCAGGTGTGTGGATGCAACAGGCCTGTAACAAATGTGACTAGCATCAAACTGGAATAAGTTCTGTCTTACCTCATTTCTTAGATGTCACTTAATTAAGAGACCAAGCCAGTGAAATGCTGCCCAGTGTGGTAGGAGGCTAAGACAGTTTTGATTCCTAAGATCTGAGAAAAACACCTTCAAAGGAAAGGATTCAGAAAAAGAACAAGTAATGAATATAAAGGGGAAGTCAAAATTTACCAAAGATTTCTGAAGAAAGAAAATTTGTTTAAAACTGAACCCAAGCAGACAAACCAGCACAGGAAGCATTAATTACAGAAGGAGACATAACCTCAAGACATCTAAACGAGTTCAAACATCTCTGGATAAATTTTGCAAGAATAAGTAAAATAAATCCATAGTTGATGAGGTAGAAAACCAGTGAATTGTGAGGACATGGAATCATTGGAGGACATTCTTGTTTGACTCAAGAGAAATGATGATTTTGAAAACAGAAATTTTGACCTGAACAGCATAAATGAATGACAGAATGGGGGAGGGGAATAAATTTTTGGTGGTAAATTTCATCAAAGAACAAAACAGAAAGCAATGGATTAGAAATGCAAATACACAGAAATGAAGAATAATCTGGAGGAAGAAAAGCAAAAATAATATTTAAAGAAAATTTAATCTTCATACATGCAAAACATTGATCCCAAATAAAGAAAATGTGGACAGCTTATGGATTAAAGTTATCTATCTATCCCAAAAGAACACAAATTAAAAGAAAACCAACACTATAGTACAAGAAGTAATACAAGAAAATGTTCCATGTACATTTCCTCAAATATATTGGATTATTCTCTGCTAGAAAATTATGAATTTGGAATATCTGATGATTGTTAAGAATTATAGGGGCATGGTAATAACTGATTTGCTATTTTCTGAAATTTCTAATCATTAGAGCTGTTGAAAATTGCGATAGGCTACTTAGTGAATTTTATTGAGTTCTTACAATATATAAGGCCCAGTGCTAGACACAGGGTACATAAAAACAAAAAGTGAACAATTCTTTTCATCAAGGAGTTTACATACTATTGGGTCATACATATGTACAAAGGGAGGTATATGTATTACAAAAATTGGCAAGGACCAAAAATAGTGATGATCAGAGATCATGTAGGAAGTGAAACTTGAGCTGAACCAAGAAGGAAGACAATGAATATTTGCAACAAGATTAGAGACAGAGTACATTTCAAGAATGAAAGGTGAGATGTAGAATATTGACTTAAAGGAGTAAAAAAAGAAAAATAGTCTAGTTGTGTACAGTATGTTATCCATAAAATGGAGGAGCATGAAATAAATCTGGGAAGGTAAATGGAAATTGGATTTTTGAGCTCTCTCAATGATAGACTAAGGAGTTTGAGCTTGATGTTATAAAAATGAGGAGACACTGACAGTTTATTATCAAGGAAGTGATACAATCAGATCTTTGTCTTAGTATTTCCTTTTCTTTTTGAAACATTATTAATTTATTTTTAGCTTTCAACATTCATTTCCACAAAACTTTGAGTTCCAAATTTTCTTCTCATCTCTCCTCTCCCCCACCCGAGGTACCATGCATTCTGATTACCCCTTCCCCCAATCTGCCCTCTCTTCTGTGAGACCCTTCCCATCCCTTATCCTCATCTTCTGTCTTTTCTTTTAGGGAAAGGCAGATTACTACATCCCATGATCTATATTTCTTACTTCCCAGAAGTATGTAGAAATAAATCTCAAAATTAGTTCCTAAAACTTTGAGTTCCAACTTCTCTCACTTCTTCCCTCCTATTCCTACTGAGAAAACAAGCAATTCAATATAGACCATGCATATGTAGTCATGCAAAAGATTTCCATAATAGTCATGTTGTGAAAGACTAACTATATTTCTCTCCATTCTGTCCTGTCCCCCATTTATACTATTCTCTCTTTTGACCATTCCTGTCCCCAAAAGTGTTTATTTCCAATTACTCCATCCATTTGTCCTCCCTTCTATCATCCCCCCACACTTCACTTATCCTTTTCTCCCATACTTTCTTGTAGTGTAAGATAGATTTTCATACCAAATTGAGTGTGTATGTTATTCCTTCCTTAAGCCAAATGTAATCAGAGTAAACTTCACTTTTTTCCTCTCACCTAGTCCCTTTTCCCTTCCATTGAAAAAATTTTATCTTGCCTCTTTTATAAGAGATGATTTGCCCCATTCCATTATTCCTTTTCTCTTCCCAATATATTCTTCTCTCAACCCTTAATTTTCTTTTTTAGATATCATCCTGTCCTATTCAACTCAAATTGTGCCCTCTTTCTACATATGTATGTATGTATGTTTGTATATAATCCCTCCAACTACTCAAATACTGAGAAAGTTTGAAGAGTTCCAAATATGATCTTTCCATGTAGGAATGTAATAGTTCAGCTTTAGTAAGTCCCTTAAAATTTCTCTTTCCTGTTTACCTTGTTATGCTTCTTTTGATTCTTGTGTTTGAAAGTCAAATTTTCTTTTCAGTTCTGAACTCTTCATCAAGAATGCTTGAAAGTCCTCTATTTCATTGAATTGTCATTTTTTCCCCCTGAAGTATTGTACTCAGTTATGCTGGGTAGGTGATTCTTGGCTTTAATCCTGATTTCCTTTGATTTCTAGAATATCATATCCCAAACACTGTGATCCCTAAATGTAGAAGCTGCTAAATCTTGTGCTACCCTGATTGAATTTCCACAATACTTGAATTGTTTCTTTCTGGTTGATTGCAATATTTTCTCCTTAACCTGGGAACTCTGGGATTTGGCTACAATATTCCTAGAAGTTTTCCTTTTGGGATTTATTTCAGGAGGTGATTGGTGGATTCTTTCAATATTTATTTTACTCTCTTGTTCTAGAATATCAGGGCAGTTCTCCTCAATAATTTCATGAAAGATGATGTCTAGGTGGCGTTCAGGTAGTTCTATATATTTTAAGTTGTCGCTCCTGAATTTTTTTCTAGGTCAGCTGTTTTTCTAATGACATATTTCACATTGTCTTCTTTTTTCATTCTTTTTGGTTTTTTTTGTAATTTCTTGGTTTCTCATAGTCATTAGCTTCCATCTGCTCCATTCTATTTTTAAAGAACTATTTTCTTCAGTGAGTATTTGAACCTCCTTTTCCATTTGGCTAATTCTGCTTTTTGAAGCATTCTTATTCTCATTGGCTTTTTTGGACTTGTTTTGCCATTTATGGGCACTCAGGGCTGAGATACATATCAGTGATTCAACTTCCCCAGACTCTTTAGGCCAAGGGCTCCAAAAATGGATGCTGCAATCACCTGAGGCCTGGACTAGGGCATAACCCTGTTCCCTTCTCATTCAGGTGAAAGAGCTTTCTCACTGACCTTTGAAGCTGTCTTTGACATCTGTGGGTTGATAAATCTGGGAACTGCAGCTGCTACCCATGATTCCATTCCCTGATGCTTGCTCTGGTCCTTTTCAAGCAGTACCATGCAGGCTGTGCTCCTCTCCAAGACTGGTGCAATAAACCTTTCCTGTCGGCCTTCTAGGCTTCCTTGGGCTGGACATCTCTTTCACTCTGTTTCTTTGTGGCTTCTACTGCTCTAGAATTTGTTTTGAGTCATTTTTAGACATACTTTATGGGCTATGGGAGTAGAACTAGAGCATGTCCATCCTTTGACTCTGCTATCTTGGCTCTGACCCCCCAGTCCTGCTGTTTTCTTATACTTTCTATATATGGAGACTGAGTGGAAGAAGTAGAGAGACTAGAAGAAGGGGAAATAAGTAGGAAGCTATTAAAATAGTACCAGCATGGTTTCACATGAATCTCAATAAGGGTGATGAGTAAGGGTCATGGTGCAATTTGATACACTCTCTTCTGTATCTCTGTTTTCTTCATGGTTTACAGTAGCTTAGACTTGAGCTGATATTCCTGCTATCTGCAACTAAAAGTTAAGATTATTTTTTCTTTTTGTAATATGCTCTCAGTTTCAATGATGTAGAGTTATATATTCCCCAATTTCTGAAGGGACAAATTTTGTAAAATCAACAAAATATAATTTGGACTATTATTGTGTACCAAGAAATGAGGTGATATGCTATTAGTGCTTTTATTTCCTATGAGTATCTATTTGTATTTTTCTTCTTTTGCATTCTCCTAACTTGCCACAGTTTCTGGAATGGAATATTGTCCTAAGTAATTTTGGAGCAATAAAATAAGGACTGTCACAAGAAAGTTTGATTATACTTCATCTATTTAATGGTAACTGACATAAGAAGCTTTGTCATAAAAAAGGGAGACAGGAGAAATTTCTGTAAAACAAGATACTTTCAATATGAGCAAAATATGGTTTGTGTGTGATATAAAATCCATTTCATTTACCATTTAGTAAACATCTGCTATATGAGAGGTACTGTGCTACAACACAAACTCTGCTCTCAATGAACTCATAATCTAGTAGGGTAAAAAGATATACATAAAAATACTTGTGAATCAAGTATAGTCAGTTAGATATCAGGCCTAGATAAAATGAAATGAGAAATTTGAGAATGAAATGATCATTTTCTTGAGGAAATTATCAAAAATACACTGGAAAAAGAATCTCCTGGGTCAGAATTTTCAAAATGAGAGGAATTTCAATAGGTTGACATGGGGAAAATAATGAATCTAACCTAGTGATGAAGGACAGTATGAATAAAGGCATGGACCTGGGAGAGGGTGAGACTTAAATGAGAAATGATGAATAGTTTAGTTTATTTGAAATATAGACTATATTGGAAGATAGTTGTATCAGATAAAATTTGAAAAGAATATTTTGGATTCAAATTATGGAAAACCTTGAACACCCAAATGACTAGCATATAATTTCTTCTGTCAGTTATGGGGAGTGCCCACAGAATTTAAGTATAAGGAATGTAACATCACAGAATAAAAGATGTTGAAGGGTAGATAATTGTGGTTAGAAAAATGGTATTTTGGAATGCAAGATCTTTTATATAAATATAGAAGAATTTTGAGTGATGATGTGGATCATAGGTATACATTGAATATGGCCTGAGTATGATGTCATGAGTTGGTGGAGCATTCTCATTACTCCTTCTTTACAGGAGAAGAAAAAATACAAAACTTTGATTCTGAGACACCTAACGCACTTTATATGCCTATGGTAAAGATTAAGGCACAATCACCCTATAAATAGATAAAGTACCATAGAGATCAGTCATGGGAGTTGGGGGAATTGTGGGATCATTATACTATTATAAGAATTTGAAATTTGAATATAAATTTCTGAGAATAATGATGGGAAGGCTGAAGAGGGTGACTGGGAAATGGATTTTAGCTGAGGAAAACAGGAAAGAGATCCTGGGATATTGATTAATCAAAAGGGCAAGAATCAAGTTGTTGAGTGATGAGAGCCAAAAATAAACAAACAAACAAACAAAAAACTTTAGGGAGGAGAGAAACATTGAATACCCAGCATTTGGGAGCAGTTATGGATATAGGTTAGGTTTCAGGGAAAATCTAAGTTTAAGTGAATATAAAGAGGTAGAAGAATGGTAGCATGAAGAAATCAAGGATGAAAGGAAGTTTATTATTAGTGGTGTGAGAATTCAAAAAGGCACAGTATATTTAAAAATTGGGGGAAATGAAAGCCTGAGAGCAGTAATGCTATGGTGAAAAGAGATTAGAACATTATAACAAATTGAGGATTAATCCTAGGCTAATATGTATGAATGAAAGAATGCGTGATTAGAAAGTGTGTAAGTAAGTTGAAAGATCATGCTAGGTTTTAAGGGAAAAAGATCACTGATGATGAAAAGGGGAAAATATTAATGTAGAAACTTTAAAATTAAGAAATACCAAGGCTCCCCTTAAGGGTGCTTGCACATTCTTGTCCCTGCCTCCTGTTTTCCTCCCACAACTGTAGATAAGTTAAATTTTCTGAGTTTATATCAAACTAGTTTAATGAATAACTCCAATGGCTCATTGGTAAATTCAGGTGATCCCTAATTATTTGATCATACAGAAATTATTCCTCAGAACTTTTATTTATACTAGATCAAAATTAGTGAATGTGTTAGTTTCTTTTATTGTTTTGAAGGCAGGAGCAGGACACAAAATTTTATGTTAACTTGAAGTTTAAAAATTTCATCCGCACAAATCCTTTGAGGTAGCTAATACAAAGGCTATTGATTTACAGATGAGGAAATAAGCTCAGAAACTTCACTGAGGTGACATAGAAATGAGAGGTGAGCTACATACACAGGTCTCCTGACTTGAAGTCAAGATTTCTTTTTTCTTTTTCCTTTCTACCTTTTTGTTAGCTGCATGTCCAACATATTAAATTATATATTTTCAAAATTTTAAGGTGGCTAAAACAGACACAGATTCCCAGTTGATGGAAATTGTTTGATTCACTTCATAGACATAGATGTCTGAAAAGATCTTATATAATTGCCCTTGTAGTTAGATATAAAGACAGGGTAGATTTTTAAATGTTACAATGTAATTCATTTGGAAAGTCATAATTATTTTATTGGAGAAAAGCTATAAAATGAAGAACAGAATGTTAAAATTAGGGAGGTATTTAATTAAAGCTTTCCATCATTCATTAGATGCTCTCCCCCTCAAAACAGACGTAAAAAAGCCCTACTGAGATTATAGTAAAATATGACAATCAATCAGAAAAAAAAAGAACACATTCTTGCACTCAAAGGATATATCAATTTCTATTTCATATCCCTTAGAGGCCTACTCAATGGCTTTTCAAGTTAATATACTTAATTAGAATAGGAATTTTATGCTTTTTTCTTTTGTTGTTTTTATAAGCTTATATTTTAAAATAGTTCCTGTTCGACCTATCTGCCCAGAGCATGTCAACACACATATATGAGTTAATGTTAAAATAATATTTTATAAGTTCTTTTTTTCTGAAACAAAGTTGCTTAGCTTTTAACATAAAAAATACTGATATGCCCCAAGTGAGGTTGGAACCAGATTAAAATGTAATTGAGAAATGTTTAACAAAATAAATTAAAATATAATGGAAAACAGAAAATGTTTATTTGTGGTTTTCAAAACCAATATGTAACTTCCAATGACAGATTTCTATTTAAGTTTGGCATAACTGCCATAAAATTACAAAATCTGGCAGTACAAGAAAACTCAGGGATGTTTTTTTATAAGATTCATTAAAAATGGTTTTCCATCCTTTATTAGAGTTGCAATATAATAAAATCTTACCTCCTAAGACAATGCATTCCTCTTCTGGAAAGCCTTAAAATTGTTAGGAAGTTTCTGCTTACATCAATCTAGAATCTACAACTGTAAGTTCTGTTCTCTGACACTAAGCCAAACAAATCTTTCTTTCAAATATGTGAAGAAATTGATCATTTATGTACATCTTAAATCTTTACTTCTCTAGGATAAACATCTACAATGCATTCATCTCATGATCATTTGTCGTGTTTCTAGTACCTTTTCTGTTGCTTTTACCCACTTCTTAATGAGCTCCAATTTGACAATGGATTTCCTAATAATATTTTCTTTTTCATGGAAATTTGAAATTAACTTACTAACGTTATAAGAAAATGCATGAACCTATGAAGCATGTGAACACAAATTTCACTGAAAGGATCAAAGGATCCCAGAGCTTTAACAATATTTTCCAACTATTCAACACCATTCAACACAATTCACTTCTCTGCAATGGAGAGTCCAATACTATATTACTGGTGGTTGGTAGAATCTCTGAGGGAGAAGATATCACTCATGTAGACATGAATTTTATTATGATATGCCTGGAGGAAATTGAATATAGCTGTACAGTGAGCCAAAATTATGACTTTGGGTGATACTTCCATGATTAAACTAGATCTAAGTAAATCTAGAGCATAGAGCTTGGAAAGCTGAGAAAATTTACTACTATGAGATAGAATCAAATGATAAAAAATATAGATGAAGTCTCTTATGACCAAAGTAAAAAGGAAATGTTGACTCTCAACTGTAAACAAGTTAATCAGTTAATTCTTCCTAAATTCACATTCTCTTTTCTTGGTTTTTATATCATATTATTGACTCATGATAAGCATATAGATTTACTAAAATCCCACAGTTCTCTTTCTGTGAACTTCTCTCTAGTCAACATTCCACTATTCTTTATTTAATAAATTCATTTATGAATATGTTTGAAGCTATGATTACCAGTTTGAAGTCCATCATGTTAAACTTGGTTAATCATTTTGGAGGCTGTGCTGTATTACCTTATGAGTTGGTGATCTCTGCCACATTTGTGACATCATCAAATCTGTTAAGTATGGCATTTTAATATGCCATCACAAGCTACTTTTTGATAAATATGTGGAAAATAACAGGTCTTTGGAACATTCTTTTTGAGATTACCCTCCACATTGATATTGATCTGCTACTGACTATGCTTTTGCCTTTTTATTTACATTTTAGGAAATAATATTAAGAAATTAATGTTATATGATACTATTCTTGCTTTAGAAGTTAATATGGAACTATACATCAAGAATGACAAATTTATGTACATATGTATGTATGTATATGATTATATGTAATGTTATTCATAATAGGTAAAATTTGTATAGTGCTTTGAGATTTAGGAAGCCCTTAATATATATCAGCTCATATGATCTTTGCAAGAGAAATATGAGGTAGCAGTTATCAAAATTGTAATTTTTACAGATGATAAAACTGAGGTTTAGGAATAGTCAGTGACCAGTGCAGACTTAAACAATGAGTTTGCGTCTGAAGCAGAATTTGAACTCCAGTATTCTTGACTCCAGACTATCACTCTATACAACACGCCACAATTTGCCCATTATATGATGGAATAATTTTCTCAAAATCCATTTTATTACTGAAAAATATTTTAAATTCCCAATTATCTTACCTCTTCAAAAATAAGTATCAAAATGGGGGTAAGGTGAGGTGGGATTGTGGCAAATATAGAAATGATCATAAGAATAAATAATATAATAATTGATACTATTCCCCAAAAAGTTTTGAATCCAAATCCAACTGATACACTTTTAGAGTTATAAAAATTAATAAATATTAAGAACACTAGTTCATATTAAATAACAGAAGAAATAAAATATATGAAATGAAAAAAAAAATCCCCTTTCCTCTCACCACCTTATAACCTGGCTACTCTTTTTGTTATTTTTTTATATTTTAATACCTTAAACTGCTCTGATGCTGTGAAATAACCTGCATGTTTAGTTGCTCTGAAATCCTTCAGCTGACCTACCAACCATCATCTGCTTTTAGGAAAAAATTCCATTTACTAGAGATTTAATTTTTAGAATAATATTAGCTTATTTCTTCATTATTACATTTCATAGGATCATAGATTTGGAGGTAGCAGGGACTTTAAAATCATCAAATATAATCCAAACCCTCCCCCCATCTCATTTGATGGAGGATGAAGATGAGGCAGAGTAAGAGAGGAAAATAATTTACTCTAATGGCTGCCCAGTGTATGAGGTAGGATTTGAACAAGCTCCTTGTTGTCTTTGCTGTTGAAAACATTTAAGGATTTTAAAGTTACTATTTCTTGAATTATTTCCTAACATTTCCTTCCTAATTATTTCAAATCCAATAGTGATTATGTTAAAACCTCAAAATAGATATTTCTACATTTGAATGGATCAGGACTATAGGATCCATATTTATGCAATGAAATTGAACATTTGCAAGGATATTTTTTCTCTCTTTCTTCTCATTTCTGAAACTTAGAATGATAATTAAATAAAAGATTTTTTTTCTCTCCAAGGTTTGGCAGATGGGAATGTCAATGAAGGAGAAATTACTGCTTCTTAAGGGAAAAAATGGGAGAAAAGTAGTTTCCAAGTATAATTGCAAAGCTTGAAAATGAAACTTTAAATTTCTTGAAAGGCTATTTCTTGTATGTAAATTGTGTGTGTGTGTGTGTGTGTGTGTGTGTGTGTGTGTGTGTGTGTTTTGAGGGAGATAATAGGTGATATTGTAAGACATATGGAAGTAGAAAGGTAATACTTAGAAACTAATTGTTTGTGTGGCATGAGGAAAAAAAATAGCAAACCTGGAGGAATTAGTATAATATTTGGTTGAACACATTTTTGGAAACACATGGAAGTGTTAATATATCCTGACAATTTTATGGTACTTACAGGTTTGAACAGGATATCTAGGTGACACAATGGATAGAATAGTGGACCTTTTGTCAGGAAGATTCATTTTCATGAGTTCAAACCCGGCTTCAGGCATTTAATATGAATGTGATCTTGGGCAAGTCACTTACCCATTTTTACCTCAGTTCCTTACCTGTAAAAAGAAAATGAGCTAGAGAAGGAAATGGCAAAACACTCCAGAATGAAAACCCCAAATGGGTTCATAAAGATTCAGATGCTATAAAATGACTCTGCAACTGTAGTTTTGAAAGATACTTTTTTAAATACCCCATCCGTTATCCTCAGAATCCTGGAAAGGACATACTATGTATATTATCTGCATCTGAAATTTGAGGAAATGGGTCATGAAGACATTAAGTAACTTGTCAATTATCATAAAGGTAGAAAGCATCAAAGGAAAGATAGAAACCCAAGATCTTCAGTATACATACTAGGTAAGAATATAAGTTCAAAAAAGATAAATGATTTAGACATAAAGGATGATCTCATAAGTAAATTAAGGTAGTGCAGAAAAATATAGCTGTCACATTTACAGATAAGGGAAGAAGTTATGACCAATAAAGAGATAGAGAGGGTCACTTGAAGCAAAATGTATAATTTTGATTACATGAATTTAAAAAAAGGTTATTGAAAAAAAACCAATTCTGCCAAGATTGAAAGGATAGCAGAGAATTGGGGGAAATATTTATAGCACCTTTTTCTGTTAAAGGTATCATTTCTTAAATCTACGGAGAACTGAACCAAATTTATAAAAAATAATGAGTCATTTCCCAGTTGATAAATGGTCAAAGGAGAGGCAGTTTTCAGAAAAAAAATCAAAACTATCAACTGACAAATGAAAAATATTCTAAATCACTCTTGATCAGAGAAATACAAATTGAATATATTGAATACCTTATACCTATCACATTGGTTGACTTGACAGAAAGGTAAAATGACAAATGCTGGAAGGATGTGGGAAAATCAGAATGCTAATGGACTGTTGGTGGAGTTGTATTATAATTCAAGCATTCTAGAGATCAATTTGGAACTATGCTCCATCAGCTATAAAAGTGTGCATAACCTTTGATGTAGTGTTACCATTACTAAGTTTGTATCCCAAAGAGATCAAAGAAAAGGGAAAAGATTTATTTGTACAGAAATGTCTATTTATAAAAGATAAAAGACCTTTTTATATTGGTAAAGAATTGGAAATTGAGAAGACGTCCATCCATCAATTAGGGAATTGCTGAATAAGTTATGGCATATGATTGTGGTGAAAAATGATTGTGCTGTATGAAATAATAAGCAGGATGATTTCAGAGAAACCTGGACTTATCTGCACTGAGACAAAGTGAAGTAAGCAGAACCAGGAGAACAACATAAATTATAACTGCCACAGTACAAGGAGTATATGCTATGGAAGACTTAATTAACTACCTTGATCAAGACAATAAGCCAAGGCAGTTCCCAAGAACTCATTAGGAAAAATGCTTCACACAGCAAACTGATAAGCTCTGAATTCAGTTTAAGATATACATTTTTATACTTTGTTTTTCTTTTTTCCCCCTTTCTTTTTTATTTTGCAATATAGCTACAATCAAAATATGTTTTTTGTGATGTACAAGTTATATTAAATTGCATATCTTCTCAAGGTGATGGTAGGGTAGGGATGGATGGTGATAATTTAGACTCAATATTTTAAAAAATGATTGATAAAGTTTTCACATGTAATTGGGAAATATTTAGTGAAATAAATATATGCCTTTTAAAAAGCAAACCCAAGATCTTATTGATTCCAAATTTTATAGTTTGTCCAATATGCTATGCTATTTTTTCTATTATTCTACCTCGAAAGAAATTTTGTGTAATTTGGGTGTATGAAACCTGTTTAATCCTTATCTTAACTTGTAGTACTCATGTGGGATTTTAAGCAAAAGCTCTTCTTGAAGATAATTATATAGTTGTATAATATAGGATATATATAGGATCAAATATATGATTCTGTGTTTTTCAAAGCCCTTTATAACCTACCCCCTCCTACCTTCTTAATCCTCTTATACCTTATTTCCCATCATGTACTTTGTGATCCACTGACACTTGCCCCCTTTCTTTTCTTTGCAATGGCATTCAGTCACAAAGGCCAAGTATGTTCACTGGTTGTCCCTCACCTCCTGGCTTCCTTCAAGTCTCAGTTAAAATCCCACCTTCTATTGAAATCTTTCTAAGTCTTTCTTAATCTTAGTGCCATCCCATATCTACCTAGTTATTACATACTTGGTTGATTGTCAACTCCTTGAGAGCAGAGTCTCTCTTATGTTTGTTTTTATCTCCAACTTAGCACAGTACTGGCACATGGTCAGCACTTACTAAATGCTAGTTGAGTGACTGCGTGGGAGGTATTTTTTTTGTTTGAAGGAGGAACAGCTCTAAGGCTGAACTGTGCTCTTGTCTATTAAGTTCTATGTTCTAATCAGTAAACAAAGATCACTTGAACTGAACCCCTCAGCCAGTTTTGTGTGAATGTGTTCTACTGAGAAAAATCATCTGCAAACGGATGCATATTCCTTCTCCTTTTCATCAAGGATATCTTTGAAACATGTGTAGCAACTTATTCTCTTGAAGATATAAATATGAGAAAGAAAATACTGAGCAAAAATAAGACAGAGGGAAACTCACAAAATCATATCTTTGAATGTGAATTCAAACTCAGCATTCTATGTTATCTCCATGATTGTAAACAGATTGTTGCTTAGAAAGTGCTCCCTCCTCACTCTAGCTTCTTAGCTTCCTTTTAGACTCAGCTCAGGAAGCTTTTACTATGTCCACAAGTTTTATGCTTGCTCATTCTTTGAATCATCTTTCACTTTCAAGTGTGCAAATTTATGCCTTGTAAGAATATAAGCTCCACGAATTCAGGGACTATTTTAAATCTTTGTCTTTGTAACTGTACTATCTAGTATAATGACTTATAGTAGACCTTAATAAAGTTTGTCAAATCAAACTGAAGTTATTTTCAATCTTGTATTAATGATTTCAGCAAGTTCTTGCCACACTGCCCTGCTCTACTAATAATTGATGGCTGCCCACCTTGACTACTGGTTTTGGAGAGACCCTGGTCATACTTCCCTTCACTTTAGTTGGTAGAGCGGATAGAGCATGGAAGCAGAAAGACCTAAGTTCAGTTCTGGCCTCAGATACTTATTGCCTTTGTGATCCTAGGCAATAAATATACCTATCCTATGTCCACTTCAGTTTCCTCAATTGTAAAATAGACATCAAGGTACCCATTTCCCAGGGCTTTGAGGATCCAAAAAGACAATACTTAAAAAGTACTTAGCATAGTGCCTAGCACATAGTAGGTACTTAATACATTCCAATTCTTTTCCACCCTGCCCTGCACCCCTTTCACTATTGATGGGATTTTTGTTTCCACCTTCTGCTCCTTACCCTTTTCTTCTTTCTCCTTTTCTTCCTTCTTTTCTTTCTCAAATTCCCTTCTCTTCTTGCCCTGAGCACCTACTCTTCTAATTGGTGGCCCCTGCCTAGACCCTTAACACAGGAGGTACCCAGGCCATCATCCACTTAATTTATGATCGAACTTTACATTCTTTTTCTCTTGACTATCTTCAAAGCTTGCCTAGCACTTCCCCTTAACCCAATTTGAAATTTCCTTTTTATAATATGTATTCCATATGAAAATGTAAAATCCTTTCTCATATAGGTATTGCCTTATTTGCCTGTATCTGTGTCACCTAGGGCTTAGCAAATTGTCTGGCATGGACAGTTATCTAGTTATCTTGGTAGAATTCTTTGTTCATACACTACTACAAACATTGATCTTAAATGACTATGCAATTTTCTCCACAGTGAATTTTTGATCAACATAAGTACTACAGTGCCAGATGACCATGAAACACATCCCTTGCTGTCTTAGATACATAATGAAGCCAGGTCACCTATATTTTTTTTCTTTAGATGTGAATCACATCTTTGTTTAACTATCTCTGTCATGCAATAAAGAAAGAATGTCAACATTAATTTATTTCATTTTCTCCTTTGGATTACAAATTTATAAGATATGTGAGCTGGTGCCATTACTTAATCTAACGTTTGTAGATGGATTAAAAACTGTATGGTTCAGGACACCTTCTGCCCTCTCTCCTGGCATGCTATCTGACTTAATTTGGGAACCAAAGAGAAACCCCAGTTCAATATTATGTACTTATACTACACACACACATCTCTCTCTCTCTCTCTCTCTCTCTCTCTCTCTCTCTCTCTCTCTCTGTTTCATAGATCAGAAGATCATGTAATAATCCTACTGTTGATGAACTTCATACTTATCTAAACTTTTCCTCAAATAGCAGGCGATCTTGTCCTAGACTTCAGTACAGGAAGGGAATTTAGTCATCACCTCATCTAATATCTTCATTTCATGGATAAGTAAACTGAAGCCCAGAGAAATAGTGTTCTTATTTTTCCTCAAATAGTAGAGCTATGATTTGAACACAGGTCATTTGAATCCAAATTTTAGACTCTTTTCACTATAAAATGATGCCTACTGCTGTCATGAGGAACATGTCTGAAGCTTTTCTGCTTTGGAGGAACCTCGCTTCCTCAGCTTCCTTCAAGAGAATTAACTCATTCCAACTTCTGCAGGAGACCTATTCTAATTGTCTGCACCAGTCTACTCCCCTATTGCTAGTGGCTTTTCTCTGAAATTTCCTTCCATTCACACTGAAAATATTGTGTTGTTTTGCATGATGTCATTATTTCCATTCTTGTGGCTAGTAAACATTTTCTGCTTCACTACAATGTCCTTATGATATATTTTATCAAATAAATCTCCATTCATATCTATCTATCTACCTGTCTAATCCTTGCTGAAGAAAAACTTGATGCTTTTATACCTTGGTGTGACCTGCTAGAGTTCATATTACTATGAGTTAATCTTTGAGGATCCAGTCACCATCATGCCATGATAAGGGACCGGAGTATAACAATCGCTATTACACTATGATTAACTTTGATTTATGTAACACATTTATAAATAGTATCTCTACTTAATTGGGCAATTCAATCAACCAGGATGCCCCATTCCCACACCCTTCCATGGACAGATCACTTCATATTTTCATAATTCTAGACTTATTTGCTATAGGTGGAGTTAACAGTATAAACTCAGTAACATTTTATATTCATCAAGGAGTAAGTAGCCTTTTTGTTTGGAAAGGTATGAACAAATAAACTTTTAGAATCCTACAAAACCAGAATATTTTAATTCTACACTGAATGAAAATAAAATAGCATTGTTCCCATTTCCTTTCAACTCTTGCATTTTTTTTCTCCTAAGCAGCCAATTAGTGTCAGTTACCTTCTGTTTTTAACTCCCTCAGGACTTTTCCACAGACTGTCTTTTTAAATCCTTTCCACCTGTCCAATCAGAATCGAGCTCATCTCACCAAGAGATTTCACACAGGCTACTAAACAGCTCACAAGATAGCAACAGCTTTCAGTTACCATCAATCAAAGTAGATTTGGACTGGCAACACAGCAGCGAAGGCCTATATATCACATTATCCTTCTGGGAAGTGGGGACAGGGAAGATGCACCTATGCGCTAAATACATCTGTGAACTAAATAAATTTCCAAATAGATGTGCCACTATTGTTTTTCGTGTATTGTCATGCTTCTCTGATGAAATACAGTATCTCATTGACATTGAAGAGATGTCCATTGCAATAACAACAGTTTGTGGGAGCCTATATGTCATCAGAGAGAAAACATATTTTTCTTACCTTATTTTTATGGACTATTTTTTATATCTTGTAGTTAAATGAAAAATTATCTATACTATGATAAACTAAGTATATGTTATGTTTATTTTCTTTTATTAGAATGCCAAATTTGCTGAATTTTAAAATGAGTTTTGGTCAAGATATATCAGTTCAAGTTATAAAAATACATACACCCCAAAGCAGCTAATTTCTTAGCAAAAGGAAAGAAACTGTAAAATTAATCACCGAATTAAGTCTTTTTTTTCCAGTTTTCTTCTTAATGATAATAACAATCCTACTGGGGTATGTCTACTTTCTTTTGGCTTTCAATTTTTGGAAAGTCAAGGTTTATATCTCAATCTATGTCTGCAAATGCTGGGAAAATAATAAATGCTGTATCACAGCTCGAGTAAAGACTAAAAGATAATTAGATGATTTATGACCTAAAAAAATAAATCCAATTATTTTTCATGCAAAAATAGAGATTTATTTTATTGGCACAAATATAGCATCACAACAATCAAAAAGAACTCTGGTTAAATGGGGAAAGAGCAAAATTCTCTATTACAAATAGCTACCTGGCTCGATAGGGTATAGATAGAGTTCTGAGCCTGGAGTCAGAGACTTGAGTTTAAGTTCAACCTGATGTACTTCTTACATATGTGGCCCTAGTCAAGTCACTTAGCCTCTCAGTTGCCACAATTGCCTGCTTCCCAGGGTGTTTTTTAGTATCAAATAAAATAATAACTATAAAGTTTTTAGCATAGTGCCTGGTATGTAGTGCTATGTAAATACTAGTATTGTTACATCCAAAGTTCTCTGTGACCTAATATTAAAATTAATTTTAAAAAGGAAGATAGTCTCATACTTAGAAAGCCTCAGCTTACTTATACATTGAAGGAAGTGAAGGTGATTGAGACCCTTTATGCAATTTTCTGTGTTTTCTTAAGGGTGAAAGAGAACTGCCCATATGGGTATTATGTGTGCTCAAGTACTTATACATATAGATAATAGCTGTAAGAAGGGCCAAATTATGCTTAAATAATATAAATTTGTTTTATACCATACCAAATAACATAATATTTGCAATTCATGGTGCTTAATAAAATCTTGTGGCTTTCCCTTCTACTTCACGAGCAAAATTATTTTGAGTTCAAGAAGGCAGTTTATGTCTACTTATTATATGACTGTAATGCTCACTCTAGTGCCATTATGGCTACATACTAATTCTGAAATATCTTCCATAATTCTGAGTCGATAAGTTCACTGATTTACATGAAATAATATAGAATTTCCTCTTTTCCCCTCAAGCTAATATACTTGTGTTTAATGCTCTGAGAAAACCATTTTCAAGTTGTTTGCTAATAACTTTTTGTTGTCTCTTTTCTACCATGTTGTATTTAATCAAATAGTATTTCAAAATAGTTGTACCTGAATTTTATATTGCAAGTGTTGGATTTTCCAAATAATAATGCTAGGTGAAAAAGGAATCTCATGATGCGGTTGCATTACTCAAATACGTACAGAATGTTTCTGTTCAATTATCGTAACTGACATAATTATAACTTTAAATAATGGGTATCATCCTGGAAGGATAGATCATTGTGAAAGAGAGGCAGCTATGTACAATAGTGTAAAATTTGGAGATCTAGAGTCATGGGGTTCAAATGCACTCAGGCACTTGCTAGCTGTGTGACCTTGGACGAGTCACTTAAAATATTTTCCCCATCCATAAAATAAGTATAATAATAGAGCCTACCTTTCAGGATTTTTATAAGGATAAAATAAGTTAATAATTATAAAGTGCATTGTAATTCTTAAAACACAATAGATGTGTTAGCTCTTCTTTTACTCACCCCTCCTAGGGCATGCCCCCTAGGAAGCTTCAGATTAAAGGAGAGAATCAAATCCATTGAGATATTTTACTGAGACATGATATTCTTGGTGCCATGAATCCCACTTCAGCTTGCCTTTTACTTCATACTGCAGTACAGCAGTGATTTTTCTGAGTCATATGAAATAGTCACATTTATTGACAGACAATAACCTAAGGTTTAAATTCCTTACGATGCTCAGGATGATTATTGTGTTATTTAAATACAGGCAATTTCTAAAATAATGGAAAAGATTTTGACATTGCACTAAATATTAATTCAGTTTTATCTTCTGTCCCCAAAGGGCCTAGCTCCATTTTAGACTAGGTACACTTAATTTAAACATATGTGAAGACTATACAATGGTGTTTTAGAGCGTGAAAGCACAACTGGCTTTCTAAAACAGAGACAAAATCAAACCTCTTTTGCAATAACAACCTTGAAGTATTCAATCATAAATATTTATTGATAGTTAAGAAGAACCTCATGGAACTAGTGTTAAGTTTTAAACCAAGCAGTAACTGCCCTTTATTTGAACTCAGCCAGAAACCTCCAAGGATATAATCCATAGCATTGGGCTATAATTGAATTGCAAGAGCTAAAACAATAAACTGAATAACAAAATTTGATCAGAAATAATTCTTTGAAGGGAAACTTTTTTCACCCCTATAGCATGTTAGAAAACCAGGCACCTAAAAAAAAGGAAAAAAAGAAAGAAAAACCCTTGATTATGCTTTTATCACATAAGCAATCTAAATGAAGGGAAAGCCCTGGGCTTTCCCAGGAAAGGAGTATATTGATTTCTGCATTAGATACTGAACAGATGGATGAAGGCTATAATCCATTACTCCAAAAATCAATGGCACTTCAATCTTATCACTTTTCAAGTAATAAATATTTAATTCTTGCAAGTCATGATACTAATTGGAGAATATTTTGTGGTACCAACCTAAAAGACAAGGTAGGTTATTTAAAATTAGTCAAGAAAGTGCTTTATCCAAATGTATATTAGAAGAAACTGACCTACCATCATTAAGAAATGTACTTACATTACATCCTTCTGTTTTAAAAGAATTTCTCCCTACCCCACCCCATCACCCCAAAAAAACCTTGCCTTAATCCCATCAGGTAGAATCTCCATAGATTGTTGTTAGGTAGGGGAAAGAAAGAGAGAGAGGGAGAGGGAGAAAAAGAATGACAGAAAGAGAGGGGGGAGGAAAGATAGAAAGAAAGAGAGAAAGAAAGAAAGGGAGGAAGAAAGAAAGAGAGAGGAAGAGAGGAAGAAAGAAAGGAAGAAAGAGAGAGGGAAAGAGAAAGAGAGAGAAAGAAACAAAAAGAGAAAGAGAAAGAAAGAAAAAGAGGAAGAAAGTAAATATGTTTCTGAAGAATAAAAACTTATCTACCACTCAACTCATCTATTATTGACCTGGAAGCAAAGGCTTCAAAGGAAGCCAGAAAATAACAGTATTGTTTTCTCACATGTCATCTTCCCTCAAGCTCAATTTTTACGTCATTTCTTGAAGAGAACCTTAACATTTAAATTGATTTTTTGTCATGTTTTCTAAAACAGAGAAGTTGTAATTATAAACACAGCATCTCTAGTATATAAACTCTACGTGTTATACCACACACATATAACTACTGAATATTTGACCTAATAATGACCTTAGATCTTTATAAATTACTTACCACTAGTAAAAATGTTGAGGGCAGAGATGGGTTCCCTAGAGAGGGGAGCATGATTTCTCCATTTTTTTTTGAAAAATTCCCTTTTTCTCCCCAACTGCCAAACAAAAATGAGAATTATTCCCAAGTGACCTTTCTACCTTCTGTTTCTTCTTCACTCCATCTCTAAAATATTGAAAAATGATTATTTAGGCTAGAACATAGGAGGTAATTATAGTTCTTTTTCCTAAAACAAAGTAACCAGCACACGAATTTTAATACATGGTGTAAAAAGATAGGTGGATTTAAACCCCAAAGACCTGAGTGGAAACAACCCTGGTTATGGAGTCAAAAACCTGGTTGGAAAGAGCACTATTTTAAGTTCAAGGACCTGAGTTCAAATTTTAGCTCTTCCACTTCCTACTCTGTCCTTAGGTGAGTCTCTCTATTTCTCTAGGTCTTAATTTCCATATCTGAAAAATAAAAGTGTTGGACTAGATGATTTCTTAAGTCCCTCTGAGCTTTAAATTTATTACTCTACAGTGTACCTTAAGATGCAGATGGATTCTTTTAGCCTTTATGGAACCATTTCATAAAACAATTTATAGACCTTCTGTCTTCAAATTCTAACTCTTCCATTTACCTGTGTGTGAATCTGGGCAAGTCAGTTCCCTTCTTTAAAATACGAAAATGTTGGACTGGATGACCTCTGAAGTCCCTGTCAACTATAAATTGGTGATACAAAATTATACCTTAGGGATGCAGATGAAATTGTTTTGGCCTTCCAGGGACCATTTCATAACCCTGTAACTACAAATTTAGGAAGACTCAAGTTTTTGTGCTTAGGTATTCTAAAATTTACACAGCTAGAAAATCTTTAGATAATTGATGGAAATGAAAGCAAATACAAAAACCTATTTGAGACTCCATCCATTATTAATTTGTGGTTCTGAATTTTTATGAAGCAGGTAATCCATGCTTTGTTTCTAGCATATACATGAGTGCATTTACACAACTATTGAATGTAATTGGAGTGCTGACATTCAAACAAAGGTATATCCATAAATTCCTACTTCCTTTCAGAAATGATTTTTTTAGAGTCCAGAATGTTGCACTCAGTACTCATTTTACATTGTGAATCAAAATAATGTGGGGCTCCCTTTATGGACTCTGAATATCAGACTCAAACTGGTCTGTTTCCACAGTGATGAGCCAGTTCTTCCTTGTGTAAAACATATTTCAAGCTTAGAATTTAAGACTGGAAAGGACTTCAGAGGTCAACTATTACAACATTCTCATTTACAGATGAAGAAACTGAGGCAAAATTACTTGCATAAGTAACCAACAGAGTCTGTATTCCAAACCATGTCATTGTACTCCAAATATAGTGGTCATCCTCTTCTCAAAATATATTTTTAAAATTCATTTTAAATTAAATTAAGTTTTTTTAATTTATTTTTCACATCCCTCCTCTTACAAAGGATAGAATTGAAGTCCCCAAATGCTGGTGTGATGTGTCTTAGGAAATAGAAGATTAAGTAGCGGTGACAAGGTTCAGTCTTTTTGCTTGATATTTGGTGCTGATTTTACCATACCATGACTTTACTCTTTCATTGTCAACATATTCCTTTTTCTAGATTAAAATGAAGGCTCTATTTAATCTGTCACATGATTTCATTTTCAGAGTCAAAGCTGAGGATGTTGAGACTTTAAAGGAGAGGTGATGTCAGTGTTATATGAATTGCTTTTCTCTGAGGAATTCATTCCCTAATCTAAGAAATCATAACAGTGATGGTACACTACCATGGTGGTGGAGTGCAAAAGAATAGAGAATTATTTCACTTAGCGGAGACAAAGACTTCTAGAAACAATAGTTGAAAGGTTAGGGAAAGGAAAAGATGGAAAAAATGGAGAAAGACATGAGAGGTTAAGGAAGTAGGGAGAGCTATTTCCCTGACTGAGATGAAGTTGACAAGGTAAAGGAAGTGAAGAGAAAGAAATATGAAATGGGAATAAGAATGCAAGGGAGTCGGATACACACCTTTGGTATAAATATTTTTTATGAAAATAAACCAAAAAAAGGAAAAAAAAATGAAACATACAGGCCAGGAAATTTGACTTCAGGTATTGAAAAAAAATTTTTTTTTGAGGCCTCCATTAAAGAGATGATTGGTGACCTTCCAGAAAGGTAAATAATGATAAAAAGAACGAATATGACCTTAAAAAGAATGCAATGGGCCAGATCAACTGTATTTTCTTTTCTTGACAGGATTATTCAGCAAGTTTGTAAAGAAATTACATGATAACAATTTACCAAGATATTGGCAAAATTTTGATTACCTCATGCTATTCTTCTAGAAAAGATGGAGAGATGCTGAATACTAAAAACACAATTTGGAAGTACTTGCATGACAAGACCAGAGGAAATTTTACTGGGTCATTGTGAATGTTGCTTTGTATTGGAATGCTTCAGGGATCTGTGGTGCTCTCTCTGCTATTTAACATTTTATCAATGTCTAGGATTAATTCATAGATGGCATCCTCATCAAATTTGTAGATGGCACAAAGCAGAGAGAAATAACAAATATAATAGATGACAGAATCACAACCCCCCAAAAATCTTGACAGGCTAGGTCATTGGGATGGATATAAATTTATATGGAATTTAAAAGGAGTAAATGTAATAACACATTGGTACAAAAATAAACCTATGAAGGGAGCAGGTTTAAACAGTATTTATTAAAAAAAAAAAAGAAAAAACCACTTTCTGAAAGTGCAATTAATGGACTACACTATCACTACAAATTAGCAGTGTGCTATGGGGGACAAAAAAACACTAGTGGAATCTTGAGTTGCACTAAGAGCTTCCAAGAATGTGGAGTTCATATTCCCACTGACCTCTCCCTTCCTTAGATTTCCCCTGAAATGTTGTGACTAGTTCTGGGTACCACTGTTTAAAGATATTGATGACCTGGAGAGTATCCAGAAGGCAACCAGGTGAAAGGTTTGGAGTCTATCCATCAGTATCTGTTAAAGGAACAGAGCAGATCTGGTCTACATTAGAGAAGACTTAGAGGGTAAAGGGCTTGTTGTAGTTTAGTCATTTTAATCATATTCAACTCTTCATGACACCATGTTGGGACTTTTCTTGGCAGAGAAGTTGGAGCAGTTTGCTATATCTTTCTCTATCTCATTTTACAGATGAAGCACTGAGGCAATTGTAAATGCTCACACTGAAAATTCAACAATCAGCTCTTGTGAGCCAGCACTCTTACCCCAGCACACCCTTTCACTTTTATGTCTGTCTCTCCATCTCTGTATCATTATCTACTTATGTAGATATATATATCTAAAGATATATTATATATGTATGTATGTTTCAGCACATATCTACACATAGATTCATGTGTGTATGTGTGTATATATGAAGTCATGCATATATATATATATATATGTATATACTGTGTGTATGAACATGATGTATATGTATTTTCTCTGAAAATCTGTTTTTTGTCTGTCTCTGTATCTTTTTGAGAGTCCAAATCTCAACATTTCTGAGGAAATTTTATTGAATATAATTGGTTCAGTTTGGAGAAAAGAAGAACAGGAATAGGGATGAGGTTCCTGATAGCTGTTTTCAAGTGGGATCTCATGTAGAGGAGGTATTAAATTTATTCTAAAAGAGTAGAAACAGAAAAAAATAGAAGTTGCAAAGAGACAAATATTTTTGGTTGTTGTCAGGGAAAACAAAGAGCAACAGCCAAACAACTTTCTAGCAATTGGAGTGAGTTGTGTTGAGATGTGATGGTGAATTACCCCTCCATAGAAGTATTCAATCAAAGACTTAGTGATCATATATTGTACTGTGGAGTGCTTTCGTATATGAGTTAAGTGATCATTTAAGTATCTTCTACCCTTCACATTTTCTGATTCTCGACTGAAACTTTTGAAGTACCTTGATCTCTGAAACTCAGTAAACAGTCATTGTGTTTGCAAATTGGGATACCAAATAAAATGACCAGATTATTTTAATCTTGTAGATTTCATATATGCTCATAGAAGCAAAACCTAAGAATCATTCTTTTGTTCTTACAGAGAAACTATCCAGTCAGAAAAAATGTTGATTTTAATTTTTTAAAAATAGATTTTCTTGCAAGAGTGCTGGGTATATAATGAAATTTAATAGTTTTTTAATTGAATTAAAATGAATTTAATATAAGCTCATGCCTGATGTAATTTTTGTACTTATAAATATTTAGTTCTTCTCTATTATTGTTTCTTACTACCTGCCACACATTCAAATACACACCTGTGTTTATTTTTAAATTCCACTTGGTATGAGATATTAAAATTTCAATCACACATGATTAAAATGAATATTATCTAATGTTGGAAAATTATATGACTTCCTCTGGGGTAAGAGTAAAACTATTTTTTTAAATTGGCCAAAATTATAAACAACAAATACACTTTTGAAAAAGCCATTATCCAAGGAGCAGGTTAAGAATCAAAATGTAAAAGAAATGGATAAATAAATTTAAAAATGAATGCATGCACAAATAAAATGCAAAACTGATTTATGTTGCCTCATCTGAAGTTTCAATTACTTTTGAAAAATGAGTCTAACAAGTATATTGTCAATTTCTATTGCTAATTAGAGTAATATTATGGACTAGGGAAGGTAAGATTTATTTATTTGTGATTAATTCAAGTAAAAGAGATTTCAGGAATTCAAAATAAATTCCACATCTGCCTGCTCTCTTTTGGAGGAGCAAATCAGTTTAAAATGCAAAGTTTTGCTTCAGTAGGTCTGTGATCTCTTCAGTGTGAGCACTCCCTCCAGTGGTATAGATTCCAATCCATCCATGAATTTCCATCCTGTGTAATTAACACCCATATCTTTCCACAATACTCAGATCATAGATACAGAAAACAAAACAAAACAAAAACAACAACAACAACAACAACAACAAAACAAGTGGTCATCTAGTCCAATGCCTTCATTTTACAGATGAGGATATTGAGGCACAGACTTCAACTGATTTATAGGCTCATAAATCTAGAATTAGAAGGCAGATCAGAGATCAATTAGTCCAAATCCTTTGTTTTACAATGAGGGAACAGACCTAGAGAGATAGTGTGATTCTCCTATGGTCACAGAGGTAGTAAGCCTGATAGTTGGTACTTGAACCCAGTTTCCTTGACTCCATAACTCGTGCTTTTCCTACTATACTACTCTACCTATATTTGAATGCTACAGATAAGGTTCACTCATGTGACAGAACTCTTCCTTGAATTTTTTGAATATGACATGGGGAGAGGCTCAGCTGACCAAAATAATGAATTTTCTGAGTCTCTCAATGTGCCATATGGACCTGGAATAGAAAATACTTAGCTATATGATGAATTTCAGCAAACAATTGATTTTTCTCCCATAAACAATATTCTTAAATCTTAAAAAAAAAAGTCTCAGTTGGGAGGAGGGGAAAATATGTGTATATACACATATACTCATATGTATGCATACATAGATAGTAAATTATTTGTATATATACTTGTATATAGTCATATATGTCATGTATATATAGCTATATATACACATTTTTTCTGTGTGTATAGATAAATGTATAGACAGATAGATAGAGATATATGAACAGATAAATAAATATATAAGCTCCATATCAGTATAATTGATTTATCTTATAATCTTATATATTTTTCACATGTCAAAACACTATTCTGAGAAGGGGTCTCAAGGATTCACTAGACTACTAAAGGTTTCCATGATGCAAAAGGATTTATAAGCCTTGTTTTAAAATTATGTAAAATGCCTCTCTGAATTCTATATCTTATGCTCTTATGACAGATAAACTGACCTTTTTATTCAAAAGCTAAGCTATGTCATTAAGAAAGGATTCCCACCAAGTCAAATTAACAAGCATTTATAAAGAGCATAGTAACTATGTGCCAGGGATTGTGCTAAGTGATGGGAATGCAAAGAAAGGGAAAACAGCCCTTGTCCTAAAAGGGCTCACAATAAAAATCTTCAGCACTGGAAAATAAAATTACAGAAAACAAAGGAAATTGTCTTGTGCCCCAAACATCTAGCCAAATTTAGAGACACGATGTATCCTGAGCAAAATTTTGGTCATTCCTCCTGAGAAAACCAATAGTGAGTATCAGTGCTTTTGGCATATAATCTCAGAAACCAAATAAACAAAAATTTAAGGTAGATAAATATGTGTATTATAATATACTATACTATAAGGTATGTAAATATGTATATTATAATGTGCTATAGAATGACTCAGTGATATCTCACATTTCAAATCCTGAAAGCAGCGTAAAAGATTGTTGTCCCTTAGAAGTCTCAGAACAGAGGAGGTATTTTATAGTCTAATTCATGGGTGGGGAATCTGTGACCTGAAGGTCACATGTGGCCCTCTCGGTCCTCAAGTGCAGTTCTTTGACTGAATTCAAACTTCACAGACCATCAGTTGGGGAGTGGATGAAAAACTGTAGTATATGATTGTGCTATAAGAAACAATGAGCGGGATGCTCTCAGAAAAACCTAGAAAGACTTAGAGAACCTGATACAAAGTGATATGTACTATATACAAAGTAAGATGATAAACTGTGAATGGCCTAGTTCTTCTCAGAAATACAATGAATGATTCAACACAATTTTGAAGGACTTCTGATGAAAAAGTGCTATTCAGGAGGACAGAGCCAAGATGGCAGAGTAGAAAGATTCATATACTCTAGTGCTTCCCCAACATCCCACAAAATACCTGTAAAAATGACTCTCAACAAATTCTAGAGCAGCAGAAGCCACAGAACAACAGAACGAAAGAGGTTTCCAGCTGAAGGTAACCTAGAAGGCCAACAGGAAAGATCTATCTCACAGGATGCTGAGCAGAGCAGAGCCCAGCCCTGGTCACCCAGCAATGGGAGGAACAGGACTTGAACAAATCTTTGGGGCAGAGTTCCCCAGCAGGGAGGGTCTCAGATACATCAACCCACAAGCTACAAAGAAAGCTCCAAAGGTCAGTGTTGGAGGGTTTTCCCAGCTGAGGAATGGGGATCCTCCAGCAGTAGCCCCAGGTCACAGTGAGGTGTAACAGCAGCAGCAGACTGCAGGCAGATATGGTGGCTGGGAAGCAACCTGGGTTCATTGTCCAGGCAGCTTTTGGTGGTAGAGTGTAGCAGATGGCCCACATCCCTACATGGTTCGGTGATGTGGTTAAAAGCAAAGAGACACGGGAGGCAGGAAAAGATAGACCAGTTCTGCTTATTGATCTGAGGGTTAGGGTTTATATAGACAAGGTACTGCAAGTCTACATGACATTCTGCTAGTCTGTCCCAGTGATTAAATCAATCAGGATGATTAAATCAGTCTTCTGATTAAATCAGACCATGAGCCTAGGAGCATCTATTTTACATATACCTTGTTTTCTGTAATTCTCTTGTCTCACAGAGACAACAACATCTGGGGGGCATGGGGAGCCATTCCTGATGATAATGAGCACAGTCTCAAAGATCAGTTTCCCCGAAGGTCTATCCTGATCTCGTCAACCACACTCCACCCTGGCCGTCACCAGTAGAGCAGTTGATTTAAACTTCAGCCCTGAGTGGTGGTCCACCCCCACCCAAAGCCCCAGAGAATCGAGCAGCTGAATTGAATCTCAGCCTTGAACATGATACTGAGGAGAAGAGGGGCAACAGGACCATCCTCTTGACAAAGGATTTAGAAGTCAAGTAACTGGCTAGGAAAATGCCCAAAAAAGGGGGAAAAAAAAACAATAGAAGGTTACTTTCTTGGTGAACAGGTATCTCTTCCCATCCTTTCACATGAGGAAGAACAAGGCATACTGTCCTAGGAAGTCAAAGCCCCTGCCTCCAGGGCCTTCAAAGGGAACTTACTTCAGGCTCAGTCAATAGAAGAGCTTGAAAAATAAGTTAGCAGTTTGCTAACGGGGAACCAAAATGCTGAGGAAAATAACACCTTTAAAAAGAGGCTAACTCTATAAGAGAAACTCCTGGGAATATTGTGGTCAAATTTCAGAGTTCACAGGTCAAGGAAAAAGTACTGCAAGCAGCTAGAAAGAAAAAAATTTGAGTATTGTGGAAATACAATCAGGAAAACACAGGATCTGGCAGCATCAACATTAAGGGACTGAGGAGCTTGGAATAGGATATTCCAGAAGTAAGAGGAACTGGGATTAAAACCAAGAATCACCTACCCAGCAAATCTCAGTATAATACTTCAAGGGAATAAGTGGTCATTCAATGATATAGAGGACTTTCAAGCATTCATGATGAAAAGACCAGAACCAAAGAGAAAATTTGACTTTCAAACACAAGAATCAAGAGAAGCATGAAAAGGTAAACAGGAAAGAGAATCATAAAAGTCTTTCTAAAGCTAAACTGTTTACATTCCTACATGGAAAGAAAACATTTGTACCTCTTGAGACTTTTCTCAGTATTTGGGTAGGTGGAGGGATTGTACATACACACACACACACACAAACATACACATATAGACAGTACAGATTGTGTTGAATCAGAAGAGATATCTACAAAAAATAAAATAAAAAATAAGGGGCAAGGGAGGAAAATACTGGGAAGAGAAAGGGAGAAATGGAATGGGACAGGCTATAACTCATGAAAAAGATAAGAAAAATCTTGTTCAATAGAGGAGAAAAGGGAGAAGGCAAGAGGGGAAAAGTGAAGCTATTGTCTACACATATGGCTTAAGGAAGGAATAACATGCTTACTAAATTTGGTAAGAAAATCAATCTTACACTACAGGAAAGTAGGAGAGGAGGGAACAACTGGGAAGAGGGGAATGATAGAAAGGAGAGCAAATGGGAGGAGGGAATAACTAGAAATAAACACTTTTGGAAAGGGACAAGTCCAAATGAGGGAATAAAAAACAAGCGGGGATAGTGTAGGATAGAGGGTAATACAATTAGAATTATACAACAAGATTATTATGAAAGTCTTTTTGCAAAATGACACATATTTAGTCTGTATTGAATTGCTTGCCTTTTCAGTGGGGATGGGTAGGGAGGGAAGGAAAGAAGTTGAAATTCAAAGTTAAGAAACAAATGTTGACAATTATTATTGCATGCAACTGGGATATAAGAAACACTTATATAGAAATTTATCTTGCCCTTCAAGAAAAGAGAGAAGATGGGGATAAGGGAAGGGTGGGGTGTGATAGAAAGGAGGGTACATCGAAGGAAGGGGTAATCAGAATACAATGTATTAGGGGATGGGGGAGGGGAGAGATGGGGAGAAAAATTGGACATGTTGCAAAATGATGTAAAAGCAGTTAGTATTAAAACAGTTGACTGAATTAATTACTGAGACTACATCAGAGACATATTTAGTTTGGGGAAAAGAATTTGAGTCTAAGCTTCCTAGAGGCAGGTAACCTTGAATAAAATTTGGCATTGATGGAAATGTTAAGGTTTTAATGGTAAATTTGATTTTATGATTGTTATTTAATCAGGAACTAGAACATGTATGGAAAGGCATGTAAGCCACTTAAGACTTGCCTCAAAAGATGTTCCTTAGTCAATGTGAAATTATAGTCATATCTGAAACTTGGTTACTGGAACTTGCTATTTTAAGATTCTATGGGACTATTAACTGACTGTTCTTCTAAGTCTAACTCCAGGTATGGGTAGCAAGAAAGGCAGACTGAGCCTCCAATCCATGACGCCAGTAAGCCTGTGAGATACTGGTATGAACTGCAAAAGGTGATCTCATGGGAAGGGTCAGAGAGCAGTTGTTCAGCGTGGGCTGAGGTAGAATTCTCCTTACTCAATTTCCGCATTGACACCTGGCAGACTTTAAGCCTGACTGAATGCAAGTTGACAATCTACTCCTGCCTGGAATTGACATGAAGTTGGGGAGACATTGTTTCCCTGCTGTGCCCTACTCTTAGTGGCATTTTCCTATAGTCAAAAGGTTTGTAAGCTTAATACCAGATTCATTAAAATATAGATTGTTGGTAGGGGAACATCTGAGGGTTTGTCTAAAATTAAGCTATTAGGCTTAGGACTTTAGACCAACAGCAATAAGTTAGGGTCCGTTAGTAATACTGTGGAGACAATTAGGTCAAGGGTTTGGGAAGTTAGTATACATAGTTATTATTTGTGTCTCAGTTGGTTAACATTAAAAAAAAATCATTTGTTGTCTATATTGTAAATGCTTTAAAAGAAGTATCACTTGACCAAAAGTTTGAATTGTTTTATGTGATATGAACTGTTAAAAATGAAAAATTTTAAAAAAAGAAATAATGCTATTCATCCCAAGAGGAAGAATTGGTGGTGTCTGAATACAAAGTAAAGGATTTTTTAAACTTTATTTTTCTTGATTTTTTTTGTCTGTTTTCCTTCACAACATGACTAATATACACATATGTGTTGTGTGATTACACATGCATAACCTATATCAGATTAATTGCCGTCTCAGTGACAGGTGTGGGAGAGAGTAAGTGAGAGAACTTGGAATTAAAAGTTTTATAAACAAATCTTAAAAGTTATTTTTATATATGATTTGGTAAAATAAAATATTAACAAAATATAAAAATACAAACTACCTTAAACTAGAAATACAGATTCAGAAGGCCACAAATAAATATCAAAAAGTAATATATATGATTTATATTAAAAAATCTTTATGGCAAGAGAGGGATGGAATGAGTACTGCTCTAGTTCCTACTATGTAGGAGTTACTGTACTCACTGATAAATATATTATTTGAGCTTCACATCAACCCTATAAGATAGATGCTATTATGATCTCATTTTGCAGTTGAAGAAAGTGAGATAAAGACACATGCAGTATCTGCGGTCTAATTTGACTCCAGGCTCAGGATTCTATTCATTATACCTCCTACTAAAGGACTAAAGACTAATAATACTTAGGAGTTTTGGGGTGAAGCCAGGTGTTGTTAGAGCAAACCTGTAATCCTAACTACTGGGGAGGATGAAGTTGCTAGGTTTCTTTAACTTAAGAGTTCAGAGCTTCAATAGGGTAGAAGTCAGTTGGGAGACCAAACTAAATCTACTGGCATTAGGGTACATTCCTGGAAGTTCAAAGCCATAAGGATGTTTAAGGAGGGATAACAAGACTCAAGGTAGAATTGAACAGGAGTAGATACTGCACTTTCATTTTGAGTGAGATTTAGAGATCTAGTCTTTTTATGTGGTTTTTAATGGAAATAAGAGGAGGCTCATAGAAAATGACTTCAATTTTCTAAGTTAACTACAGGTGAATTCCTCATGTGATATGGTAAGGTGAAGGGATGTACTAGAGGGTTTGGAAATTTTAGACAGAGATATCAAAGCAGAGATATCAAACTGTACTCCATTATGGCCTTTTTGAAGTCCAGCATTCCAGTACCAAAGGAAGCAGACAAAATGTAATTGGGAAAGGTTTTAAAAAAATAAATAAAAATACAAGCAGAATGCAAAAATGTTAATTTATGGTTTCCTAAGTCTGTTTGAGCTGGCAGGAATCTGCTTTCTGTCTGTCATTCTTTTTTTCTTTCTTCTTCCTTTTTTTTTCTTTTTTGGAATTTGACATCACTAATTTATAAACCCTTCTGGGAGAAATGAGATAGGGGATAATTTAAAGAAAACTGAAAGGACTGCCTTACTGTAGGAAAGGCCAAATTGTGCTTAAATAATATAAATTTGTAGTGTGCCAGTCAGTTTGGTTATGTGAATTCACCTAGCTCCATTCAGCAGCATATGAATAAGAATCTAACCTTTATTTTCTATCTGAATTTTTGTTCAGATTTTTGGTTATTTAATTAATATTTGTTTAGCATCTACAAAATATTATTTGGTAGTTCAAAATTTCTACATTTATTTTTGAGTTCTTTATGCCCTTTCATTTTCTTTTAAATACATGGTAAAATTCTTTACAAAGAAAGAATAAAGAATATTCTTTAAGATGTTTCTTTGATAGTCTCTCTACCTTTATATAACCTGCTGTGTTTATTTTCCAACCATTTTTTTCAGTCATAATTTTCCAAAGGAAAACAATGAGTGGGTCAAAGAAAATAACAATCAGAAAATAATTAGAAATAAAGAAAATGCTGGCAATGAGATAATGCACCAAATTTCTATTGTAAAGTTAAAGCAGTCCTAGTGAAAAGTTTACACCTGTGAATATGTAAAATAAGAATGACAGCTATTCAATTAAGAAATAGAAAGACAAATTCAAAATCCCTAAACAATCACAAAGAAGGTAATAACAAAAGAGAAATAAAATATGACAAGAAAAAGACTATTAAACTACTATATCACAAATTACTGAATGAACTTTTGACATAAAATCAAAGAAATGTACACAACGGATTAGAAAACAAGCAGAAAGCAACAACATTATGTGAATCAGTAGGGCGAGGCAGAATGAATTCATATCCTTCTTTGAGTGAGTTGAATCTGTATGGTGAAGCTGTCTTATGAAGTCATTATCTCCAAATAACCAAGAAAAGGACATAGCATATGTTCATGCAAATTGAGAAATCAATGCAAACCTCAACTCATTTTAAACACTCAAATTCGATGGAGGCCTGAGATTAAATCTGAAACATTCTTTGGACTGGCATAACTATATAAGAATATTATTTGTAAAGGCTGAGGAAACTTGGTCACATTCTAGGATTTTTCTGTTAAGCAAGTAAAGAAGTTAAGAGATTCATTTTAGAGGTTCAAACCTGAGTATCATTCCTGTACATACTCTTTAGGAAGAAAAGGAGGATTGAGTTACCTTGGAGAGGGAGACACTGAAGAAAGTCACCTATAAGCATATAGGAACAGACTATCATAAATAAGAAACTATAGATGACTTTAACAGTCCTCTATGGAACATAAACTTAAATACAATTAAATAAGAAGGAAATATAATAATAGAATATTCCCTATATTTCATAAATTGTTCTCAATGAAAGAGGGAAAAAACCAACACTAACATTTTTTTTATATAAATATGGTCTTAATACTCAAAGTAGTGTGGAAAAGTAGAAATAAAGCAGAAAAAATGAACCATGGGTTAATATCACTCCTTTTTGTTGTTCAGATTTCATCTTGAAGAGGACCAGTGATGTTACCAGGTCTTGACTTGCATGTGAATTAGATTTAAATGAAGCAGGATTTCATAATCATCTGCATCATTCTGTCTTCCAGAATCATTGAACTCTAGAAGTAAAACAAAAATTAGGATGACTGGCAATGCAGTGAGTGAACTTGGTGTTTTCCAAATCCGACCTAATTCAAAATCCTTCACAGTCTCTGCTTTCATCACCTTCATGGCCATTGGAGCAAATTGTTTTCCTCACCCGTTATACTGGGGAGGTCTTTGTAAGCTTGAGGTAGGCTTTCCATTAACCCACCAATGGGTTTGAGGTCTGTCTGTTACTTTCAACCTAGTGTAGGTGGTCTGTTGAGGCAATTGAACAGGGTTGTATCTACAAGCCATGCTACAGCCTTTTGAAGCCACAGGTGAGAGCTGAGTGAATGGTGGACACCAAAGGTGGATAAACAGCCCTCATAAAGACTGGGCAATCCCTCATATCAGAATCCTAGGTGCCCCAATATCACTCATAATAGTATTACAAAAATTCTAAATAAAATATTGCTATTGACTACAGGAAAGTTCCTTTAGAGTGATCTGATTCCTGGCACTCTCCTCTCCAGGTGGTGACTGGCTATAATTGAAGAAATCAAACTCATGGTATCATTATGTGTTATAGTGAAAGGGTAGAAATAATGTACAGGCTAGAGGAGGGGGAGTGAGCAAATAAGTTTTGGTTAAAAAATGCAATAGGGTACCATTATGCCATAATTGAAAGTGAATATGAAAAAATCACAGATAGAAAACAATTCCAAAGGAAACACACATACACACACATTTTATACAAAATATGATCTCTGTGTTTATATACATAATGATGATAATATACAAATGAAAATGAGACCACAAATCTCACATCAAATACAATAGAAATATCTTTCCTAGTATCTTACAGCTAGTACAGATATTATTTCATTCGAATAATAAACAGTAATCTACAAAGAAGGAAAGTGATACATACTATTCATCCTGAGCACTACAAACACTAATAATTAGATTTGTTTAATACTTTGTGAAAGAGGAACTTTTTAGAAATTTTTGTATTAGGAACTATCTGCTATGTCAAAATTTTTCCGTAAAAGCAAAACAATCAAACAAAATTTGAAAAGGTCTACAGAAACAAATTCACTTCCATCTTGATATATAGTAACCACATTGTAAAGTCAAGGAAAGGAAGGTAGAAGGTTTGCTGAGAGGCCTAGCTAAAGCATATCATCTCCAGAGCATTTTGTTGAAAGTTGAAGGAAAAACAACAAATCAATGTGAAATGGTCCTGCTAGAGTTGCTATAGCAATCTATTCTCATCATTGATTACACTGGAAACATTTGGACTCTACCAACTCAGTACATGCTGTGCTTATTTGGGGAAGTGGAGATAACACCTGAGAACATGGTATTAGGGAGAGCAGCTGGATGTGACCAAATAAATATAGAAGTTTATTCTGAAGGCAAGAAAAATTTAAAAGCACTAATGGTTGAATTTTCAGAAAATCGTAGAAAGGGAAATCTTTAAAAAGAGAAGGAAAGAGCAGTAGTAATTTTATCACAAAATGAAAAATGAATAAGATTTTAGAAAATATGTACAATGCCTATTTCTGCATTTTTTGAAAATCAGCATGAGAAACATCCATGTACATGTTGAAAATGTCATGGAAATGTATAAAGGAAAAAAACAGGAGTTTGTAAGTAATTTTCTACAGGAAGATGTCTTCCTCCTAACCACACATTGATAGGGAGTAAATGATTTACAAAAAGCAAAATCAACCATAGTTTGAAAGATTTGTTTTCTAATAAGTACTCTTACATCTGGAACAATGTTAAATATTCTCACTATTTCTCCATTTCAAGCAATTCAAAAAACAAGGAGGTAAATACTAACAAAATTTTTTTTCTTGAAGTTAAGCATGATGTTGTGCATGAAGTCCAAATGGATTTGATTGTTTCCTTTTTTCTTGAGGAATTTTCCAAAAATCCTCAATTTTTTGAGGAAATTGAGAAAAAAAGCATATTTCCTCACATTTTCTTCATATTTCTTTTTTTAAATATGAAATATTTCATATTTCTTTAAAAACTTACTCTCTACTTCCAAAGATGAAGCCAAGAAGCCAAAGAATAGGAAGTACTATAGCAGAGCCTTTTCAGCATTCTCTTTCAAACAACTTTAAAATTGTACCTCTACTTGAATTCTGGAGTGGCATAAACAAAACAAAACCAAATATAATGTAACCAAACAAACAAACAAAAACAAAAAAGAGTGAGATATTTTTCCAGCTAAGGACAGCTTAGGAGAGGGGGCAGAGCCAAGATGGCAGAGCAGAAAGACTCACATATGCTACCTCCAAACCCACAGCTCATGGATTTCCTCTAAAAAGAACCCCCAACAAATTCTGGAACAGTGAAGCCAAGAAGCAACACAGTGAAAGAGATTTCCATTCCAGAGGGCCCTGAAAAACCAATCCCAAAGGTCCATCGTGCATCAGACGGGAGTGGAGCACTCCCCTGCCCCGGGCACGTGGCACTGAGAGAAGGGAGCAGATCCGAGCAGGCTTCAGGGACATTATCTCCAGTGGCTGCGAAGGTCCCTCCACCCACAGACTAAAAGGTTAGTAAGAGAGACGGGCTGAGAGGGGAGCAGGGGGTCTCCAGGACTCAGACCCCCTCGGGAGGTGGCAGCAGGTGGCCAGAGGCTCCCAGAGCAGGCAGGAGCTCTGTAGCAGCTCCATTACAGAAGGTCTCTGCATAAAACCCCTGAGGGAACTGAGCCTGGGAGGAGGCCCTGCCCCCACCTGAGCACCAGGAATTAAGCTCTCATTGAATAGGAGTCAGGCCTGCCGCCAAAAGCCCTGAGGCTGGGGAGCAGCATTTGAATCTCAGAACCCAAGCACTAGCTGGGAGGACCTAGGCAGGGGTGGAGAGGACTCTCAGAATTCAAGTAACTGGCTGGGAAAATGCCCAGAAAAGGGAAAAAAAATAAGACAATAGAAGTCTATTTTCTTGGGACACAGATGATTGCGCCATTCCTCTCTGACAAAGAAGAAATCTGCTTAAGATCAGATAAAGACATAGGAGTCAAGGTCTCTGTATCCCAAACATCTGAAATAGATATCCAATGTGCTCAGGCCATGGGAGAGCTCAAAAAGGATTTTGAAAATCAAGTTAGACAGGTGGAGGAAAAACAGGGAAAAGAAATGAGAGAGATGCAAGAAAAGCATGAAAAACTGGTCAATACTTTAATAAAGGAGACCCAAAAAATGCTGAAGAAAATAAGACCTTGAAAAATAGGCTAACTCAATTGGCAAAAGAGGTTCAAAAAGATCCAGGAGAGACAATTTAAAAATTATGGGACTACCTGAAAACCATGATCAAAAAAAGAGCCTAGACATCATATTCTACAACCAGAGGGAAAAATAAGTATTCAAGGAATCCACTGATCACCGCCTGAAAGAGATCCAAAAATAGAAACTCCTAGAACATTGTGGCCAAATTCCAGAGTTCCCAGGTCAAGGAACTTTTTACATTCATTTTCACAAGATTTTCTCCCCATTTGTCCCCTCCCCCCTCCCCAGTACACTGGACATTTTAATTACCCATATCACCAATCTGCCCTCTCTTCTATCATCCCTCCCTTCCGTTACTCAATCTTCTCTTTTGTACTGTAGGGACAGATAACTTTCTATTCCCCATTACCTGTATTTCTTATTTC
>CM053774.1:82163657-82184987 GCA_028658325.1 Potorous gilbertii
GGTCTCCTTTATCAAGGTATTGACCCGTTTTTCATGCTTTTCTTGCATCTCTCTCATTTCTTTTCCCTGTTTTTCCTCCACCTGTCTAACTTGATTTTCAAAATCCTTTTTGAGCTTTTCCATGGCCTGAGCCCATGGGATACCTATGTCAGATGTTTGGGATACAGAGGCCTTGACTCTTATGTCTTTACCTGATTGTAAGCAGATCTCTTCCTCGTCAGAGAGGAATGGCGGAATCTTCTTTTCAAGAAGATAACCTTCTATGGTCTTAGTTTTTTTCCCTTTTCTGGGCATTTTCCCAGCTATTTACTTGACTTCTGAGAGTCCTCTCCACTCCTGGCCTAGATCTGCCCAGCTAGTGCTTGGGGTCTGAGATTCAAATGCTGCTCCCCAGCCTCAGGGCTTTTCCAGGCAGACCTGGCTGCTCTTCAGGGTAAGATTAAACCAGGTTCTCAGGTGGGGGCAGGACCTCCTCTCAGGCTCAGTTCCCTCAGGGGGTATATGCAGAGACCTTCTGTATGGAGCTGCTACTGAACTCCTGCCTGCTGTGGAATTCTCTGGTCGCCGTTGCCTCTGCCTCTGCCACAGCGGCTGCCTCCTGAGGGGGTTTGAGTCACGGAGATACCCTGCTCCCCTCTCAGCCAGTCTGTCTCACTGACCTGTGTGTCTGTGGGTGGAGGGACCTTCGAGGCCACTGGTGATTATATCCCTGAAGCCTGCTTGACTTTGCTTGCTCCTCTCAGTGCTGTGTGCCCGGGGCAGGCTAGGGGAGGGCTCCGCTCCCATCTGAGCCTCGATGGACCTTTGGGATCGGTTTTTCAGGGCTCTCTGGAATGGAAATCTCCTTCACTGTGTTTCTGCACGGCTTCCACTGTTCCAGAATTTGTCAGGAGTTCTTTTTAGAGGAAATCCATGGACTGTGGGTTTGGAGCTAGCAAATGTGAATCTCTCTACTCCGCCATCTTGGCTCCACCCCACTACTTGTGTTTTTTTAAGCCCAAATATGTAACATAATCCTATTTGAATTTTATCTTCCTAGATTCAGCTCCATTCTTCAGCCTCTTGGTTTCTTTCTCAATCTTTTGTTTGCAACCAAGTATTGTAATTATTTCTCCCAGAGTTTTGTCACCTTTAAACTAGAAGAGGATGTCATCTGTGCTTTCTTTCAAGTAAATAACAAATTTCTAACATGATGAGCAGAGATTCCAAGCTAATTTTGCATTATTTTGAAATATTATTAGACTCTTGACATCTGGATGCTCAAATTTATATGGTCATTTATTTAATGACTTTCTATTTTTTTTCCATGAGAATAATGTGAACAGTTTTATAAAATGTTCAAATTCTAAACTCATCTACAACACAAATTTGCATGTGTCTATCTACCTACTTATCTATCATCTCTCTATCTGTCTGTCTGTCTGTCTGTCTATCTATCCCTACATTAAGATTTGGATATCCTCTGTATATAACCAAGTACTGAACCTTTCATGACATGGAATTTCACAAGTATTTCCACGCCATTGGAGTCTCTCTTTGTTCTCTCTCTCTCTCTCTCTCTCTCTCTCTCTCTCTCTCTCTTTCTCTCTCTCACCCCTACTTGTATGTACTTCAGTTGTACTATATTTAAATGTTTTGCGTTTTCTCATCCTTTCAGAGTTCTTAAATCTTTCTTATAAGCTAGTTTTGTGTAACCATTCAGATTGGAAACACATGTTAGAAGATAGATTGTATCTTACATTTCTTTTCTAACTTCCCTTATCCTTTATTTGCTCCTAATACATGTCCAGTGTATCTTTGTCAGTCAATAAATAATGTGAATAGCCAGAAAGCAGGTGCTGCTGAAGCAAATACTGAAAGAGATTGTAGAAGAGAGAAAAAATGATTTTAGAATCTACAGTCAAAGCCCCAGGGTTGAAACTTTGCTTTGGCCATAATGAAGCAGTTTTAGAAGATAGGCAGTATTAAGATTACTTTGGGCAGCATTCCAACCCTTCCCCCTAATTGACAAAAGTGAGGATGAAGTTAAAGTAAGTCAGTCAGCCAATTCCTAAAAATAGTGAATGTCACTGACTATAACAGATTCCTTCTCTCCCCCACTCCCACAACCCATGCCATGATGAGACAAATAACAAGGTAATTTACAATGTTTTCTTCTGAACATGTTTTTTGAATTTACTGAGGTACTCCATTACTAGATGTCTTATGACAACTTCTTGTAAGTTATTCTTAACACAATATGTAAAGCAGTTAATTATTGATCCAGGTTTCTGCCATGACTATAGGAAAAGGGGTGAGAAATCTTTAAAAATTCTAGTATTAAAAATGAAAGAAGAGGAATGATGACTCAAAATGTTTCTTGTTTCCTTTATTGTTTCAGAGATTACTTTCTAGGAAATGAGAACTCACTGAAAATCCTCCTCTCTTTTTCATATCTCCAAGGAAATTAAACTGAGGAAAAATATTAAATATGTGCATTGTATTTATATAATATCCTTCTTTCAAAAGGCTTTTGGGCAGCCTGGTATTTGGCCATTTTCTAACTGTCTTCGCAGTGAAAAAAAGTGCTAGAACTTAGTGTTCTAATACGAATAAGCAGTAGCTTTTTTTTTTTCTCATTTTTCCTATGAATCAGGGTGGTTATTGTTGTGCATCTTTTTACACATACACACACACTTTTTCTGCCTTCAGATATGTTCCACTTGGAAGTTAGCTTAGGCTTATATTTTAAAGCCCTCTTCTCCCCACCCACTGCTTTGGGAAGGATATATTCCTTTTAAAGATAGAATAAAATAATTATCATTGCTGATGGCAGAAATTATATTTTAAAAAACCTACTCATAGTGGGGCGTCCAATAGACTAACCTTGTCAAAAATGTTAAACAACTTGCTCATGCTGGAGATCTTATGCTCCTCCTTGAACAATGATTTTTTCCAAATCATAAAAGTAGTTCATAACCCCTTATAAAACACTGACCCTTGTGGATTCTGATCATAGCACTAAAGTCTTTTGCTTTCACAGGTAATGGGGGCCTGAAACAGGAGAAATTTTTATAGTTTTTTTTCTTCTTCTTGTTAATTAGGTCATTTATGGCTAACCCTATTTAGCTCCAGAGAAAATTTTGAAATTAATCTAAGATAGAAAATTATCTACATCAAAAGTAGAAATGATAGAAGAACTCATAATACAAGTCCTATGAACACAGGAATCTCCTCAGCAGAAAAGGATGAATACAAAAACCACAACTTATTATATCTGCACAATGTATAAATACCTTATTGAGGCTATGTGACCTATCTTAACTGTGTCTTCTATTTTAAATTCAGAAATTAAAGGCAATTAAATAGCTGAGGCAGAGTTTCTAAAAGGTTATAGAAACATAAACATGGTCAACATTATAAAGCAGTACTATACAAAATAAAACCATATTTAGAACCAGAGGGAATTTTAAAGATCATGTGAATGGACATTCTTAATTTAAAGACCAGAAACCAGAAGTGACTTGACAAAAGTCACAGAGGTACCAAATAGCATAGAGGGAATTTGAACCAATACTTTCTGGGATAGATCTCTTTTAACTAGGTAATATGTTCTATAACATAAAATATAACATCAAACCCATTATTACTATAATATCTATCATACATTGGATCAAAATATATTTTCTAATCAAAATATCTTTCAAATTGTGATAGAAATTTATGTGGAAAGAGTTTATATGGAAGTAAATATACATTTAACATGCCTATTTTCAGCAAACCACTCAACTGGGCAAATCACTTTACTTCTCAGTCTTCTTTGTATGTAAAATACAAATGTTAGTTAATATAACCTCAAAGTTCCTTGAAACTCTTATTTTCTGCTTCTCAGAGCTTATACTCCTATTGGGCAAGAGGAAATTAATCTGCATTCCTTGGGATAAAAATGAGGTGTTGATATGTTGTATTTTGACTCATTCTACCATAGTCAAGCAGGGTGTATATGCTCACTAATATTACCTTGAGTGAGTTTGTGGTGTCTTTTTCTTTATTGCCATATAGACCTCATTGGCTATGTGCTTCTTTCAGTATTAGGGATTAATGACTAATAACACAGTTCCATTTAATCACTTAATATGAATTAACTTTTAAAAAGGAATACTTAACTTTGAAAACATAACAAAGGATATAACCTTGGAAAAAAATGTGTAGATCCCAGAACTAACTCTGAAAACATCATCACAAAAAAGCCAGAAACTTAGGACATTGTTTACTCATCCTCAAATGAGCAGAGCCCAACTTTAACATAAAGTTCAAAGTTAAGAAATAGGCTGGAAAAATGAGCTACCAACAGAAGAAAAACACCAAAAGCCATGATGATGTCAGGGAAGACCAAGGTATCAACTCAGAAGAAGAAAATAATGTGAAAGCAGCTATTAAAAAAAAACCTAAAGAAAATGCTAATTAAACCTACATCCAACAAAATTCCTGGAAAGGTTAAAGAAAAAAATCAAGAAAATTAGAGGAAAAATTGGGGGAACATATAAATTCTATGGAAGAGATATAGTGGAAGCTCATTATTGTGCTTGCCTATATACTGGAATTAAAATTGGCACAGAGAAATGACAAATATTGAAGTAAAACCAGCTCAGTGGGAGTTGTAGATAGGACTTCATAAAGGGATTGATATGAGAAATCACTTCTGGATTTCTCATTTCATCCTCCAGGAAATGTGTGAAAATTTTGGAATTATCAAAACACTTGACTACAAACCAATCCCTGGGAACTGGAATGGTTCTGGTTGCCACACTAACTTTAGTACCAAGGCCATGAGAGATAAGAATTTTCTAAAATACATTGAAGAAACCATCCAAAGACTAAGTAAGCAGCATCAATACCATATATGAGTCTATGATCCAAAAGGGGGTATGGACAATGCCCATCACCTGATGGGCTTCCTTGAGACATTCAACATCAATGAGTTCTCTGCTGGCATAGCCAGTTGTGATGCCAGCACCCACATTCCCATGGTGGCTGACCAGGAAAAGAAGGGCTACTTTGAAGACTGCCACTCATCTTCCCACTGTGAATCTGATGCAGGGAGAGACCCCATTCATCTGTACCTATCTCCTCAATGAGAAAGGAGAGGAATCCTTTCAGTATAAAAACTAAGGGAACTAGACCCACAGATACTTCATATATCCCTTACTCCATGAAGCATTTCTCATGCCCTATGCTACCTCACGTCTTGTCTCTTTTAGGTTTCCCTACTAGATTTAATTCAGGGCACAAAGTACTCTTTTCATGTGTGCCCAACCTCCTCCCTCTAGAAAAGAAAGAAAATATAACACAATCAAATATGCAGACATTCCCTATTTTACCTTAGAAGCAAATTGTATCCTTTACCACCTAGGACCCTGGTGAGAGTCAGTTTGCTTTTAGCAACAATACCTACATAATATTGGTTCAGGACTTTATACCTTGACTGGCATATCCTACAGGATGAGCAAATTTTTAAACAACCTTGGCCTTGATTCCAAAATTCACTCCTGAAGATCACTCTTTGAGACATCAATGCTTGTCTGGCCAAAAACTTTAGCCTAGATTATGATTTCCACTGACACACTCTTCTGTTACAATTTACTTTCCTTCACCTAAAAGTCAAGGGTACAAATACAGATTTAGCTAAGAACTGAGGCCCTTTCTCATGGCCACATTTACTTAGAGGGGTGGCCCAAGGCCATACAACATTTAATCTCACCAGAAAGAACTGATCAAATGAGACCTATCACCAGAGTGTAGTCAAAGCAAGAATAGTAAAGAGTTTTTACCAATAACTTATACAAGTCTTTTTAATAAACTTTTGATTATGGCTATCAAACTAAGCAAAAAGGCTCCTCCAAACCATTTTATGAGTAGACTGGAAGCGCCCAAGAATATCTACTCATGATGCACAGCCTTTTCAAGGAACTTCCATCTCCTTTCATCATACCTCTCTTAGAAGGAGACTCCTTAGCTTCTCAGTGTGCAGAGAATTTCCCAGGGACTCTAAGGATATGCCAGACTCTTATTCTTTATGCATAGAAGGAAAGGACCACTTTGGGAAATTGGACTAAGTATTTGGGATCATCAAATCATCTCTTAGTAAATGACTATTTCTAATGAATAGACACTTCCTTCATAAACACCTTATAGAGTAAGAGACCTAATTGTAGAACAAATCTTAAATCCCTATTCTCCATCAAGATTTCACAATTTTGGTAGGGATCAAATCAGGGTAGAACCAAAGTATGGGTTTTCTACTCACATTTACAGATGACAAGGTACAATTGGGAATTCCTTATCAACATTGTAGCATGAGGAAGTGAGAGGACTTAGAAATTGTCTTAGGATTCAATAGTATCTGCTTCTGCTCAGGCATTCCCAGAGCTGTAGCATACACTTTGCAGATTAAGACTACTTCTCAGGACACTCCTTTGGTTTTAAATCAGTAGACTAGATAGAAGTAAAACACTCCTCGTGTGTGTGTGTGTGTGAATGGATACATGTGCATGCCAGGTACATAGTAAATGTACTATGACCTATTGACTGCCTCAGCATGGTAGAAAGAGCAATTTATTTAAAGGTTACCATCTCTTTTCAGTATACCTTATGTGCCCTACAGCTATATCTGCAACATAATTTGTATGAAATTCATGGGTATAGCACTAGGCTAAAACATGTTATTATCCATTTAACTCAGTTTTCTCAGCTATGAAATGGCAATAACTTTCCTGAATGATACATTCTGTTATTAATAATAAAAAAATTGTGAATTATTTTCAAAGATGAAACTTCCATAGCATTCTTCTTTGTACAAAACAAAAAATAACAACACAGTTCTGTAGTCAACTATCTTTCAAAAAAAATACATGATTTTATAGTTTCATTTCTTGTCTGCTAACCTCAAAAGCACCTTTCAAGCTTTATTTATGAAATGGTAAATCTTAAAGGTATGGGATAAATGCAATCATGGTAAGTAGTTTCTATCACTTGTAGTTTAATGATTTTCTCCTTGATCAAGAATTTTTAGTAGAACCTAGTTCTCTCTAACTTCATATAAAATGACCTTTTAGTTTCCCTGGAGTGTGAGCATCTGCAAAAGATTGCTTTCCCTAGCTTTTGCTCTGTTTCTGTTATCTCTTGCTTGTTTAAAAAAAAACAAAAAACTTTTAAAGACCCCCTAAGTGCTCAAGTCCAATAAAAAAACTAATTCAAGCTACTTTCTCTTCCTTTAAAAATGACATTTTGAATTAATAATATTCTCACTCTGAGACCTCTCAACATAGTAATTAAGAAGTTAGTGGAATAAAATAAAAGTATGGGGGGAGAGGAAATGATGGAGTAGAACCATATGAACAAGTCTAACAACAAGAACCAAAATGAAAGTGGAGCTGGACTGGATAACCAAAGCCATGTTTTCTTGCACCTCTTAAAATTTTGCTTTTCCATTTTTAAAAAATGTAGTAGAGGAAGTTAAAACAGCAGAATTGCTCAAATAACTTAACTCAGTCTTTGACTTTTCATATGGGTTGTTTCAAAAACCTTGAGTACTTTGTGTCCCAAACTCTTTTGCTAATTTCAAGCAAAGTATTCTAACTTAGTAGGATGATTTTTGAAAATGTCAGCCTGCCATTTAAAAAAATATTATTTCTACAGAAATGAAAGTTTTATTTGAATTCTCTCATCTATTCCCTTCTATACACTTGAGAAGTGGATGACTGTGATTTTCCACCTTAAGAACAGTTCCATAAATATAGCCTAGAGAGTTTTGTTTTTTGTTACTTTTCTGAAGGGTTGAGGGCATTTTCCTCTTCCCCTGAAAATAAGTTTTGCCAAGAAAATATATATTTTTTACTGCTTGTATCCACTGCAGTGTATCATTATATCATGTTTTTGGACAGACCTTTCCTATTGAAAAATGAAGTGTCTGAGCTTATATGCTACACAGACAGGGTTCTATGAACAAATAGCACCTTCAAACATGCACTGTGCCCTTCTCAATTTCTGTTTCAGATTGCTGCTGCTAATGTCCTTGAACATTTTGACTTTCAAGTTTCCAACTTTGAGACATCTCATAGACATATATTTTAACCATCCCACTGAAGGCATGATGTTTAATTTTTCAGCCCTTCATTATATGTCTGTTTTAAGTCTAGTAATGAATCAATAATGTGCTTCTTTTAAAAAATATGTTATATTTCTTGCTAATTTTTGTTTGAGGAGCAATATTATCACTTTCTCCAAAAGTATTATGTTTTCCCTTTAGTACTCTTACTTTTCCCTGGTAATACAATGTTTTCTCAAGATTGGCTATCACATCAAAGTATTAAAATGATATTATCTATAATGAGAGTTAAGAAATTTCTTTTAGCATCTTTATAATTCATATACCTAATAATTAAAACTATTTTACACAGGATGAATATCTTCCATCCTGTTGTATTGACTCATTTCTTTTAACTCTTTCAAAAATGTTTCTATTACATGATTTTTTAAAAAGGAATTTTAGAAACCAATTCACATACAACCCAATCCAATTCAATGGTATGAGCGTATTTATTGAATGTCTCCTAGTCAGGTAAATGTGTATTAGTTAATTGCAATCATCATTCATGATTTTAAAACTATCAGATAGTTCATACCTAAGCAATCAGTTGGCCTCATTTGTTGAGAAATGGGTCATGCTCTGCTAAGCACAAATGAATTTCAATTGTAAAGTTTCATGTGCAACTTTAAATTCTGGAACTGTAAAGCTTATATGAATCTAAAAGGATAACATTTCAGTAAACTAGATTATGCTAGTTTCACAAATATGATAATTATATTACATAATACTAGCTATTTTTCTTTCACAAGACATGAAAATGTCAGTAGAGTTTAAACAAGGAAGGCAACAAGATGCTGGAATAAATTTAAGAGAAGAAGAAATAAATAAATTAAAAGCCCAGAACAGATTGATCTTATTGAGGAGGATTATAAGTTTAGAACTAGAAAGAACTCTAGGAAAAGTTTAGTTAAATAGTCTCATTTTACAGGAAGGAAAAGTGAGATTCAGAGGAGTTACACAATTTTCATGGTCCTCAGGAGAGGAAGTAGCAGAATTGGGATTAGAAATGCATGATCAGGAGGATGGAGGACTGGTAAAAAGAGAAATGAAAAAATTAACTGCTTATGATGTACAAAACATTATGTTAAGATATAAGAACATAAATAGAGAAGCAAGACTATACCTGGTCTCAAAAAGCTCTCATTCTAATAGAAAATTACATAAAAGAATTTTCAACAGCAGGATAACTAAGTACCATGTTCTTAGGTTATAAAGGCAAAGCAGATGGCAAGGTGCTTTAAACGATAGTTTTTTGCAATACTGATCCCATTTGACTGTTCCAAGACAGTTGTGGCGGGAACTTTTGTTTCCAGGTTTTCAATAGGCAATTGTGGCTGATGAAATGGCAGATACATAGCAACTGCAGATACAGTTATCAAGTTCATTTCTACAAAGGTGGGTTGCTTCCCTGAACTATTGCTCCAGGGGGAATGTTGGAGGGACACTTGTTTTGCTGGAAACAGGGTTAGTTGTCTGGGGAATGCTTCTGTCCACAGGGCTGTTGAAGTCAACATTCTGGGTTACATCCACAGGGGAAGATATTGTGGTCTAGGTAACCTGGCACAGGTCACTTATTATCTCTATCTTAGCCCAAGTTCTGTGCAAATATTAGTTGCAATATATCCAAGGCTTCCAAGATAATAGAAGATCTATCGAGGATTTATGGAAGAATGTAGGCAATAATTTCATGGAGTTTTCTGGTATGTATGGTTTTATTCTGCAGTGAAATAAAGCGTAGCCCACCCCACCCCCAATTCTTTGAACTTTCTAAGCAATTATCAGTTTTGAGGATGGATCAGACATCATGTTGTATGACACTGATAGATGGTCCTTTGGGTGCTTTTAATTGACTAAAAGATTTTACATATTTCCTTACTCAAACATTAATTCATTTTTTACTTACTCATTTGGGGCAGCCAGGAGGCAGAGTGGATAAAGTTCTGGGTCTGGAGGGAGCAAGACTTCTCTTCATGAGTTCAGATCTGTCCAAGTGATCAAATTCACTAATCTCCTATTTCTCCATGTTATTGATGCAAGTGCTTAGAGACAAAAATTTTCTCTAACCACTGCTTTGGATTGTTGTTATTTTTGATTGTTTTCTCATTATCTTCATTCCCTTTAATGAAATTATCAGTTCTTTCTATGAGTTGTCCTTTGACTCACCTATTCTTTAGAATTAGAGTATTTAGTTTCTAATTATTTTTAAAATCTATTTTCCCACAGCCTTTTATTGAATGCAACTTACATTGCATTATGGTCTGGAAAATATGCATTTACTATTTCTCCTTTTCTGCATTTGTTTATGAGGTATGCCCTAATATACAGTAATTTTTTGTGAAGGTGCCATGTGGAGCTGAGACAAAGTTATACTCTTTCACATTTTCATTCAGTTTTCTCCAGAGGTCTATCATATCTAATTTTTATAAGATTCTATTAAATTCCTTAACTTCTTTCTTATTTTATGGTTAGATTACCCCATCCTTACAGGAGGAAGTTTAAGTTCTCCACTAGCGTAGTGTTTCCTACTCTAATTCATTTAACTTTTTTCATTAAGAATTAGGTTTCTATATCACTGTGTGTGATTGTGTGTAATATTTCATTGACTATAGTGCCTTTGAGCAAGATGTAATTTCCCTACTTATCTCTTTTAGTTAAGGCTAATTTTGCTTTTACTATATGTGAGGCCATAATTACTACTGCTGCCTTTTTTTCTGTATACTTCAGATGGAGTATAATAGATTCTGCTATATCCCCTTGTTTTCACTCTGTGTGTCTCACCGCTTCAAGTGTGCTTCTTATAAACAGCATATTGTTAGATTCAGGTTTCTAATTTATTCTCCTATCTATCCACTTTCGTTTTATCGGTGAGTTCATCCCATTCGTATTCAGTTATTATTACTAAATATACATTTCTGTCCATCCTATTTTCTCCTCTATCATTCTTTATTTTTTCTTTAGTCCTGTCCCTCATCTAAAATCTTCTTTGCTTCTGATGACTGCCTTCTTTTATCTACTTTCCCTCTATCAACCACATGATTCTCTTATCACTTAACTCTCCTACTATCTGTTGAAAAAAAATTCTATTATGAGTTGAGCACTCACTCACACATACGCACACACAAACACATATTATTTCATCTTTGAACTAGTTCTAATAAGAGTGAACTTGAAGCATTGCCTGCCATCTCACCTAATTTCCCTCCACTCTAAAAGCTCTTCCTTGTGTGCCTCTTTAAGGTGAGATATTTCCCTCATTTTGTTTTTCCTTTTCTTATGCCTTTTCCCCTGTGATGCCACTTTTCTGTCATTCATACTTTTGGTCATCCTGAAATAATCAAACCATACCAATCAAACCATTCTTTCAATGTAAACCTTTTCTAACTGTCCTAATAATGATAAAATTTTTAGATGTTACATGTGTCATATTCCCACGTAGAAAGGTAAACAGTTTAAACTTATTGAGTCTCTTAGAATTTTTCTTTTATGTTTACTTTTAAACACTTCCATTGTGTGTTATATTTGAAAGTCAAATTTTGTATTCATCTTTGAAATTTTCATCAGAAATACTTAAAAGTCTTTTTTGGCTGTAATGTTCTAGGGAATGTTCATTTTAAAAATCTGGGTGGTGAATGGTGTATTCTTTCTAATTCTATTTTTTCCCTTTTATCCTATGATATCAAAAGTGCTTTCCTTGATATTTTTTTGAAATATGATGGATGGGCCCTTCCTTTGTTCATGGCTTTCATATAATACAATAATTCTTCAATTGCCTCTCCTTAATTTTCCCCCTGTTCATTAATTTCTTTTCAAAAAATATTTTAAAATATCCTATTTTTTAATTTTTTTAATTTCATTTATTTATTTATTTGGTATCTCATATCTTCACTAGTTTCCATTTGCCCAATTCTAATTTTTGACGAGTAATTTTCATCAGTGAATTTTTGTGCTGCTTTTTCCATTTGGTCAATTGTTTTTAAAGTGTATTCTCATATTTTGTGCCCTTTAAAAAAAGAATAAGGTAATATCTTCATAGTTTTATTCCTTTGTTTCCACTTTTTATTCAATTTGTCCCTCTATTATTTGACTTGAAAAAAATATTTTCTGTCTCTTCCAGGAATATCTTTTGGACTTCTGTTCAATTCACCCTTTTCTTTGTGCCTTTGCATTTAGGCATTTTGATTTCATTATTTTCTTCTGCATTTGTATCTTGATATTCCCTGTTACTATGGTTCATTTTTGTGCTCTGATTCTTTTGTTGTTGTTCTTGATTACTTATTGCCCACAATGCAGATTTGCAAAATTAATTTATTTTTATCATTCCTTTTTTTTACATTTTGGGATCCAAATTCTCATCTCTTTTACTGCTCTCTACCCACTGAGAACATAAGAAAAATTACATGTTATACATGTGAAATCATGCAAAGCATATTTCCCTATTAACCATGCTATCAAAAAGGGGTTAGAGAGGATTCTGTTACTCCAAAATTTGATTTGAGATTTGGAGGATAATGTTGAGAGAATTCAGTTGGACTGTACCATCCCATATTGATTTTGATCTATCTTTCTATCTATCTACATATAAATAGATGGACAGAGATGTATGTATGTGTATATACATATGTATATGTACATATATAGATATATACACACATATATAAATATGTGTGTATGTTTATGTATATGTGTATGTGTGTGTGTGTGTGCGCATGCGTGTGTGTATTTTATGCTATAGTTGGACTCTGTTTCCAATACAAGGAGGATGGTGTCAAACTTAAGGCTTTTTCACACTACGTTTGAGAACTAGTTCTGGAAATTTACAAGTTTTTGGTGCTTCCAATGTATTGTGAACTTGGGAGAGATTTTATCACTGCTCTCCTGGTCTGATCCTTTCCCACAAAGGGCCCCTTATGCCTTGTGGTCACCATCAATTCTGCTTCTCAGGGCCCCTTCTTCCTTGGGATTAGAACTGACACTGTTCTTCAGGGTGCCTGATCTCTTATCCCCAAAAGTATGAATGTTCTTCAGGGCTCATCCTCTGCCTTAATTGAAAGTACTCCTTTCTACCCTTGGACTTTGACACAGAAGATGATATAGATAATGGATTAGCCAAACAGTTTCTGGTCCTGTATTTAGTGGTAGTCAAGGGTCTTTTAATCTCTTTCTGAACATTTTCTTGACCCCTTTTGTGTCTCTGATGGAGAGCTCCTGAAATTGTTGCTTCTTCTGTCACTGTCATCCAATCCCACCACTGTTGTTTCATCCCCATGGGCTCTGGGGTTGCCTTCACTTCCATGTCATAGATCTCTCTCTTTCTGACCTCTTAAATTGTCTTGGGCTGGAAGAATATTTCAGTCTGATATTGTGTTGGCTCTACCATTCCAGAATTCAGTCGGAGGCATTTTAACATTGTTTGGAGCAAAATGTTGAGAGAGCTAGATTGAGCATTTTCTTTCCTATTTTGGTTGTACCCATGAAAGTCTCAGTTTACATTATCTTAAGGGGGATTTCACTTTTTTTTCTTATTTCCTTCTGACTTTTGTTAATTTAATGTGAAAATTCTGATGATGTTTTTACTAAATCATTTTGTATCCCTTTGCTTTACCAAAACCTTTACCATCTTGATTCATCCTGATTAATTTGTGATTTTCACTAATTTTAAAGGGTTTATACATGAACTATCATGAACTTTTTAAACAAGGATAATTTTATCTTTCTTTGCTAATGTTTACAGTTTTAATTGATTATTTATGGAACTTTGTCAAGTAAAACAAGGGAGAAGAGATTTCTTATTTTAACCTTGCTTTAACTGGGAAATCTGGTCTTTTTTCATAGAAAGTAATTGCAAACTTTGGCTTTAGAGATGTATTGAAATTAAAGTAGAATCCTTTGATGCTTATGCTTTTTAGGATTTAAATTTTTTTTCATATTTTGCATAGAGATTTTTTAATCTACTGACACAATCACTGTTATCATTTCTTCCTTATATATTTATTTTTTTTCCTTGTCTGGAGCAGTGATTTCAATGATATAATGCATTTCTAATAAGAAAAATCTCTCTGGATTGGCAACTGTTCTGTCATTTAGTCTTAAACAGTTGCTTGGGTCACACAAGCATCGTGTATCAGAAATAGAACGTTAAGCCCTTCAATTCCTCCTGATTCTAAGAGTAGTCCTTTACCCATTCTAACATAGTACTTCTTTTTTATCTGATTAAATTATTTTAATTGGTTTCTTAATATTGAACTACTTTTTTATTCGTGGTATAAATCCAATTCATCTAGTTACCCAGTTGTGAGACTTTGGAAATCAACCCTGACTCTTCCATCACTTCAACTATGAATATCTATTAGTTGGCAACCTTTTTCAATATAACTTCCCAAATATGCCTCTTATCCATTTATCATATCCATTAATAGAGACTGTCCTAGTTACTATGTCATCACCTTTCAGTTAGACTATTGCAATAGTCTCCTAATTAGGATCCCTACTTCTGATCTCCCCCCCTCTCTGATTTGTCTTCTACATGACTGCTGAATTAATATTCCTAAAATATAGTTCTTTCCATGTCATTGCTCTAGTTAAAACTGTCCCATTAATCCCTGATGCCTTAGGAATAAATATAAAATTATTAATCTGGCGTGTATTATCCTTTACATGATGACTTTTTACTGGATTCTACCTTTCTATACGTTTCATACTATTAACTGTCATTCACTTTCTTTTCCAGTCAAACTATTCTACTTGTTATTTCCCATTCATCACATTCCATCTCTTACTGCCATCATTTAACCCAATTAGTTTCTTTCCTTCCCCCATTGTTGACAATATGATCCTGACTCACCTCAGTATCAGAATTTCTTGAGAAGGGAAGTGACATGGTCACCAATATTGCCCTTCACCACAGATAGACATAGTGTCCTGAGTCATAAGGGGCCCAAGGATTTAAAGGTTTCTGTTCATCATAGGCACACACACACACAAATAAGATAAATGAAATCTATATTCAGAAAAAAGAATGATTCTGAATATACCTAAATTAAGCCAGCCAGTTGCCATGAGTTATGTGGCACTAAGGTGATAAGAAGGGTCCTTTGGAGGACAACTGATTGTAGAATGTGGTCACCTGGAAAAAGTTCCAAAATAAAACAGCACACACACACACACACACACACACACACACACACACACACAGCCTATTGCTGCTGATCGATACAATTGTCTATAAGGCAAGCTCAGCTCCATAGTGGCATTCTTTTCAAACTCAGCTCTATCAAGATAAGTGGTTGAAACTTATTCTGAGTCAGTTTAATTCTCCTCCCTTCAGAAGCTATTCCAAAGGAGCTCAAGGTGGAAGACTGGAGAAGTAGGAAAGAAAATCTTTGAGCTACTTCAAAACCTCAAGCATGAGAGAATTAGACTTAGCTTCCAGAAGAGTCTTCAGTTTGACACACACACAACAACTGAGCCCAGTGTGATGATGCATTGTGAATAGTAGAAATCAATGAGAGAAGCTACACCAGTAATTCTAAGTCAAGAAAGTTCTGCTGCCTCTTACTGACCACTGAATGGGATCTTTCTTGTGATCCATTGCCACAAGTTATTTCTTTGGGATGTAGTCAAGAATCTTCAGAGGTTCAAGATTGCTTGTAGGACAAAATATAAGTGCCCAAGTTTGACCTCCTGTGACTATCACCTTTCTTTCTAGACTTATTTCATATTATAGTTATCAGTTTCACATCATAACTTTCCCAATTATGGTTTCAATATATTGCAGATTGGCATAAGAAATTAAATGAGAATTTCGGGGGAATTTTGTTGAAGCCATTGACAACACATGAAGACCAACAGATGACAGAGAAAAAAAGTTCAGAAACTCAGAAATGCATAAAATATACATATAGTATCATATAGTGTTGATATATTTTATCTTTCTAATGCCATAATAATTCATACTTCTCAAGTATGAAGGGATGGCCAAAAAATTTTACACAGATTTTCCAGATCACAGGAGTGCTACACCCCTAACCCCCACCATGTGGAAAGAATAACTGTATTTCACAGCATATATTCTATGTTCTCCCTAAATTGAACTGTTGTTTTGTAAAGTCAACATTCCCACTCCAGATCCCGTAGCTTTGAACAAGTTGTCCCTTATTTCTGAAATGCTCTTGATCCTAACAATCACTTAAAATACTTAACTTCCATCCAGAAGCTCAGATTCATCCTCCTATGGGAACACTTTAATGACTTTCCTATTTCTTAGTGGTTTCTCCCTTTTCAAATTGTCTCCTGTTTGTTTATCAGTACAAAAGTCATATTGTCCTAGCAGCAAGAAAGCATTTTAAGGAAAGGAACTGTATTTCATTTGGTGTTTACACTCCCACTGCCTAGCATATTATCTTGTATTGGTACTTAAGGAAGTCTTCTTGAATTTAAATGAATTTCCATGTACATCTATTTTTGTTCTAATGTAAAAGTTGAAAAAGCAGGTAAATAGCTGACAAAACATATTTATTTTAACACCCAAAACAAGCTGATTAGTTGATGCTCTTTTACCAGAGGCCAAGGTGGGATAAATATATAGTGACAGTTAAAATACTTGATAAATTTCTAAGAATAAACATCCTGACACTCCAAAACCTTTATAATTCCTATGTCAGCTTTCTCTACTAATCCTGAATTGGTGTATTTGTAAAAGGGAACTGGCTCATTTTGTTTAACCTTCTTTTCAGTAACATCTATGGATATCATCTACATACATTTGGTGTCAGAGAAGTTACATAAATATTTTCATAACTTCTTATAGAAAAAGATGGAGATGCAGTAGGTGGTGATGAAATTGAACAGAACACATTTTTTTCTTGGATTCTTTTTATATACATGAACATATCTGCAGGTTATTTGAAAAACCTCAGGAATTTGATCAACTTCTTGTGAGGCATTGTATCCTGAACTTAAAACAGAATAATTAAACAAAACCCATCAAATAAGAAATCATCTACCTTGTAGAAGATAATGTGGGCTATGGCTGAAGTGATTAATTGTTTTATTAAAAATTCTGATTACATAAACCAGTATATTTGAAAGTTTTAGTAGAAACAAAATGACCAGTGCTATAATAAAGTCTTTCCATCAACCAGCAACACTCAAGCCAACTGGACATCTTCTCATCATCCAAATTTATCTTCCTTGGGAGAGGAGAAGGAAGGGGAGGGGGAGACAGACAGGAGAGGAGGAACTGAACAAGTAATTGAAAGTTAAAAGGAGAAATTTTTCAACTCAATATAAGGAAGAACATCTCAATGATGGAGCTGTCTAAAATGTCACGATTGTCAATTTACTTAATTACTCTCACTATAAGTGTCTACAAAGTGGTTTTAAACATTTGTCAGAAATATTGTAGAAGGGTTAAGAGAAATGAAAAAAGTGTGAGTTTAAAGATTCCATCCCAGGATCTCAGTGATAAAGCAATGAAATGAAAATATTAGAGGAAAATATTGGAGAAAAAGTCAGAACCATGGAAGAAAGAATTAGAATGGGAATTAATGGTTTGGCACAAGAGGTACAAAACCTTACTCAAACAAATTCCCTGAAAATTAGAATGGATCCAAAGGAGGAGAAAACTCAATGAGACAACAAAACACATTAAAACCAAGTCAAAAGATTAAAAATAATAGAAGAAAATGTAAGATATCTCAGAGCAAAAGCAACTGGCCCCTATAAACATGTTGAGGAGAAAAAAAGTTAAGAATCAATGGACTACTTGAATACCACCACCAAAATAGCCTAGATATCATATTTCCAGAAATCTTAAAAGAAACTGTTCAGATTTCTGAGAAGCAGAAGATGAAGTGAAAATAGGAAGAATCAACCAGTAACCTCCTGAAACAAATATCAAAATGTAAATTCCCAGTAATATTAGTTGTAGTCAAAACCAGAACTTCTAGGTCAAACAACACTGCAAGCATCCAGAAGGAAGGAATTCAGATAATGAGCAGCCACAGTCAAGATCACACACAATTCAGCAGCCATCAGTATGTAGAACAGGAGATATTCCAGAAGGCAAAAGATACAGGATTTCTGGCAAAAATGTTTGACCAAGCAAAATTGAGTATAATCTTACAAAATGAGAAAAAATGGATTTTTAATAAAACAGAGGACTTCCAAGCATTTCTGGTTGAATAAAAATGCAATTAAAAACCAGAACTGCATAGCTACTTTGAAGTTAAAATACCCTTGTGTTTGAGCCAAGAGAAACATAAAAAAGTAAACGAATAAATTCATAAAATAGTAAATATAGATTAAATAGCTTAATGGAATGATGTATTTCCTCTTTTAACATTATTATTAGGAAACAAATAAGGAGTTAAATTAGACACAAAGCCTGGAAATGATTCTGTTATGTCTTGATGATCTTAAAAGCAGTGTGGAACTATTTCTACAATGAGAACTTATGTATTAACCACAGAGTGGCAAAAGCAAGCAATTCTGAAAGAATCTAGACTTCTGCTCAACCTAATGACCAGTCATTACTCTAGAAAAATCATCAAGAATCACCTCCTAATTGAAAGGTGAAGGATGAAAAATGTAGAATGAGACAAATACTTGTATATGGCCAGTGTGGAAATGTGTTTTTCCAGAGATTCGTTTGGGATGATGAGAAGCCAGATTTATACTAATTAAGAAAACAAATTTTATTTTTTTAAATTAAAAAAAAGAAATATTGTAGAAGATATTTGTGATCTACATAGAGAATAAACAATTGATGGGCCTGTCTTCATTTTCCAGTTCTTTCCCAGCACAAAAAAACCACACACACACACAACCTTTTCTTCTCTTTTATATCTCTTCAGTCTAAGAGTAATATTTCTGAATAAAAGTGTATGCATCATTTCTTTTAGGGTTATAGACCTCAATCCCTTTCCAGAATGACTTATATGGATGCTGGTTCATAAAGAATAGATGTATAGAGTTGATGAAAACCATTCAAGGTTAGCTGAGACAAGAGTTACACGGAGAGATTGCATAATGAACAACTGAAAATTCTCAATTAATCAATCAATATTTATTAAGTAACTATTGTAGGCTAGGTCCTCTGTTAAGTGCTAGGCATAGAAAAAGTAGCCCAAGACAGACCTTGCCCTCAAGGAGCTTACAATGTAAAGGGGAAGAAAATATGTAAACAAATACGTATTATACACACATATTTTATATATATATATATATATATATATATATATATATATATAGTTAGTTAGTTAGCTATATATAGGAGAGATAGAAATAAGTTAAAATGAAAAGGAACTAGAATTAAGAAGGTCTAGGAAAGACATCTTGAAAAAGATAGATTTTAGTTGAGATATAAAGAAAGCCAGAGAGAGAAGTTGGTGGAGTTAAAAAAAAAAAGAAAGAATTCTAAGAAATGGGATAGCTAGAGAAAATGACTGAAATCAAGAGATAAAGTGTCTTATTTGCAAAACAGACAAGAGGCCAGTGTCACTGGATCAAGAAGTACATGACCAAAAATAAAGTGTAAGAAATCCCACAAGGAAGGAGGGGTTAGTCTATGAATGCCAATCAGAGGAATTTGTAGGGAGCCACTGGGACTTACTGAGTAAGATAGTGACATGGTCACACACTTTAGAAAAAATTATTTTGGTGGCATTCTGAGGATGGGTTGGAGTGGGGAAAGATCTGACATAACCACATCCACTATCAGGAGGCTATAATAATTCAGGAAGGAGGTGATTAAGATCTGTACCAGAATGGTGGCAGTGTCAAAGGAAAGAAAGGACTATCTATACTTATATACATATCTATATCTATATATCTATCTACATAGGTTATATACATATCTATAGCTATACAGGTATTGATAATGTTTAATATAAAATTTTGGAATAATCTCTTTGTTCTCTCTGAAGCAAACTCAGAGAGTGCCTCTTCCTATATCAGCAAAGCCAGCTAGGGCTGACTCTGCATTCCTTGGCGGACCATTGACCTGGGACACTATTTTGAATGGTGGGACTTCCTCTATATTTTGAATGGTGGGACTTCCTCTATATTTTGTTATCTATAGACACATACTATGTCAATGGAATATAGACATCTTATGCTGTAATCTCTATTTTTCACCCTTTCCTATGTCAGTTATCTGTTTAGGTCAGGAAGCCTGCCACTCATTAGTGGTGGGATTCCCTTTCTTATCGAGACATGTGTTTAACCAGCCTGGAATATCAAGGCCCAACTGACATTGCTCTATTGTCTTTTCTTGGGAGATTTTTTTTCCTTTTTCTCATGGCAAAATGTATATAAGCCAGTCTGTACTAGCCAGTCAGAACATTTCTGGCTCCATAATGCATTATGTTACTGTTATCTTTAATAGGGAATTGATTAATTAATTAATTAAATCATAAAATGTATGCATTGAGCCTGCTGCCTTTTCTTTAACCAAGTTTTCAGGTCAACAGTTATGGCGCCCAAACGTGGATTGGAACTGAGGAACAGAACGGACATTTCCTCATCTCGCCAACGCCAGGACTCCGGCGCCAATAGGAACCGTTTTTCCTAGAGTCCTGGGCCTTGACAGGGTTGGGGTAAGTCCTTCCATTCCCAGCTTCCAAAGGACTCAGAAATTCCCTTTAAAGATAACAGCAGGACAGAGACCACTCTGGTCTCCGCTGAAGATCGATCTAGGGAAATCAGCTAGCTATGGATCAGTCAAAAACTAGAAGTAGAAATCCGGCTGAGAAGACCCCTGCTTCTCATATGTCAAGCCGTTACCAACCTGATGATCACAGGTATTGTTAGAACTAGTATCAATCAACTAAAGATAGCCCTAAATTATGTTGGCCACCACAGGACTCTTTTGGACTGGTCAAAGTTACTTTATCTTACAGCTAAATTAAGTTAAAGGCCAACAAAACAACTAGCCAGCAGCGAGAATGTTTCATCTTGGGCTTGCTGACTTGGTTTAATGAGAACAAAAGACAGGTAGCCTCTTCCCTGTAAGGCTGGGAGCTGCTTCAGCACCTAGCTGTGTCCTGGCAAAAATCCTTTCTTCTTCAAGGGCTTCAGTCTGTCCTTCCCTTCACTCCCTCCACCCTATTCCTTGCCCCTTTCTTCCCTCCCCTTCCCCTTGAAGGCCTCTGATCTGGGGAAACTGACGGCACCTAGATACAATCTTTCCCCCTAGCCTTCTC
>CM053774.1:82185487-82210482 GCA_028658325.1 Potorous gilbertii
AATTTGGCCACAATGTTCCTAGGAGTTTCTCTTTTTGGATCTCTTTCAAGTGGTGATACTTATTTTACCCCCTGGTTCTAGAATATCAGGGCAGTTTTTCTTCATAATTTAATGAAGGATGATGTCTAGGCTCTTTTTTTTTGATCATGGCTTTCAGGTAGTCCTACAATTTTTAAATTATCTCTCCTGGATCTATTTTCCAGGTCAGTTGTTTTTCCAATGAGATATTTCACATTATCTTCAGGATCTCAGGTGGGGGCAGGGCTGCCTCCCAGGCTCAGTCCCCTCAGGGGGTTTATGCAAAGACCTTTTGTAATGGAGCTCCTGCCTGTTCTGGGAGCCTCTGGCCTGCTGCTGCCCTTGCTGCTGCCTCCCGAGGGGGCCCGAGTCATGAAGACACCTCTCTCCCCTCTTAGCCTGTCTAGATGTGTCTCTCACTGACATGTGCATCTGTGGGTGGAGAGACCTTCGTGGCCGCTGGGGATTCCATGCCTGAAATCTACTTGGATCTGCTGAATCTGTTCCTCTCCATGCTGCACAGCCAGGGCAGGGCTGGGCTCTGCTCCTGTCCCATGCGCAACGGACCTTTGGAATCCATTTTTCAGGGCACTCTGGAACGGAAATCTCCTTCACCCCTTTGCTGCACGGCTTCTACTCTTCCAGAATTTGTTGGGAGTTCTTTTTATAGATAATTATGGGCTGTGGGTTCGGAGCTAGCATATGTGAGTCTTTCTACTCCACCATCTTGGCCCCCTCTACCACAATTTTCCCAAATAGTAGATATAGTACTGGAATTAACTGCTGTTTAAATGTTTGATAGAATGTGCTTGTGGAGACATATTACCCTGGAGACTTCTTCCTATCAAGTTCACGGATGCAATGTTGAATTTCTTTTTCTGAGATGGAGTTGTTTAAGTATTCAACTTCCTCTTCTGTTAATCTGGGTGATTTATATTTTTTAAAATTCTCATCCATCGCATTTAAATTGTTGAATTTATGGCCATAAATTTTGGCAAAGTAATTTCTAATTAATTTAATTTCTTCCTCATTGGAGGTGAGTTCACTCCTCTCATTTTTGATGTTGGTAATTTGGTTTTCTTCGTTCTTTTTTTAAATCAAATTGACAAAATGTTTTATCAGTTTTATTAGTGTATTCATAAAATCAAATACTAATTTTAATTTATTAGTTCAACAGTTTTCTTACTTTCAATTTTATTAAAGTCTCCTTCAGTTTTCAGTAAACCTAATTTGATATTTACTTGGAGAAATTCAATTTGTTCTTTTTCAGCTGCATGCCAAGTTATTGATCTCCTCTTTCTCTATTTCATTCATGTAAGCATTCAAAGTTATAAAACTTCCCCTAAGAACTGCTTTTGTAGTATCCCATAAGATTTGGTAGGTTGTCTCATTATTGTTATTCTCTTGAATGAAGTTGTCGATTGTTTCTAGAATTCCTTCTTTAGGGTTAGATTATTTTGTTTCCATTTAATTTTTGATTTATCTTTCCATGGCCTTTTATTGCATATAATTTTTATTTCATTATGATCTGAGAATGATGCATTGACTATATCTGCCTTTCTGCACTGGATTGTGAGGTTTTTATGCCCTAGAACAAGGTAAATTTTTGTATATGTGCAATGTGCCACTGAGAAAAATATACATTCCTTTCTATCCCCATTCAATTTTCTCCAGAGATCTATTACATATACCTTATCCAGAGTTTTATTTACCTCTTTAACTTCTTTCTTGTTGATTTTGAGGTTAGATTTATGAAGTTCAGAGAGGGGACATTGAGATTCCCCCATTATTACAATCTCCAACTCCCTCAAATTCTCCTCTAAGAATCGGGATGCTATACTGCTTGGAGCATACATATTTAGTAATGTTATTGCTTCATTGTCTATGGTGCCTTTCAGCAGGATGTAGTTTTTTTTTATATCTTTTGATTAGATCTATTTTTCTTTTGCTTTGTCTGAGATTGGAATTGCTACCTCTGCTTTTTTTACACCAACTGAAGCAAAAGAGAGACAAATCAAAACAACTCTGAGGTACCTCATCACACCTATCAGATTGGCAAACGTAACAGAGCAGGAAGATGATAAATGTTGGAGAGGATGTGGAAGAGTTGGAACACTAATTCATTGTTGGTGGAGCTGTGAGATGATCTGACCATTCTGGAGAGCAATTTGGAACTATCCTCAAAGGGCTACAAAAATAAACATACCCTTTACCCCCGTAATATCCCTTCTAGCACGATATGCCCAAGAGATCACACATGTACAAGAATATTTATAGTATCACACTTTGTGGTTGCCAAAAAATGGAAATTAATGGGATACCCAACAATTGGGGAATGACTGAATAAATTATGGTACATGAATGTAAGGGAATACTATTGTGCTATTAGAAATGATGAACAGGAAGACTTCAGAGTGACCTGGAAAGATTTATACTATCTGATGCTGAGCAAAAGGAGCAGAACCAGGAGCACTTGGTGCACAACCATGACCAAAGTGTGCAAGAGTTTTTTCTGATAGACTTGGAACTTCATCTCAATGCAAGGACTTAAAAAAATTCCCAATGATCTTTTAAGGCAAAATACCTTCCACATCCAGAGAAAGAACTATGGAATTCAATCTTAGAATGTAGCAGTTGATTTGTGTGTGTGTGTGTGTGTGTGTGTGTGTGTGTGTGTGTATTATGTTTTGGTTTGTTATATGATTTCTCAAATTCATCTTAATTCTTCTACTCACCATAACTATAGTGAAAATTTATTTAATAGTAATGTATGTGTAGGACCCATATAAAATTTTATGCCACCTCGAGGAGGGAGGAGGGGGGTAGGGAGAAGGGAGTGGAAAAAAAAAATCTAAGTTATACAGTAGTGATTGTAGAACACTGAAAATAAATGAAATTAATTTAAAAAAATAAATAAATAAAATAAAAAAAGGAAACTTACAAACAAACCCAATGCAACCAAGATTAGGAGGGAAGCAGGAAACTGGGAAAGAATTTTTGCAACTATTGTATGTGATAAAGGTCTCATTTCTAAAATATATAGAGAACTGATTCGAATTTGCAAGAGTATAAGTCATCTACCAATTGATAAATGGTGAAAGGATAGGAACAAGCAGCTTTCAGAGGAAGACATTAAAGCTAACTATAGGTATATGAAAAAATGCTCTAAATAACTATTGATTAGAGAGAAAACAACTCTGAGGTGCCACATCACACCTATCAGATTGGCAAACAGAACAGGAAGATGATAAATGTTGAAAATGTGATAGAATTGGAACACTTATTCATTATTGGTAGAGCTGTGAGCTAATCCAGCTATTGTGGACAGCAATTTGGAGCTATGCCCAAAGGGCTACAAAAATATGCATACCCTTTGACCCAGCAATATCGCTTCTAGTACTGTGTCACAAAGAGATAAAAAAAATGGGAAAGGGTACCGCAGACACAAAAATATTTATAGCAGCTCTCTGTGTGTTGGCCAAGAACTGGAAATCAAGGGGATGCCCGTCTATTGGGGAATGGCAGAACAAGTTGTGGTATATGAATAGTGAAATACTATTGTGCTATAAAAAAAAATTAACAAAGAGCCCTCAGAGAGGCCTGAGAAGTCTTATATGAACTGATGCTGAGTGAAAGGAGAAGAACCAAGAGAACTTTGTACATAGCAACAACCACAGTGTGTGAGGAATTTTTCTGGTAGACTTAGCCATTCAAAGCAATGCAAGGGCTTAAATCATTCCCAAAAGAATCCTGAAACCAAATGCCATCCACATCCAGAGAAAAAACTATGAAACTGGAATGCAGAATGAAGCAGAATATTTTCTCTTCCATTATGTTTTGTTTTGGTTTGTTTTTTTTCTCATGATTTCCTCCATTTATTCTAACTCCTCTATGCAACATGACTAATGGAAAAATGTTTTTAATAAGAACGTTTGTGTAGAAACCATATAAGACTCCATACTTTCTTGGTGAGAGAGGAGAGAGAGAGGCTGAAAATCTAAGACTTGTGGAAGTGATTGTAGAAAACTGAAAAATTAATTAAAAAATAAAGTTTAATAGAATTCTTTTATGACTCTTCAAGGACTAAGATCTTTCTATAGCACTTCATTTAATTTATATACACTATATATTCATTTGAATTCTTTTATTGAGATTGGATTATTTAAGATTTGTATTGGTCTGATTTTAGAATATTTTCTATTTTTGAAGGTATTTCTTTTTTTGTTTTCAGGATTGTTAGTATATAACTGTACAATTACTTCTTATTATTTTGTAACATAGATTTGTGACCTCAAGTTCATTTGTTATTTAATAAACTTGATTTTCTAAACTGTTTTTAAAATTTCCTTGCCTGAAGTTTCATCAATTTTATGAATATTTTCAATGGAATAGCTTTTATTTTGTTCATAATTTTATAAATGTTTTGCTTCCTTTTGTTTCTCCTCTATTCTAATATATATTCTCATGTTAAATTTTGGTTTGTTTACTTATTGAGTTTCCAACTTTTAAAAGTGGTTATTCATCTACCTAATCCTCTCTGTCTCTCTCTGTGTCTGTCTCTCTGTGTCTCTATTGCTCCCTCTGTCTTTCTTTATATTTCTTTGTTCATATTTGTGTGGTTATATTTCCACAGATTATTGTTCTACCTGATTCCCAGAAAGTTCAGTGTGCTTTTTTTCCCATCACTATAACTTTTCTTACATATTTATTCATCATTTTTTGATTTCTTCTCATTCTCACTTATTACTTAATATTTCATAATTGTCTCTATTTTGTGTCTGTCTTTTGTTTATTCTCCTGAACTGATTACTGTTTTTTGTTTTGTGGTATGTAAAGGATATTTATTTACATATATGGATATATACATATATATGTGTATATGTATTTATATGTGTGTGTTTATCTGTATAAATATACATCCAAATCTCTGGGTATTTATGTCTGTGTATATATGTATGTATGTATAGAGACATATACAGATATATTCTATGCTTTTTCATTTGTTTACAGTTTTTCTTCCCAAATAGATGGTAAGTTTTTGCAACACATCCATGTGGTACTGATAAATATTTACAATTGTACCAGTCCCATATAGAAGATGTCATAAGTATTTTTAGTTTTGCTTTCTTCAGAATTTTTTCAATCTTTATTTTTCTTTTCTCTTCTATCTTTCTATTAGATGTGTTGAAATCTAAAAGAGGGACATTGAAGTCTCCTACCACTGTTTTAACATTTCCTCTATCTTCTTGTGTTTTAGAGTTTTTTTCTTTATGAAATAAGATGCTAAACATTTGTAGCATATAATTTTAATATTGATAGTTTTGTTTTCTGTTGTTCTTTATAATGTAATTTCTCTGTTTCTGTAACTCTTTTATTCATTTGATATATACTTGTCTTATTTTCCCTTTTTTTCTAAACTCTCATTTTTATTTAGGGAATGTTTTTGTTTTTTTAAGTTTGTTACTTACAAGCAGCAGATTGTGGGGTTTTGTTTTCCTATTCAGTCTCTTTGAAGTCAACCTTATTCTCACCAACTCACTTCTGCTTAGCCTCTACACATAACCTAGCTTGTTACATTTTCCTTAGTTTTGAAATGTTGCTTTGTTATTTTTCCTTTCTTCTTTTTGTCTAGGTATCCAATTTTTTATGAGGTAAGGTCCCTTATCCTCTCCTTCATTTGAACTTATTTTGTTCAAAATAATTTTTTTAAATTTTACTCTCTTTTATTTTTTAAAAAGTCCCTCATCTTCTTGCTTATCTTTCCTTTTTATTTTTTCTCAATTTTAATTCTTTTATACTAAGGCCTATATAGTTATTAATTCAATATTTAGTTTCATAAAAAAGAGTCTGTCCTATGAAATTAAAATATAAGATATGTATGTTGAGTTACCTCAAACAATTTCTATGTTATTAAGATGTAGATCTTCCTCCTAATTGCGTTGCTGTTTGCCTTAGAAATAATAATTTCTACAAATGAGAGAGAGCATAGAATTATTGTTCAATGGTACAAATTTTCTTTTGTCCTTGAATCTACATTTCATTACTATACTTTGGCTACCCATGACCAAACCCACCCCCGCAATTGCCATAAAATTTCATCACTTTTCCCATTCTTTCTAATTCTTTTGAATGTCAGTTGTTCTCTGAATTCCATTCTGAGACAGGATGAGTGGTCTTTCTAAGCATCAAATACCTACAGATTACATTCTTTATAAGGTCTCCCATCTCCATTCATAGAATATTTCTCTTCCTCCATGGAAGTATTCTTCAGTGGGATCCTTTTTTCCACCACTGGAATCACATTTTTCTTCTATCCCCTAGACAGTTAGTTGTTCCCTTTTCTTTCTCATTCATTCTCTGATTCCTTTTCTTACTGAGAATGTTACAGGAATTGTTTGCTCATGGTTGCTAAACTTTTTTCTTGATTAAGGTTCATCAGATATTCCTCTATTCTTTCCCCTTATTTATCCTTATTCTGTACCTTCTTATCCTACAATTCATTCTTCCAAAAAACACACAAACCCTGTGTGTGAGTTTTAGTCAAAGACGTTTCAGATCTGTTTTTCCATCATTATTCCTTCTATTTGATTTGTTTTACCTTAGTTTCCTTATGTATATAGACACAAATCTCTTAATACAGTTTATATTTTCTTCATTGTTGCTCTCTTTGGTTGTTGAATTTTATTTGATGCTCTTGCATTTCTATTTTCCAGATTATCTGAGAAGTGAATAGTTTGTTCAGGTCTTTGTAGTACTGAATGAACACTTCTTTCAAACTGAACATCAGTTTTTTTCCCCTTAATAGTTACACTCAGGTTTGCAGAGTATGCCATGCTGGGTTTCATCATGAGTTCCCTTAATTTTCTGACCACTTTATTCCAAGTCTTTCTGTGGATTCTTGTGGTGACAGAGTAGTCTGTGTAATTTGATATACCTTTTCTTCCTATTTGAAGATCTTTCTCCTTAACACTTGCAGAATTTGTTGATTTCCTTTGGAACAGTCAAATTAAACCACTATATGTCTTAGAGTTTACGGCACAGAACTATTTTCTGAGGCAATTTGGGTACTCTTTCAATTGGCATACTTATTTCTTGTTCAAGTTCTATACTTTTTCCTAAATTATAATTTCTAGGGTTTTTCTACTTGTCATGCTTTTCTGGAAAACCTATAATCTTTGATTTATCTTTGTATGTCCTGTCTTTGTGATCAATATGTTTTTTTTCTTTTTTAGAGATTGTGTTTTCATTTAACATTGTTGCTTTTTTGCTCCTCTCCTTCCATATTGTCCTTCATTTCCTTGTATTTGCATTTCCATTCAGTTGTCCTCTCTTTTGTTTCTTTGATGAGGTTTGTCACTGTAGATTTAAGTTTTGCTTTATTTTGTTTAGTTTTTCCCTTGTATGATTTTCAAATTATTATTGTTGCCTATGACATAAATTCTGCCTTCAAAATTCTAAATTCTCTTTTAAGACATTCATGATCATCTTACTGTGGATTATATATATATAATCCACGGGGTCCTCTGACTTATTAAATTTTCCTTTGTCATGTCATTGTTTATTTGCTTAGCTGATCTGCAAGTCATATTGTTTCTGTTATTAATATTTTTTTCTTCTTAGTTTTTACTTATTTCTAAGATCTTAAAATGAGTTTTTCTTTCATCTTATATTTTTGATAATTTCATTAATTTTTACCTTACATCCCTATTACCCGCTTTCTGACTTTTTCTCCTTTAATGAAGATTACTCCTGTGGATCTGGACCTCACAGTTTTCTCAATCCCTTCTCAATATGAACAATTCAAATTCAGCTAGTCTTAATCTATGCCTGTATCAGTAAGCACCCCAACATACACAGCAAGACCTGCTACCATAGGTTCTTTGGCCTCCTTCTCTAAAAAGAAAGGTAACTTTTAAAGTGTTAACAATCACTGTAATCAAGCACATATATCATTCAGTTAGTTCAGGGGAAAGATCAGCTCCCTGAACTTCAGAGAAAATATAGAGAAATAAAAAATCAACAGACATGGCTTCCTCTGTCTGGCCATAATCAATACATATATCACAAATGAACCCACCAGTCCAATTGTCTGATCATAGTTGCCAGAGAGGGAAGCATGAACATAAGGGTTTTCAAAGCAAGGGAGTTGCTTAGTGGCTTCCCAGACCCTCATCTGACACTCAAACCTTCTTCCAAAAGCTAAGCCTTAAAGGAAAACTACACCTCAGAGTCTTTACACACTTTTTAGAGCCAGAGGGCATCACATCCCTTGAGAACCAGTGCCTCATTAACAAATATTGTGTGACTTCATACAAATCTTCCCAGGTCCAGCAATAGGTGGGAAAGATTCCCCCTTAATCACATTATTCAGAGACATTATACTTCTGGGTATAAACAAAAACAGCAAAAGATCCTACTTTGCTTGTCCTCACAATGCCTCAATTCAAATCAGAAAGACAGAGTTTATCCCAACTAGATGTAGTACCACATGCATCAACATCCTATACCAGGTCCTGTTCCTCACTTCTATAGATAATCGCTGCTGTAGCACAGAATGCTTGGATCTGAGATAGAGTAAATGCTTGACTTTTTTTTTTTATTTTCTTAACATATGGAGGAATGATTAAGCAGAGTACTAATCCCTGATAGTAGGTAGACTTGTACAGCCCTGCAGCTGAAATATTATGAGAGTGCTGAATGAACATGTTAAGGATTGGGTAGTAACTTTGTCTGTTGTTAGTTCATTTTTCATGTTATTAGACTCTGAAGTTTTAATCTATGAAAACAGCTAAAATTGCCCATAACTCATGTTTGGGAAAAATATGAGAAGACATGAGGATTGGCAAAAGTATTTAAACTAGCATTGTTAGTCTTATGACCAAGAAATACCACAGATTTTTCTCTTCATTGTGGACAATAGTGGCATACTGAATCTCTTCAAGATGATAACTCTGTGCCTCAACAACTACCTTAAAAATGATCAGCAACTTTTCATATGTATTCTTTTTATGAACAGTGAAGCTGTTTTAATAATGAAAAGAACCTATGATTGAAAATTGGGAACTTTGTCCCTATTCTCTCTCTACTTCTTTCCTATTCTCTCTTTTATGTTCATATTGTTGTTGAGTCATTTTTCAGCCATGTCAGATTCTTCCTGGCCTCATTTGAGGTTTTCTTGGCAAAGATACTGGAGTAGTTTTCCATTTCCTTCTCTAGTTTTAGTTCTAGAGGAAACTGAGGTAAATGGTGTTGGCTGCCTTAGCCAAGATAACAAAGTTACTAAGTGTGTAAGTCTGGAATTGAATTCTGAAAGGTCAGACTTACTTAATTCAAGCCCCTCACTCCCCGCTAGCTTCCACTAGCTGCCAATTTGTGCACATTCTATGAAATCAGTAGATATGTTTTAAACTGGATAAATCATAAAAGCATTGATTTTGCTCATCAAATTTTCAAATAATTCATTTATGTCCTGGGGAAATATTCACTATGTTTGGTCACCTGACTGTAAATTTTGTATTCAGTATTTAATTTTTCCCTTGCTCTGACTGCATACATCTCTAACATAAATCATTTCAACTTCATGCCATACTCCTGCATCAGATATTATTACATGAAAATTTATGTAAAAATATTCCCTAGCTTAAATGGCTTTCTGTTTATAAATATCTAAAGAAGATATTTTGTCTCTTCCATTGACATTATTTCATCTTTCTAATATTACATGAAACATGAAAAATTAAAATGGTGTTAATTGTGTATGTCAAGCAAGTACACATCCAAGTGGAGGTTAATAACCATCTAGTAACTATGAGCTTTACAGAAATCTAAACAAGATAGCCAATTAATAATTTATATGAAGAAAGTCAACAGTTGTCTTCTCTATTTCACTCAATATTTAAGTGGTTTTTTATGAACTCTGAAATCAAAATAAACATGTCTGAAACTGAGCATTGATCTCAGAATCATGGTGTTTAATTGAAGAATCCTCAGAGACAGTGTATTCCAATGTACATATGAAGATATTTTTTGAAAATATGCAATAGATTAATCATCTGGTCTTTTTCGGGAAGAATTTGAGGGAACATAAATGGTTTGCTTCCAGAGACAGTTCATCCAGTTTTTGAAATATTTATTTTTTGTTCCTGACAAAAAGTTTAAATATATCTCTCGATAACTTACACATATTACTCTTATTTCTCATTTGGGGTAAAGCATAATGAGGCTAATCCCTGTTCCATTTCACAGTACCTCATATACTTAAGGAGAGTGCTATTATTTTTCCTTACACTTCTATTTTCTATGTTCGGAATCCTTGACTCCTTCAATTGCTCTACATGTAGGATATTTATCAGTTCCTTATGCATCTTGATCTTCCTTCTCTGGATGCTTTCAAACCAGAGAACTAACTAAGGCAGGAATGACCAAGACTTTATCCTCTATCAGGACATTTAACCCAAGACTGCTTACATGTAACTATATTCCTTTAAGGAAAAATACATAAAAATAGTTAATGGGGGAGTCTCCGGAGGGTGGATAGAGGTAAGGCTATGGTCGAAGGATTGTGTGACAAAATGGTAAGAGTGATTGCAAAAATCAGGTTCTACCTGGGAAAGCAACTTGATTTGATGAAAAATTCTCTGACAATTAGGTCATTCCATAAGTGGGATGTGTTGCCTATCCAAATAACCTCAAAGCTATTTCCTTTCTCTATAAAATGAGGGCATTGTCTAAATTGGTACCTCCCATCTCTGACAGTCTAACAGGTTAATAGATATGGACTCCATTGAACTGTTTCTACTTCAACCTATGCTTTCAACCTAGGAGTCATCCTACACTCCTCATTATCTCTCACCACTCCCCCCATATCCAGTCTCTTGCCAAAGTCTGTCAATTTCACTTTGGCAACATCTATAAAGAATGCCTCCTTTACTCTGACAATGCTACTACTCTAGTACAGGCCTTCCTCACCTCAGACCTGGATTGTTTCAATGGCCTAATGGTTTGTCTGATTCTAGACTCTTCTCACTTCAATCTATTATCCATTCAGCCATTAAAATGATTTTCCTAAAGCACGGGTCAAATATTGTCACTCTTCTCCTCAATAAACTCCAGTAACTCCCTATTGCCTCTAGAATCAAATATGAAATACTCTGGTTGGCATTCAAAGTCTTGCTAACTTTACCCCCTTATCCCTTCTGAGTTTTATTACATTTTACTCCCTAACCTATGCTCTTGTATCCAGTAACACTGGTTGTCTGTCTATTGAAAAACAAGTTCTATTTCTTGGCACCAGGTGTTTTCTCTGACTACACCCCCATGCCTGTAATGCTCTCCCTCCTTTCCTCCAAATACTACTTTTCCTGGCTTTTTTTTTGAGTCCTAACTAAAATCTCACTTTCTACAGGAAGTCATTCTCAATATATATATATAATTTGTTTTCATGTTGTCTGACAAAATGATGAGAGTGATTGCAAAAATAGGTTCTACCTGGGAAAGCAAATTGATTTCCTGAAAAATTCCCTCCCCATTTAGATTGTAAGCTCCTTGAGGGTAAGGACCATCTTTTGATTCTTTTTGTATCCCCAGAGTTTGGCACAGATACTGACACATTGTAGGTGCTTAATAAATATTAGTTGATTGAATTTTATAAAAGTAGATGAGACTGTCGCCTGAATGGAGAATGGACTAGAATTAGGAAATATCTGAGGCAGGGAGAATAATTAGGAAGCTATTGTGAGGGAGCTACATGGCATAGTGAATAAAGCACTAGACCTATATTTAGCAGGACATGAGTTTAAAATCAGCTATAGGCACTTAGTATGTAACCCTGAACAAGTAACTAACCCTTTATTTTAATCATTTTCAATTGTAAGATGGGTGTAATAACACCTTCCTCATAGGGCTAAGTGTCTGGTACTTGCAAGGTGCTATATAAATGTTTATTCCCTTCCCCTACTTCAATAATTCAGTCAAAATGTGACCAATAAATTTCCTTTGTTAGCACATCATTCATTATGCATGACTTCCTCTCTTCATTTTCATTATCACTGAGCATATTTGTGTCTTCAGTATTTCAAGAACATTCTTTACTGACTGATATCCCTCTTGAAATTTGATGTCATGGTGTATAATCTGTCTTTTGTCTGATCCTTTCTGAAATTCATTCTCCAAAAATCTAGAGTGTGTGTTAAACTAGTCCATGACTTCTTTCATTCTCATAAAACAAAAAAAACCAAAAAACCTCTAAGGGTAAAATCTAAACTAACATTAACTGTTCTAACTGTTCTGTTTTTAGTATAAAGAGAATACTAGCTGATATTTATATAATTGAAATTCCCCAGAATTTCTATATTATCTCTTCATACAAAGCCTATAATTTATTCCCTAGGTTCCTTGTGTATTTACTTATTCTATATAACTAGTCAGCAGCCTACACAAATAACAGTATCTCTATAGTCTGAGCCTCCATTGATATTCACCTAGATCTTCCCTATGATTTACCCATTCTGAGTCTTGCATTTCCTCATATTGGTATATTTTCTTGATACATGGTACTTAATTCCTCAGCATCACCATACCTTGCCTTATGGGCCTGTATCAATAATTTGTATCCTTCCAGAATCATATTGAATTTCTGTAACCCAACTTACCAATTTTCAGTGATATTTATGAGATAAATTTGTCTCCATTAACAATATCTAATTACTCTTGCTTGTGAACCTGTTCTATGCTAGGTTTTGTCTTTAGAGATATATGAAGTGATGAGTTTTATAACTAAATGCTTTTCTTGGAAGTGTTGTCCTTTGAATTTTTGTCTTTCCCTATGTCTATTTTTTTTTATCTCACAACTCTTAGGTCCCTCCCATTTATAAATCCATGATTCTTTGATACTACTTTCTTTGATGTGTGTATGTGTGTGTGTGTGTGTGTGTTTGTGTATACTCTCCCTTTATTTTTCACTTTTAATATCTTTTGAATTAAGCATTTAAGACTCCACACAACAATAACTTCATTACACTAGTTGAACACACTCAACATCTGGACAGGACTTCATCATTTTTACATTTTAAACTATGCTCTACCAATCTAAACATCCCTTTCAAACACCATTTTGATCTCAAATCTACATTTTTAAAATTTTTACCTTTGATCAGGAGCAGTTAGAAAAACCTGTGTCTATAAGGTCTTTAGTTTGATGCCAAAAGTTTATAATCCTTAGCCAAGCTTGTTACATTCCTCATGGCAGTAACATTTGTGATCTCATGAATCACTAAATGTACTCATCATGTTACATATTACTTTGAATGTTAATAATTACTGACTTTATGATATTTTGTTGTTCTCATAGAAAAGAAAGTCAGCTTAATTTTGGGAATGCTTGAAATAAGGATTTGTTGCTTCTGATTTTTTTTCCTGTTAAACAGCAAAGTTTGTTTCTGACAACAGGTTTCTTTCCTTTATGTTGTTGTTGTTGTTCAGTTGTGTCTAAATCTTTGTGATTGTATGAATCACAGCATGTCAAAAACGTCCATGGGGTTTTTTAGCAAAGATATTTAAGTGGGAGGGGGCAGAGCCAATATAGCAGAGTGAGAGCAACTACTCACCTAAGCTCTTAGGCAAACTCCTTCAAATACCTCTATAAAGAGAATTTGACCAAATTGTAGAGGTACAAAATTCAATAGGAGACAGACTGTGGCAGATTCACAGACCAGAGCACACTGAAAGGTCGATGGGAAGAATTTGTTTCACAAGGGTGGAGGAGCATACAGCATACAGCACAAAATGTCTCTCTGTGGCAAAGCCCAACAGGAAAGCCTTGGGGTGGGGTGGACTGAGGCAGCAGCAGCTGAACAGTGGAGTGGCAGCCCAGGGAGGGAGACTATCAGACCTTACTAATGACAGTCTCTGAACCCCAGGTGTCAGCTGCAGTTGTTCCTGAGACTATCAAACCATGGATTAAAAGTTTGAAAGTCACCTTCTTGAACTTCTGGGAACCAAAATGGCAAAGAGATTGATAAATGCTCTCTGTCCCTCACCTTGTTGACCTTGAAAGAACCATAAAATATTTCTGAAGAAAAATTCTGGATCAGTGGCATCAGAAGGGGAAAGCAGTCTTGTAGTACCTGAGGCTAGGAATATTACTTTTACTGTGGTGATAGCCCCACCTCAATAACCAACCAAGAGGTGATCCAGAACCCAAGGAAATGGAGCCTCACACTGGGACACAGGTGTGCCTCAGTGTACCAAGGAAAATGGGAAGCAGCCAGGATCACCAAGCACTGAACTTGCCTTTCCTCCAACTCAACTCAGGAGATCTCCTGCTATCATTCCTCCCCTCTCCCACACTTAACAAGCTAGCCCCAGGGCTAATCCAGGGGAAACACAAAACAAAAAGAAGAAAAAACACCTGCCCTTTGCTTTTATTTACACTGGCCAGCTCAATAGCAGGTTCTCCAGCTTCTAACTTAAAGAACCAGAGGCCATAATACACAAATCATCATCCTCATGAGTAAGAGGAGGCAAAACAAGAATGAAAAGACCACTGAATCTTTCTATGATAAGGACTAAAACACAAATACCAAAGAATTCAATATTGAGCCCATATTCCCATCTGAAACTTCATAAGGGACTATGAAGTGTTCACAAACACAAATAGCTTTCCTGGAAAAGCTGAAGAAGGAAATAGAAGAGAAACTGGCCAGTGATTTTAAAAGTATGAAAAAGAATTCTATGAAGAGAACAGCTCTTTAAAAAGGAAAATTGAATGGAAAAGGAAGCACACAACCTAACTTGGAAAATTGGACAAAAGGAAAAGGAAGTACAAAAACTAACTAGAGAAAATAATTCTTTAAAAGGAATAACTGGACAGACTGAAAAAGAAATGCAAAAGTTAACTAAAAAACAATTTGACAAAAATTAGAATTGGGCAAGTAGAAGCTAATGACTCTATGAGATATCAAGAATCATTCAAATAAAATCTAAAGAATGAAAAGAAAGAAGAAAATATAAAATATCTAATTGGAAAAGCAACTGACCTGGAAAATAGATGCAAGAGAGAAAATTTAGGAAATATTGGCCTATTAGAAAGCCATGATGAATAATATCTTCCAAGAAATAATTCAGGAAAACTGCCCAAAGTGCTAGATCCAGAGGGCAAAATAGTCATCAAAAGAATCCACCATTCACCTCCTGAAAGGGATCCCAAACTAAAAACACCAAGAAATTCCAGAACTATCAAGTGAAGGAGAAAATATTACAGGTAGCCAGAAAGAAACCATTCAAATATAGAGGAGCTACTGTCAGGATTACACAAGACCTTGTAGCTTCTACATTAAAAGATCAAAGGAATTGGAATATGAAATTGAATAAGGCAAAGGAGCTGTGACCACAACCATGGATCAAGTACCCTACAAAGTTCAGCATAATAATTCAGGCAAGGAGAAGGACATTCAATGAAATAAGCAATTTCTAGACCTTTCTGATAAAAATGTCAGAAGTCAAAAGAATATTCAATTTGCAATGGCAGGTCTCAAAAGAGGAACAAAACGGTAAACAGGGGAACAGAAAAACTCGTTACTCAATATAGGCAAACTGTTTACCTCCTTATAAGGGAAGATAACACTTGTTAATCTTGAGAGTTGTACATCTATTATGAAATATAGAAGGGATAGACGTAGATAGAGGAAACAGGTATAAAGTAAATGATGTGATGATAAAATGTGATTCAAGCATGCGAAAGGAGTGTAACAGGAGATGAGTAAAGGAGGAAGAAGAAAATGCTCAATTACATCATAGGAAGAAGCACAAACTTACATTATAGTAGAGGGAAAGAGGAGAGGAAGATGAGCATTGCTTGAGAGGTATTCTCATCAAATTTGGTTCAGGGAGGAAATAATAAACTTAATTATACAAATCTAACTAGCTCTATAGGCAGTAGGAAGGGAAAGAGGAAAAAGGGGAGGGGAAGCTAAAAGGGAGGGAAGAAATGGTAAAGGTAAAGGGGAGTAAAAGGGAGGGAGGCTGAAAGAAAGAAGGGAAGACTGCAGGAGGTGATGTTAAAAAGTGAAAACTCTATTGAGGAGTGGAAGGGAGACAGGAGAACTAAAAGCACAAAAGGTGGGAAAGAGGATGGAGGGAAAAACACAGATTATAATCATAATTGTGAATGTGAATGGCATGAACTCTCCCATAAAATGTTGATGGATAGCAGAATGGATTAAAAGCCATAATTCTACAATATGTGGTTTACAAGAAACACATTTGAAATGGGGGGGGGGGAATACACACAGGGAAAAGTAAAAGGTTGGAGTAGAATATATTGTGCTTCCTGATGTAAGAAAAGCAGGGATTGCAATCCTAATCTCAGAGGAAGCAAAAGTGGGAATAGATCTAATCAAAAGAGATAAGGAAGGAAGCAATATCCTCTTAAAAGGCACCATAGACAATGAAGCAATATCATTACTAAACATGTATGCTCCAAGTGGTGAAACATCCAGATTCTTAGAGGAGAGATTGAGGGAGTTGCAGGATGAAATAGCAAAACTATGCTAGTGGGGGACCTCAACCTCCTCCTTTGTGAACTTGATAAATATAACATTAAAATAAACAAGAAAGAAGTTAAGGAGTTGAATGAAACTCTGGATAAGGTAGATGTGATGGATCTCTGGAGAAAACTGAATGAGGATAGAAAGAAATATACCTTTTTTTCAGCACTATGTGTCACATATACAAACATTGACCATGATCTAGGGTATAAAAACCTCACAATCTAGTGTAGAAATGCAGAGATAGTCAATGCACCCTTCTCAGATCATAAAGCAATAAAAATTATATGTAGTAAAAGGTTGTGGAAGAGAAACCAAAAATTAATTGGAAACTACATAATTTAATCATAAAGAAGGAGTGAGTTAAACAACAAATCATAGAAACAATCAACAACTTCATTCAAGAGAATGACAACAATCAGACCAACTACTAAATCTTATAGTATACTCCAAAGCAGTTGTTAAGGAAGTTGTATATTTTTGATTGCCTACATGAATAAAATAGAAAAAAAGGAGGTCAATGACTTGGGCATACAGCTGAAAAAGATAGGAAAAGAACAAATTGAAAATGCCCAAGTAAATACCAAATGAGAAATAATGAATACCAAAAGAAATATTAATAAAATTGAAATTAAGAAAGCTATTGAACTAATAAATAAAACTAATAAAATTGATAAACTTGTGGTCAATTTGATTTTTAAAAAAAGAAAGAAGAAAACCAAATTACCAATATCAAAAATGAAAAGGCTGAATTCACCTCCAATGAGGAGGAAATTGAAACAATAATTAGAAATTCATTTGCCCAACTTTATGCCCATAAATTCGAAAATCAAAATGAGATGGATGAGTATTTTAAAAAGTATAAATTACTCATATTAAGAGAAGAGTAAGTTGAACACTGTAACACCCCATCTCAGAAAAAGAAATTGAACAAGCCATCAATGAACTCCCTAGGAATATATCTCCAGACTTGGATGGATCTACAAGTGAATTCTATCAAACATTTAAAGAACAGTTAATTGCAATATTATATACACTATTTGGGAAAATTGGGGAAGAAGTCCTCTCAAATTCTTTTTATGATACAAATATGGTTTTGATGCCTAAACCAGGAAGAGACAAAAGAAAGAAAGAAAATTATAGACCAATATCTCTAATGAATATAGATGCAAAAACTTTAAATAAGATTTTAGCAAGAAGAATACAGTAGGTTTTCACAAGAATAATGCATTATGATCACATAGGATTCACACCAGGAGTGCAGGGCTTGTTGAATATGAGGAAAACTGTTAGGAAAAGCAATCATATCAACAACAAAACTAACAGAAACTGCATGATTATCTCAATAGATGCAAGAAAAACTTTTGACAAAATACAACACCTATTCCTATTAAAAACACTGGAGATCATAGGAATAAAGGGTGCTTTCCATAAAATAATGAGTATCTACCTAAAACCTTCAGCAAGTATTATATGCAATGAGGATAAACTAGGTGCATTTCCAATAAGAGCTGAGGTGAAACAAAGAAGTCCATTATTATTCAATATGGTCCTAGAAACGTTAGCTGTACCAATTGGACAAGATAAAGAAATTGAAGGAATTTGAATAGGCCAGGAGTTATCACTCTTTGCAGATGATATCATGATACATATTAGGGAATCCCAGAGATTTAAGTGAAAAACTACTTGAAATAATAAACAACTTTGGCAAAGTTGCAGGTTACAAAATAAACTCATGCAAACCTTTGGCATTTCTGTATATTAATAACAAAGTTCAACAGCAAGAGATAGAAAGAGAAATCCCATTTAAAGCTAGGGTAGACACTATAAAATATTTGAGAGTTTACCTGTCAAACAAACCCAGGGAATATATGAACACAGTTACAAGACATTTTTCACACAAATAAAGTCAGATCTAAGTAAGTGGAAATACATCAGTTGCTCATGGGTAGGTTGAGCCAATATAATAAAAACAACAATTCTACCTAAATTAATTTACTTATTTAGTGCCATATCAATCAATCTATCATATAAACATTTTCTACATCTGGAAAAAATCATCTGAAAGAACAAAAGGTCCAGAATATCAAGGGAACTAATGAAAAGGAATGCTAGGGAAGGTGCCCTAGTACTACTGAATCTCAAATTGTATTATAAAGCAGCAATTATCAAAACCACTTGGTACTGGCTAAGAAATAGTAGGGTAGACAAGTGGAATAAGCTAGGTACTCAAGACATAGTAGGCAATAGCAATCTACTGTTTTATAAAATCAAGGACCCCACCTTCTGGGATAAGAACTCACTGCTTGACAAAATTTGCTGGGAAAATTGGATAACAGTGTGGTGGAAGCTAGGCATAGACCAATACTTGACACCATACACAAGAATAAAGTCCAAATGGGTGCACAATCTAGGTATAAAGATTGATACTATGGACAAATTTGTGGATCAAGTGTATCTATCAGATTTATGGAGAAAGAAGAATTTTTGACTAAAGAAGAGATAGTGAACATTATGAGTGCAAGAGGGATAATTTTGATTACATTAAACTGAAAACGTTTTGTACAACAAAAACCAATGAAACCAAGATTCAGAGGGATGTAGAAATTTGGGAAGTAATTTTTGCAGCTAGTGTCTCTGATAAAGTCTTCATTTCTAAAATATATAGAGAACTGAGCAAATATACAAAAATACAAGTCATTCCCCAATTGATAAGTGGTCAATGTATATGAACAGGCAGTTTGCAGAGGAAGAAATTAAAGATATCTATTGTCATATGAAAAAAATGTTCTAAATCACTAGATACTAGATACAAATCAAAACAAGTATGAAGTACCACATCACACCTATCAGATTGGCAAACATGAGAGAACAGGAAGATGGTAAATGTTGGAGAGGATGTGGGAGAATTGGAACGCTAACTAACTAATTATTGGTGGAGCTGTGAGCTGATTCTATCATTCTGTAGAGCAATTTGAAACTCTTCCCAAATGGCTACAAAAATATGCATACCCTTTGACCTAGCAATATCGCTTCTAGGACTGTATTCCCAAGAGATCCTAAAAATGGGAAAGGTTCCCACATGTACAAAAATATTTATATTATCACTCTTTGTGGTGGCCAAAAAGTGGAAATCAAAAGGATGCCCATCAATTGGGGAATAGCTGAATAAATTACAGTAAATGAATGTAATGGAATACTATTGCCCTATAAGAAATGATGAGCAGGATGACTTCAGAGAGGCCTGAAAACACTTACATGATCTGATGCTGAGAGAAAGGAGAAGTCCCAGCAGAGCTTTATGCATAGCAATGACCAAAGTGTGCAATAGTTTTTTTTCTGGTAGACTTGGAACTTCATTGCAATGTAAGGACTTAAAATTCCCAATGATCTTTTAAGGGAAAATATCTTCCACATCCAGAGAAAGAACTATGGAATTCAATCTTAGAATGTAGCAGTTCATTTTTTTCTGTGTGTATTACATTTTGGTTTGTTATATGATTTGTCCCATTCATTTTAATTCTTCTACACTGCATGACTATAGTGAAAATGTATTTTATAGGAATGTATGTGTAAAACCTATCTAAAATTGTTTACTGTCTCAGGGAGAGAGGGGAAACATAGAGTGGAGGGAGGGGGGAAAATCTAAGTTATATGGTAGTGATTGTAGAACACTGAAAATAAATTAAATTGAATTAAATTAACCAAAAAAGAGTAGAAAATTTTTTTTAAAAAGATATTTAAGTGGCTTGTTATTTCCTTCTCAATTGGATTAAGTCAAAAGTAGGTTAAGTGACTGGCTCAGGGTCATACAGCTAGTGTTCAAGGACAGATTTGAACTCCAGTGTTCCTGACTCCAGGCCTAGAACTCCATTCACTGAGTAATCTTGCTATCTCCTCCTTTTATGTTAGTTTTATAATAAGAAGAAAGGTGTTAGGAGATTATGAAGTTGTTTTGTTTTTCTTTTTGTTTTATAGTAGGCCAGGTACTAATGGAGGTATCATGATTCTTTTTAGGTCTATTTTGCCTCCTGAGATAACACACTCTAATAATAAACATATTGTTTCTAATAACTTTTTATTCTAACTTTTCAAACATACTTTCATAGCTGTTTTATTTTAATATCCTCTTAACGATAATGAGAGGTAGGTGGGATAGGACTTTCTACCTTTCAGAACTTTATTTGACAGATGAATTATTTAAAAAAACATGAATAAAGCTTATCCAAAGTCTTGTTTGCTGAATGTTAGATCCAGTGCTAGAGTTCAGGCCTCCCAAGCATTTATTATTACTCTTATTCCACAGGTGAGCCTCATTACGCATGTGATTCTCACTTACTCTCTACCCATTAGAATTGGAATGCAACATTCTGGCCTCAGTTTGAAGCTTTTCTATTTTCTGACTATTTTGGCCAAATCACTTCACATCTGTTCACTGTGTGAACTTAAGTTAGATCATCTATAAAAGGAAGGTATCAAATTAATTGATCTCTAAGGTGCTTTTAGATACTAAATTCAGCGTTCCTATTGGTTTACTTTATTTTCGTTTATCCTAGCCTAAATATAATTTGCTAAAGACAAACCAGGACATTGTTAAGGAAAATATAAATTATAAAATCCCTGGAGTCCATATAGTTTCAATAGTGGGCAACTTAGAATTCTATGCCATGTTGACATTTATATTTTCTCAATTTTTGTTTTTAGAAAGTGAATTTAATCATTTTGTATGCAGTTTCTAATCTGAAGGATGACAGGCAAACCTAAGTTTAATGAAGTGTTTAAAATTTTGTTGGCATTCAGTAGATGTTAACTAATTTAAGTAAGATTGCTTTTGATTATGCACAAAAATAACAAAAACAGGTCATTCCACCAAATCCCATCCATTATGAATTTCTATCACACATCAGTGATTTCTCTCTTTTCAGTGGCAGATGCTATGTAAAGAAATGAAATAGAAATCTAAAATGACAACATTAAAGGCAAAGAGAATATTGCACTCCAAAATAAGTCATTATAAAGTGCTTAAAAGTCTAAAATGCTATTAAATGGTCAAATATATTGACACTGAAAAGCAGCCCAATGTACTAGATAGAACAACTGTCATGGGTTCAGGAAGATCTAAATTAAAGTCCCACATCTGACATATAATGCCTGTAACACCCTGGGCAATCTGCAGAAAAGGTATCAACTTGTGAGCTCCCTCATTAGACTCAGAATTCTTGGAGAACATATTCTGTCTTTGGTCTTTCAGGAATATGGTAAGCACTTACTGATAATGCTAGAATTGATATGGTGTCTACTCTTTCCCATGCACAATTTACAAATATTATCTCACTTGATCTTCACAAAATCCCCGGGAGGTACACATTATTATTTTCTCCATTTTACAGTTGAAGAAACTGTCTCAGAGATTAAGTGACTTGCCCAGGATCACACAAACTAGTAAGATCCAGAGGCTGTATTTGAACTCAACAAGATGGGTCTCCCTTACTGTAGGCCTGACACTCTATCCATTGTGCCATATAGCTGCCCAAGGTACATACCTTCATTGGAAAAGGAAATTTAAGTTTCTCCATCTGGCAGCTCCCCAAACTAATGAAATAATAACCCAAGCCCATTTCTTCATTCATAACCTCACAGTCATGTGCACACATGGGGGAGGATGTGAATGTGTATATATGTGTACGTAAGAGCTTCATCACTTTTACCAGGAATTGTCAATGTCAATGTTCTTTGCAATTTCAAAACAGACTTGAAACTGAGACTTAAAATGTAGTCACATGGCTTATTTCAGTAACTCTTTTAGATCTTTTGAAAACTTCTCTAAGTTTATTTTAAGATTCATTCATAGCAATGATGTGACATCTCATAATTTTTGCATGATTTCTCTCTCATTTTCTTAAACTGTATGGATACCTTGACATATTTCAGATATGGGTCAATATGACTGAGAATTCTTCATCCTCTGGCCATTAAAAAATATTTCCTTTGTCTCTGAAGGGATTTCTGAAGTGCTAGAAATCATTCAGTGAGTAAAGCTGCTAGGTAATCTGAATTGTCTCAATGAATTAACTTTTTTTCAATCACTGGCTTTATTGAAAAAGTTTTAATGGAGTCTTTTGCTACAACATCTTGCTAAAATATTATGAAACCCTGAACTCTGTCTCTGAGTACATGAGAACCAGAGCCATTTTGCTTTGAATGAACTTTATGGTTGAGACTCAGCTTTTGGTATAAAGGGTCCAAATACACTTTGAATCTGGTAAACTGTGGGGGAACTTACCTTGACACAATTCTGGTGAATCACAACTCAGAAAAAAAGTGATGGCTGATGGAGTAGGAACTGCTCTTCTTTGACTTCACAGAGCTGTCACTAATGATTGCTGATTTAGATTGTATGATAGTTGTTTAAGTAACCTTTCTAAAACTAAAACTTAGTCCTTTTTTATTTCTTTTGCTAACCTTTCCTCATCAAAGGTATAACATTGGCATTTTGTTGATCCAAGTAAGAATTTGGGGCTTTCCTCACATTTTTTGGTTCATGATCCTCATCCATTAAATTGGGAAGAAATGACTACACTGAAATAACCTCAAGTATCCTGAGACTAACTTCCCACTTGCATTCAAATGATTTATAGTATTTCAGAATAATATTGAATTAAATAGAAGAACAAATACAGTCTATCATGTTCTCTCTTACCAACTCCAATTTAAAGCATAAAAAACATCAAATGTTAATGTATTTATTTTGGTTTGGTGGCTACAGCATTCTCTTCTATGGACTCCCATCATTAAGACTCTAATGGCTGCTCTGATCTTTCAAAGAGTATAAGGTCACTGAGTCTCTGAAATTCATTTACTTATGACTGGGAAGAAGGACAAAATAAATAGGAGCACCATGTACTCATAGGAGTAAATGCAAGCTTATGCGGGGAAATAAAGGCATCTGAATCATCTGCTCCTCCCACTATTCAGAGGTGCACAATAATTTTTTTCTTATCACTCTGGAAAACAAAATGAGGCTTTCCTTTGGAGACTTTTGTATACACTGTCATTTCTAGTTTAACAACCAATTAAAAATTTTAGCTAGATAGACAATATATGTATGTATACACATATGTGTACATATAAACACATATAGATACATATATGCATATAAATGCATAAATACACATACATATATGCATACATGTGGATGTATCTTTCCCACACAGTGTGAAGGCAGGAAACAGTCATAGAATTCCTTTCTGTGTACTGAACTGTGGATAGGACCCTTCCAATTTGCAGCATTGCTCATTTCTGGAAGGGAAAGACCAAAGCATACTCATGGGTTGCTGGATACCATAGAATATACTACATATTCAGAGGAATGGATTCCTATTGAACTGTCCTTAGTTAGTTTGGTCATTTTGCATCTTTTCAGTTTAAAAAACTGAGTTCAGACATCAGTTCAGGCTTAGATACACAGGTGCTCAACACAGTAACAGATCTAGAAAAGGGAGAAAGCACTACAATAAAAAGTTCAGTCAAGAGAGAAATAGCCATTAAGGCAAAAAGAAAAACAAAAAAAAATGGTATGTATTTTCTCCAACAAGTACAGTGATTTTCATGTCCCAAATTACCACCAACTGTACAAGTAGAAAAGCTTGAAAAGTAATTTCCTGAGAGAAAGCTTAAATAGATTAAAATTCAGACAAGGGTTTTGAAACCAAAATCATGGGCAGGAAAACTTCAGCAGAGTCAACTTTGGCATTGGTGTTTCAAATGAATTGTAATAACTGCTGTCCTCTATTTGAGAACACTACCATTCTCCCAAAGAACAACACCATCACCCCAGTTACTCAATCTTGTAACACTGAATATATCCTGAACTCTTCATTATCTCTCACTTCTCATATCTAAGCTGTTGCCAAGGTCTATCAATCACACCTTTGCAACATTTCTCAATACATACATACATACATACATATGTGTGTGTGTAGATACTGTTGACCTGAAAACTTGGTTAAAGAAAAGGCAACAGGCTCACTGCATACATTTTATGATTTAATTAATTAATTAATCAATTCCCTATTAAAGATAACAGTAACATAATGCATTATGGAGCCAGAAATGTTCTGACTGGCTAGTACAGAAATCTTCTGGCTTATATACATTTTGCCATGAGAAAAAGGAAAAAAAAATCTCCCAAGAAAAGACAATAGAACAATGTCAGTTGGGCCTTGATATTCCAGGCTGGTTAAACACATGTCTCGATAAGAAAGGGAATCCCACCACTAATGAGTGGCAGGCTTCCTGCCCTAAACAGATAACTGACGTAGGAAAGGGTGAAAAATAGAGATTACAGCCTAAGATGTCTATACTTCCATTAACATAGTATGTGTCCATAGATAACAAAATATAGAGGAAGTCCCACCATTCAAAATAGTGTCC
>CM053774.1:82210582-82240509 GCA_028658325.1 Potorous gilbertii
TGACTTTTTGGACCTCTTTTGCCAGTTCAGTTAGCCTATTTTTAAAGGTGTTATTTTCTTCAGCATTTTTTTTGGGTCTCCTTTAGCAAGCTGTTGACTCACTTTTCATGATTTTCTTGCATTGTTCTCATTTCTCTTTCCAATTTTTCCTCCACCTTCCTTACTTGATTTTCAAAATCCTTTTTGAGGTCTTCCATGCCTAGACCATTGTGTATTTATTTTGGAGGTTTTGGATGCAGAAGCCTTGACTTTTAGGTCTTTCTGTGATGAAATACATTGTTCTTCCTCATCTGAAAGGATGGAAGAAAATACCTGTTCACCAAGAAAGTAACTTTCTATAGTCTTATTTCTCCCTCCCCCCACCCCCTTTTAAGGCATTTTCCCAGCCAGTTACTTGACTTTTGAGTCCTTTGTCAAGAGGAGGGTATACTCTAGGGGGCCTCCTATTCTCAGTTCCTCCAAGATGGAACAATCGAGGGAGAGGAGTTTACTCCTCTCCTGGTGTTCACTGTGGTCTGGAGCAACCACAGGCACTCTGTTCTGCCCAGGATCTGCCTGCAGGGTTCCTTCTCCAGAGCCTCCACCAGTTCCACTGCCAGCACTCTTCCTCAATGGGAGAGCCACTCAAGAGTGAGATTCAGAACAACGACTCAATTCCTCCAGGGTCTTTAGGCTGAGGGCTCCAAAAATGGATGATGCCACTGTAGTGGCTGTTGGTGGTGGGTCCAGACCATGTTCTCTTCTCACCCAAATGAAAGAACTTTCTCACTGACCTTTGACTGTCTTGGGCGTTTGTGGGTTGAACAATCTGGGAGCTGCTGCTGCCAGTGGTGCCCTGAAGCCTGTTTCAGGTCCTGTTGCTGTGGCACTGCGTGGCCCATGCTGGACTGGGCTGTGCTCTGTGCTGGGTGTGATAGAACTTTCCTGTCGGCGTTGCAGGCTGTCTTGGACTGGAACTCTCTTTCACTGTCATTTTGTGGTTTCTGCTGCTCTAGAATTTTTTGGAGTCATTTTTTACAGGTATTTTATGGGCTAATGGGGGTGGGGGGCTTCTACAGGGCCCTCTTTCTACCCTGCCATTTTGGTTCCTTCTCACCCCCCCGCCCCCCATCAAAGCAATTCTTAACCCATCTGATGGAATTATCATGTCATAATATTCCTCTGTATTCATAAGAATTTTATGGAATATTTTATCAAAAACCTTGCTGAAATTAGGTAAACTACATCCACAACATTCTCATCTGTTAGTTTATTGTGCTCCGTTCCTCTATCAGAAATGAGGATAATTTGCCATGATGTATTCTTGATGAAGCTCTGTAATCACTGCTTCACTTTCTAGATATTTGCCAACTATGTGTTTAATGGTCTCTTCTAGAATTTGCCTAGGACTTGAAGTCAAGCTCTCTGATCTATAGTTTGTAGATTGTTTTCTTCCCCCTTTTGAAAGTGAGGGCATCATTTGTCCTCCAGTTTAGTGGTTCCTTGATCTCTTAACATCGCCCCTGGGCCAATTTTTCTTAGTGCTTAAAGATGTGGTTTATCTGGGACCAATCTCTTCACTTCCTCAAGGTCACAGATTTCTTCCAGTCTCTTTGTTGGACTATGAATCATGATTCTTTCATTTCAAATGCAGTGGTCCTTCTTGGTCAAACAAGAATTTTTGAGCAGCTGTTCTCACTGTGGTCGTTTACCATTCTTCACCACAGTAGACAGTTGGAGGTATCACTTTCAGTCTATTTCCTGTCGTATTGTGATTTGCCTGAGTACTTGGATTGAATAAAGGATCCCTCTTACGTGTTTATAGCCCATGGATTGTAAACATAGTAATGCCATCTACACACGAGAGTAAGAGTGTGTTTTAGGGGTAAGCCTGAGTCCTTGACTACCTTCTTATGTTTTCTATGAGCCCAGACCAGTGGCCTACACATCCAAGAATTGAATGTTTCCAGTTCTGAGATTATCTTCATGAGTTCTAGAATTCAAGTTTCTCTGTTGTGCTAGCTGCTCAGAAGGAAGCAGTTACCCACAATTGTACCATTAGGAAAACACTGGCCCCCCCCGCCCCCCAAGTCCCTATGAGAATACTGCAGCTGAGGGGACTAAGGAAGCCCTGCTCTCTCTGGCCAAGAGAGTGACACAGACAGTGTAATTCTGAGGTGAAATGAAATGTCTATTCCACCAGTCTCAAAAAGGTGAATGTGGTTAGTTTGTAAATACTTGCCTTCTAATCTGTTTTATCTGATGCATTTTCTGTGTTGGAGTAAATAAAAAGTTTAACTCCTACCCATCTTGTACATTGAGTTCTTTCCAGGGGAGGCTCTAGACATAAGCTGTACCTAAGCTATGTTCTTGAGATTTCCTAGGGAAACCTCCCTAGGATTGGGGGCAGTGTGCCAGAGAAGGAGACACAGCCTGATTCCTCTCTGGGCTGAGCCTTGTGAAGTCAGAGCCTGAAGGTCTTTGTGAGAGGGATCTCTCTGAGCCTGGTGTCCCCTCTTTGACTTACTTCAGAAACCAGGCCTTTTGTAGGAGAGGCTTGTGAGCCATCTAGGGCTCAGTCTCCTCTTTCTGTTATGTTAGTTACTGAGGCTGTGATTTCGTGTGTCTTCCCCTGCCCCACTGCCTGCCCCACTGCCTCACCCACTACCCAGGCTAGACTTTAGGCTCTGCTGCCTGCATGGGGTAGATGACTGGGGTCTTAGAGTTACCCTTGGTGCTAAAACCCTAGCCCCCCCCCCCGCCTCCCCCCCCCCCCCGTGACTCCCATTGTCATGTGTAGATCTATCTCCTTCTCTTCTGCCTTTTTCTTTATGTAAAAGCTAACAGCAGGACGGTGTCTTGGATACCATCCAGCCCAATTGCCTCATTTTACAGTTGAAGAAAAGGCGACACAGAATTGGCTCCAGGGTCACAGAAGTAGGAAATGTTGGAGATGTGATTTGCCTCTGACCACAGCTCTATCAAAGGTGTCTGCTGCTCCTAGCCAGCTGGTGGACCTCCTGCTCAAAACCTAAACCTTGGGAATAGTGCTTCTCCTTTCAGCCTTCCAGAGACCTCAGCTGGCTCCAAAGAACAAGAACAGTGATTGGAAGCATTTACATTGCTTTGAGGTTGGCAGAGATGGTTCTGTATTTTATGTGTGTGTATGTGTGTGTGTATGTGTATACACTGTAAAAAAAAATGTGTCACTAACCCTTAGAGCAGCCTTGTGAGGAAGGTGCTATCATCCCCATTTTACAAATGAGGAAACTGAGGCTGAGGTTAAGTGACATTCCCTGCCTAGGGCCACAAAACTAGTTAAGTGTCTGAAGGCAGATTTGAACTCTGGTGTCCCAGACTCCAAGCCTAGCACTCTGTGCATTGTACCACCTAGCTGCCTCTACTGTATAACCTGCAAAAAACCTTATTCACGTGGCCTGTTTCTTTTCTACATGTGGAGCTTATCCTTTCAAACTCCATTCTTGTAGAGGATCCTCTCCACTATATATTGGGTGTGATATGACTGGGGTAATTTGACCAGTTACAGAAATCCCAAATGAAAATCCCTTTCTAAGAGAGAACTAGGGAGCTGAGGCAGGAGGACATGCTCAAATTGAGCCTCTGACACTAGTTGAGCAAACCAGGGCGAGTCAATCACTTAGATTCAGTTTCCTCATTTGTAAAAAGGGGGAAATAGCCCCTTCCTCCCAGCTCGTTATAAGAACCAGATGAGATAGTTGTAAAACATGTTGCAGACCATAATGTGTTAGGTAAATGCTCTTATCCTGTTATAGGATGAGGTGGGAGCAGTCACACATACCTTATGGGAGGCATTGAGATTATTGCAAATGGTATGGTCAGACTGTGCTCTTCCCAAGCTAGTTTGGCAAAAACATTTTCTTGCAATCGGTGCTAAGCCTGACCTTCCTGGGGCTGAAGTCCCTGTTTGCTGCTGGTTCTCTGTTACAGTGACTTCTGTTGGTAAGATTCCTCTAAATGTGTACTTCGAGGGCCAAAGATGGCAGTCCATGTTCCTCCATGGGGGTTTCATGGATATAGTAAGAGAGGTATTTGTTTTATGCAGACTGGGTCGGGGTGAGAAGGCAGTCCTAAGCATTGGGTTGGATCTGAGGATCAAAGCTCCTTTCTCCACCTCATCTGTGAAGCTCATAGCAGGCACACAATGGAATGCTGCTCAAAGGAGAGTCTAATGGGCTTCCAAGCAACTGTGAGAAGATGGACCCGCAGGCCCTGCAGCAGCAGAGATGAGTCACTTTTTTCTTGTGGTTTCTCACACACTTGCCTCACTACCATCTTAACTGTCTGTGAGATATCATCTAGATCTGTGTGAGAGCGCAGCTCAGGCTTCTGCAGGGAATGGAACTATTGAGGTCAGGGTGCCATCTTCGCTTGTGCTAAGAGCTGAGTACACTAGCATGATTGTTAGTGGCAAGCAGCCTGATGGGAACTCATGAGTTAGAAAGTTAGGGATGTGGACCCACAGATCTTTATCCTTAACGCCCTGAGAGTAGGAGCCCCTCTTGGAACCTAAGCCCTAAGTGGAAGTGTAAGCAGAACATGGGAATGTTCTGGGGAAAGTGGGGCCTGTACACTGTCGGGGCTCATAAGAATTCCTTTAGTTCCTATTTGCAGGAACCTATTAACACGGGGATGGGGAACCTGCAGTGTCAAGGACTCATGTGTCCCTTTAGGTCCTCAAGTACAGCCCTTTGACTGAATCTAAACTTTGGAGAACAAATTTTTATTAAGAGGATTTGTTCTGTAAAGTTTGGATTCAGTCTAAGTGCCGTACTTGAGGACCTAGAGGACCATGTTTGGCCTTGCGGTTGCATGTCTGTCATTCCTGCACTAGAGTCTCTCCTGGAAGCTTATTCTTGGATACCCTAGGTTTGCAGGGATCCACTGAAGACAGATTGTCATTTTTTCCCCTTTTTTTCCTTTTCGATCTTAGATTTCTCCCATCCTGGGCAATTCCCAGTTCAATAACCTGGGTCTCTGCCCTCATCTGGCTGCTGGGCTCTTCCCTCACACATCCTCCTTCATGGTGTCCTGGTTGGCTCCACAGTTCTCTGGCCTGGCACCAGTAGTTCAGTGCTTGTTACTGAAAAGCTGTTACCCTACTGGCTGTTGAGACCCAAGCTGCAGCTTGGATGGAGAGGAGTAACAGGGCACCAGTTCAGACTTTGATGGAAGTTTATAGGCCTTGGGTCTGCTAACATAGCCCCTCTGTGACCCAGGAAGTGAGGATTAAGAAATCCTCTGCGTGCCAGTGAGGAGAGCTGCAAGACACGGATTGAGAGAAACTGAATCAGTTTAGGGAAATGATTTCCCAAGGATGGACACGAAGTTGAATGACTATTCTCTTTGATGGGGCCAATGGCTACCTTACCTAAGCTCTGTGCCTGTATTTCATCATTTTGTAGAATGTTTTTTGTTCAGTAATCCCACGAGTTGTGTTGTCAGATGACTTGTATCCTAGAAATGTCCGAGGTCATGAGAGAACTCATCAGTTTGGACATTTTTATAAGCACAAAAGTGCTTAGGCAACAGTGAGTGTAGTTTTTCCTCCAAATGAAGGGCCTTCAGAGGCTCCCTGGTTTGGCCAGAGCCTCCTGAAGCCCTCCTGTTCCCCCTGGCCTGACTTGGGCTTCTCTGCTGCCCAACACAAGCTTTCCTCCTCCTGGCACTGACTGCCCTGCCTCCGCCCTCTACAGTGGCCAGTGCTGGGTAAGAGCTGGAAGAGTGCTGCTAGTGATGGGTAAGTAAAGCTCCATCCGTCTTATGCTACATCGTGTTCTCTAGGAGAATGAACTCTCTTGGGGTGAGAGAATGTTTCTAGCCCATGCACCTGGGAGAAGCCAGTCCTTCCCATCCCTCTTTTTTCTTCCCAGCTCCATCTGCTAAGGGCTCTGCCCTTCCCCAGAAGAGGTGGGGATAGTCTCCGTGTTCTTGAGGGTCAGAACCTTCCCAGTGTGTGGGAGATCCTTCCTGAAATGGGGCATTGCACACCTTGTTCCCGTGTCCTACCCACCACCCCTGCACTTCATGGAGTATACTAAAATCCCAGAATTAGTCAGGAAGGCCTGAGTTTGAATCCCACCCCAGAGGCTTCCTAGCTGTGTGGCCCTAGGCAAGTCGCTATGCCTCTTTGAGATCCCTCAGTTTCTTTACTTACAAAAAGAGGAGATTGGACTCTGTGATCTCTAGGGCCTTTTCATTCTAAATCTAGAATCTTTGGATCCCTGAGTCTCAGAGCTCCAAAACCTGATGATGCCCAAGAGTCATAGACAGACTCATATGGGACTCAGTGCTAAGCAACCAGGCCCAGAGAGCAGGAGGTACTTTTCTGAGGCCATATTTAGCAAGTAAGAATCTATGTCTCGGACCTCCAGGTCCCACTCTGACCTGTGCAGCTTCTTGAGGAGCTCGTCTCCCTGCCTGGCCAGCTCTCTGGGGAGGTGCCAGTTCCCCCTTGTCAGAAGTCTCACTATATCTGCAGATCTTCCCTGCTTTCCTGCCCAGTGGTGGCAGTGAGAAAGATGATGACACTGGTGGCAGTGATAATGTCCAGCCTTGATGAAGAGGGTTTGCTAAGTACTTCTCCTGAATCCTCCCAACAGTCCTGGGGGGCAGGGACCATGATCATCCCTACGTTGTCGTTTAGTCTTTTTCAGTTGTGTCAGACTCTTTGCCTCCATTTGAGGTTCCCTTGGCCAAGATACTGGAGTGCTTTACTACTTCCTTCTCTAGTTCATTTTTTTAAGCGAGGCAACTGAGGCAAACAAGGTGAATTGACTTGCCCAGGGTCACCCAGCTAGTAAGTGTATGAGGCAGGATTTGAACTCAGGTCTTCCTGACTTCAGGCCCAGTGCTCTGTGCACTCTGGCTCCCCCTAGCTTGTAAGCCTCATGAGGGCACTATTTGGTCTTTGGGCCCTGGTACCTAGTACTGTGGATGGCACATAACAGGGACTTAATTGATTTATTGAAACAGAGGATGGCAGGCACTTAGCTGGTGCTTATTGATGGGTTGATTGAGTCAGAGGCTGTGAAGGCCCACACATAGTCAGAGCCTCATAATGTCCTGGTGGTGACCCAGAGTTCTTCAGGGTTACCTTCCAGAGAATATGAGCTGTTGTCAAGCACACAAAGGGCTCTGGTCACTGGACTGCCAGCCCTCTTTTGGCTCTTCAGTGGTCTGATCAGGTCTAGGCTGCTCCTCTGCTCCCCGCTAACCCTAGGGCTCTAGCCTCTAAAATGCCCAGTGATACACTGACCTCCCTAGGTGCCCCTTGGGCCATCCTTGGGCCTGGGTAACTCACAACCTGAATTCTTCAGTGGCTCTGGTAGTCCTTGATCCATGGTCACCAGGACAGAAGATGACTGGGGTGAAGGAGGTGTGGGCCAAGACCTCAGAGAAAAGCTTGGGGTCATTGAAAGCCTTGGGCAGCTTTCTCTCAAATCCCTCCCACCCAACCTTAGACTGGCCATGGTGACCTGACAGTATGGTCCAGCTCTCTGGACAAATGAACTGCTTCTGCTGCCACCCATCCAGGTGCACATCCTCCTCCTTTTTGTTCTGAGTTTGAGGAACATACCCCAAAGACTCTCTTCAGAAGGAGAGAGATTTCTGGTTCTGGGAGCCAAGATGGTAGAGTGATCAGTAATTGCTATCTCCCTCCCCTTGTTGACCTTGACCAGCCCAGAGAATATCTCCCTGGGAAAAACCCTGGAACAGTGGGAGCAGCTGAAGGGGCAAACAGACTCTTAGCATTTGAGGCTAGGAAGGTCACTAAGGAGGGTGCCTCTTGCTATGGCAGAAGGGGAGCAGTGTGAAATCAGAGCTGTCCCAGATAGCCCTGCCTCAACAAACTGGGAAGAGCCCAGTGGGGTGAAGCCAGCAACTGCCAACACCAGGACCCCAGGTGTGTCTCAGCACCCCAGGGGAATTGGGAAGACACTAGTGCACATGGGATCAGCAACAGCTGAACTTGCTTATACTCTAGCTCAACAGAGGAGACCTTCTGTGGCCAGACTACCCCTCCCCTACACTTAACAAGCTAGCTCCAGGGTAACTGTGGGGAAACCCAAAAAAACCTCACCTTGCCTATGCTTTCCAACACCAGCCAGCTCAGCACCAGATAAGCTGCAGCATTTTAGCTTCTAGCTGAAGGAACCAGAGGCCCAAGTTTTAGGCATAAAAACTGTGGGACAGAGTCCCTATGGCCCAGATGCAGAGATCCAATTTAAAAGCCAGGAAAAGGGTGAATGAATAAGAAGCTAAGCAGAAAAGAAAAGATCATAGAATCTTTCTATGGGAACAAGGACCAAAACGCAAGTACCAAAGAGGTCAGCATTGAGACTGTACTCCCATCTGAAACTTCAGAAGGGAATATGAATTGGTCTGAAGCATAAAGAGCCTTCTTGGAAGAGCTCAGGAAGGATTTTAAAAGCCAAATTAGAGAAACAGAAGAAAAACTGACCCCTGACCTTAAAAATATGACAAAAGAAATCACAGAAGAATTTAAAAGGACAATTGGATAAATGGAAAAGGAAGTACAAAACCTAACTGCAGAAGGAGAAGAGAATTCTCTGTGGGGGCAAGAGAGAGAGTGATGTGAGAAGGTCCAAGCCTGCTGTGGTGTGTTCTGAACTTCCTGTCACTCCCTTCCAGGCATTCCTAACAGTGGGCCTCTTGTTTACCCTGCTCTCCTCCCACAAGAGGAAAAGCAATCCTAGTAGAGGAAAATGAAGCATGTCCGGTTCAGGTCCCTAAGGTTCTACATGAGCCCACCATGTTCTTGTGGGTCTTGTTTAGGAGGCTCCAAGCAGTTCTCTGGGTCTTGATGCAATGTGCACAATATCACTGACCAACAGAATGGCTGGAGGACTTTACCCCCTATAATAGGGGTTTGGATTCTGCAGTGGACACCATGCAGGAGTCTTTTGGAGAACTTTCCTTTTTTGTGTGACTTCACAGGTTCATTAAGTCATGGATTTAGAGTTAGAAGGTCTCTAAACTGAGGCCAGTGGAGGCTGTGACTTGCCCTAAGTCACACAGGTGTGAAGTAGCAGAGGGAGGCTTTGGACTTGGTTTTCTGACTTCAGAAAACTGCTCTGTCCATGGGAGCAGGTCACTCATAGTAAGAGAACATCAATTTGGTTTTGTGTCTCACTGTGAAAACTGACCAACATGATAAAAAGTGGGAATGACAAACATTGGAGACATTGCTAGAAAACTAGACAATACACTATTTTTTTTGTTTTTGTTTCTAAGACTTTTTATTTTATTTTTATATTTTCATTTCAAGTGGCATGGTCTCCAATCCATCATAGTCATAGCCCTTCTTTGGAAATGTTCCAACTAGTCAATGCTGCTTGGTGGTTTTCTTGGTGGTAGATATCTTGTTTGTCCATATTAATTTGTCTGGAGATAGCTGCCAAAAGTGCCACCAAAGTGCAGTATAAATTACTTTGTAAAATTTTCAAATTGTGTGAAGTTTTTGCTATAATGGTGGAGCCATGAGTTGGGTACCCTAAAATTTGTCAGTTGTGGCTATGTTTATAGATTAGTTAGAAATGGGGGGATATCATGACTTGTCTTGAACTGTGTCTTGCCACTGGACCCTGAGAACTCTGGAGAAGAGAGTGAGATTGGTGACTTTGCACAGCTCTGCCTCACTTAAATCCAACTCACTTAGAAACAAAGGACCAACCATGATAGTCTGGGTGAAGAAGCTCATGAGTTCAAAAGTTCAGTGTTCCTCTCTCACTTAAATGCAAAAGCTCAGTTTTTCCTATCAGCCCCTTTTAATTGAAGAAAAACTCTGAGCTAAGTTTAAAAGTGCAGTACTCTCTTAAGACACTTTACTTCAAAAGGAATTATCTCAGCACCAGCTGCAACTCACTCCGTGTCAAGGAAACTTGTGATCTTCTATACCTTTAAGTTTCCTGATTCAATTCTAGCCCATCTGTTGTTATCTCTACCAGCCAGGATGACATCATTCCTAGTGTCATTCTCCAGGTGTCTTTGTACAATTAGAGGAAATTTGTTAGAGGAAACTATCATTAGTTATTTCTGTGAGATCCAGGTGGAAAGTATCAGCAGTTTCAGGATGAATTGAGGAGCTGTTTCCAGCCCTCATTTCTGACTTTCAGCCAATCATATTCTTCTTGCCTCCATGATGCTTTAACCATTTATATTATTTTCCCCATCTATAACCTTCTGTTCTTTGTTCCAAATTAAGCTGGGGGGCTGCCTTTCATCCTTCATGTCTCTGAGCTTGATGGGAAAGCCATTTTCCCTTTTTATTGGTAAATTCATTTTAACTAATAAACAGTGCTCAGAGTTTTGTACCTCAGTTGACGTGATTTTCCTTGTGACAATTATTCCTTGTAGTCTTGAGATGACCAATGCACTCTCTCTTGAAGGAAGGCTTTAGCTTATAGAATCTATGCATGAAAACCATTGTCATCAAATGAGATCTGATTGTCTTGTGGCCATCATGACCATCTAGGCTGATTTGTTGTTCAGTCCTCTCAAGCTTTTCTGACTCTGTGATTCCATGGACCACAGCAGACCAAACCCATTTATCCTCCATCATCTCTCAAAGTCTGTCCAAGTTCATGTTTGTTTTTCCCATGACACTATTCATCTCATCCTCTACTTTCCCCTTCTTTTTCCTTCTGTCTTTCCCAACATCAGGGTCTTTCCTAATGAATCCCATCTTCTCATTATATGGCCAAATTATTTCAGCCTCAGTGTTTGACTCTCCAGTGAATAGGATGAATGAATTTCTTTAAGAATAGTCTGGTTTCAACTTTTTGCTGTCCAAGGACTCTCAAGTCTTCTCCAGCACCACAATTTAAAAGTGCTGATTCTGTGGCACTCAGGTTTCCTTATACTGCAGAAAAGCCCCTATCTGTGACTATAAGGACTTTGATTGGCAAGGTGATGTCTCTGCTGTTTAGGATGCCGTTCAGATTGGTCATTGCTTTCCTTTGAAGGAAGAGGAATTTTTTAATTTCATGGCTGCCGACACCATCTGCAGTGATCTTTGAACCCAAGGACATAAAATGCTGCTTCCATTTCTTCTCCCTCTGTTTGCCAGGAAATGATGGGACCATTTACCAAGATTTTAGTATGCCTACTTATATATAATATGTATATACATATATATGTATATATCTAGGTATATATGTATATATGTTATACATATATTAAAATAGCTCTTTAAAATTGTTTTTAATATATTTTGTTTTATGGAATAAAATAAGCATTTTTATAGCCTAGTACAAAAAAGATTATTGTACATGAAAGTGCAAATCTAGTAGATGCTTATTTTATTCCATAAAAGAAAATATATTAAAATTCTTCTGATAACTTCAATGCCACCTTTTGATTTCTCCTGCCTGGCATTTCACATGATATACTTTGCATACAAGTTAAATAAAATATGTGACCACATACCTCATTGAAACCAATCATGTTTAGTTTTAGTTCCATGTTTAGTTCTACCAGTTGCCTCTTGGCACTCATACAGGTTCCTCAGGAGACAAGTAAGGTGATTTGGTGTTCCCATCTCTTTGAGGACTGGCCACATTTTGTTGTGATCTTAAATACTCAAAAGCTTTAGGATGGTCAATGAAGGAGAAGCAGTATTTTTTTCTTCTGAACCTTCCTTGATTTCATCATAAACCAAAGAATTTAGGGTTAGGGTTGACAATTTGGTGTCTGCTTCCTCTGCTTCTTTGAAAACCAGCCTATTCTTCTGGTATTTCTCATCTAAAATATGCTGAAATGTAGCTTAAAGAAACCTAAGCATAACTTTACTGGCATGTGAAACAATATCTCTGATTTTCTTGAAGAGATCTCGTTTTTCTCATTCTGTTGTTTTCTTCTATTTCTCTTCATTGCTCTTTTAAGGAAACCTTATCTCTCCTTGCTAGTCTCTGAAATTCAGCATTGACTTGGGTACATATTTTCCTTTCTCCTTTCCCTTTCCCTTTCCTTCCTTCCTCAACTATTTCTAGAGCCTCATCAGACACCATTTTTGTTTCTTGCTTGTCTTTTTCTTTAGATGTTTTTTTCCTGCTGCCTCTTTCCCAGTATTGAGAACCTCTACACTTGGTTCTTCAGGCACTCTATCCACTTGATCTGATCCCTTCAATCTATTCAGCACCTCCATGTGTTTAGTAAAAATGAATGTTATTTATGTCATGCCTATTTGGTCTGATGGTTTTCTTATTTAGAGAACACACTCATGGAACAATTCTGCTAATGATCTTTTGAAGGCTCCTACAGTTATAGGATCCTGTCAAATATCCTGTCACCTGCCATTGACCATGTCAGCTCTGCTCAAGGAAGGAGTCCCAAGCAGTAAGTTATCATTATTTCTTTTAAAAACAAAGCCTGCCCAATGAAATGCTTGAATTGTTAAGCATTGTTACCCCACTGTTGAATAGCCTAATTCAGGGTTTCTGAAGAGGAGTTGCCTTAGGTAGAGTATAGCTGCATCACCCTCTAGAGCTTACTTTTTTATTGGCAGCTTTTCATGCCCAATGATTTCTCCAAAATTATAAACTAGAAAGAATAGAAGATAATCAATGATAATGTGAATTTCAATTATGACCTAAAGTAATTGACAATCAGATGACATTGAATCAGCTGAGTGAGTTTCCAAATTATGTTACATATAAAATCCCTTTATACATCTATCAATTTAACACTCAGCAGTAATTGCGTTCATTGACCAGTGTAGCCGACTTAGGATCCAATTACACTTTTATTTCTTATACGGACATTTCTAAATGGGTCACCCTCATAAAATTTCATGCACAGTTGGCATTCAGGTCTGTTCTCCCTTAACAAGGTCAAATATTCAGAGCGCTCCCCAGAGTCTGCTTTGTCTGCCTTCATGGCCATTGGAAGAAATTCTTCCCATCTGCCCATTTCCGGGTGAGAGGGTTTAGTTCTTGTGCTTGGGGCTGGCACCCTCCTACCTCATCTATGACTTTGTGGCATTTCGGTACCCCTCAAGTTGTCTTAGCCAGAGGCATTTTACCAAGTGTTGCTTCTGCATATGGTACAGCTTCTTGGGGTCACAGAGGAGAGCTGAGTGATAGGTGGACACCCAAGGAGTGTGAGAATGGCTCAGCACACCAGAGGTGCTAGTCCTCCTTGAACAGCCATATACTCCAAAAGCAAGAGGGGTTGGTTTAAAGACACCCTACTGTAAGCACCCCATCAGTAAGCACCTCAACATACACGGGGGGCCTGCTATTACAGGTTCTTAGATCTCCATTCATAAAAGGAAAGGAACTTTCAAGGGTTTAACAGTCACTTTAATGAAGCACATGGATCATTCCTTTAACCAAGTGCCTATGTCATTAATCTAATTCAGAGGAGTCTGCCCCCTGAATTTCAAAGAAAATACAGAGAAATCAAAAGATCAACAGATAAGGCTTCCTTTGCCTAAATTCAACAGACAATTGGATCCCAACTCTCTGACCATAGTTACCAAAGAGGGAAGCATGATATCTGGGCTCTCAAAAGCCAGGGGACTCCTTAGAGGATTCCCAGAGTCCTCATCTGGCCTGACCATATTTCAACGGACAGGTATAACTGTCTGATCATAGTTACCAGAGAGGGAGGCACCAACATCTGGTTTCTCAAAGTCTGGGGTCTCCTTAGTGACTTCCCAGAGTCCTCATCTGGCTCTCAAACCTTCTTAGCAAAAACGAATCCCCAAAGTAAAACCTGAACTTAGAGTATTTATACCTTTTTTAGAGCCAGAGGACATCACAACGCTTGAGAACCAGTACCTCATTAACAAAAGACTTGGTCCTTCCCACAAATCTTCCCTAATCAAATTCCCCTTAATGGGTAGGCCCATTAATGGGTGGGGAAGATCTTTAATCACATTAAAATAATTCACAATACAAGTACATATACTGTTTCTAGTTAAAGAAACTCTTTTTTTGTACTTTACTCCTGGTAAAGGCTCTTGATTGATAAAGGCAAGATTCAATCAGAAGCACTTGATTATACTAAAACAAAAACAGTAAAAGATCCTATTTTGATGGCCATCATACCTAGCAAAGGGGGAGAACACCCCCAGCATAGGGGACAGCCATTGGAAAGGCAGTCAGGAGATCAGGTCTTGATCAAACATCAACCAGGACGCTAGGGTGCCTGGGTCAAAGAGCAGGAGGAGGAGGAAGAGAGGAGTGAGGTGTAAGAAGATAGAAAAGCAGGTGGGGCTCGTTATATGTAACTACTGTGCGCCAGGCACCTTGTACATTTTACTTCATTTAATTCTGCTGCCAGAATCATCGGGGTCCTTATTAGTGACATTCTGAATAAGGCGTGAATATATTCACACCTGCATGCACATGCATCCAAGCACAGGAATGCACACACAAACACCCACACAAACACAAATGCAGAAAAGCACACAGACATACAAACATACATGCACACCCACAAAACCAAACACACACATACACACACAGAAATATGGATGTAGCTTCTCTCCTCCTGAGTTCTGGGATTGGCCCAGAGATTGGGGTATGATCAGGCGGGGCCCTTAGGTAGAAAAGGGTAGAGGATAGATGATTTTTTAAAGAACGAGTCCAAAGTATTAAAGTGATCAAAGTCTTTTAGTATTTGCAATAAAATCAAGAAAAATGTCTTCCTTTTGACTCACATGAACACCCAAAAATGAGTAAGTGAAGCTTGGGCTGGGACCTATTATTGACCAGTCAGTCAGAGCCAGAGTGATTTGGGTATAATGGCATCACCAAGTACCTCCATTTCAATACCAATTGACTTTAACAAAATCTGGCTTGTCAGAGCTAGATTTTAAGAAATCATAAGTGAAGTGTAGATGAGATGAGAGGTAATTGTCCAAGGTAAAAAAAAAATGATAGAATAAGGCAGGAAGAAAAAATCTAACCCCAAATCCAAGACATCTTGGGAGGTTTAGGAGATCAAATTTTCTATTCATTTGGACAGAACACCCACACATAAGGGTATGACTCCCGATGACCTGGAAGTTTGGTTAAAAGAGGCAAAAAGACTAGGTGGTATATAAATTCATACTGTTTGTTCACTTAAGATAGTCAATAGGTACAGACATAGAATCAGAGCTTTTATTCTGACTGATTTGGGCAAACAAGAAGATCTAGATAATCTTAGAGCAATTCTGACTCAGGATGTCTGTGTCACTCAAAAATTATCACTTCTATATGTTTTTAGCCATAGCATGAGAAAGGATGTTTCTTAGTGGAATAGGTTGAAAATACAATAAGAGAAGAGAAATGTTAAAGTGTCAATTGAAATTACAGGATATCTGTGTTTCTCCCACATAGCATGTCCATAGGACACGGAGATAAGACAAGTCCCACCATTCAAGGCTGTCTAGTTCCAGGCATCCAGTCCTTAATGGTCTCAAAGAGGAAGAATGCTCCTGCTCAGTCTCATATGGTCCTAAGGTAGGACATTTTTAGTTCACTCAGACAAGCAAAACTTGTCTGGTTGCTTACTTCAGGCTTTGGCCTTTATTGGGGTTCAAATGATCTTAAGTGATTATCATGTCTTCCTTTTGGTCAAAGGTAAGCTGAAGGCACCACCTGTATAGAAAACTTCACTCTTCTTCAAGGAATGGAAAGGGCAGCTCTAATTACCCTTCTTTTGTTGACTACAGAGATGTATTCACCTTTGCTTCTGGAATGGGCCCCAGAGACAGAGGGAAAACAGTCATGGACAGCATTATGTTGTTTAACACTGTCATGGAGCATTTGTGGGCCAACGTCACATAAGAGCAAGGATAGCCCACCAGATGAACTCATACTGTGTAATCACACTAGGTCAGGTCAAGGTTCCCTACTGGGGTTCCAGAGGAGTGACTTGATACTGGAAAGTTTCAGGAGAGGCTGTGAAGGCCCTGGCTGCCTTGGAAAAGTCAGGTCCCTGAGAACTAATCTAGGTATATTTGAGTTTTTCCCAACCTCTTGCAGAAGTAGGGGGCTCTACAGAGAAGGTCAAATTCTTTATCAGACTGAGCCTGGTTCACCTTGTGAATCCCAAGCAGTCTTTCAGAGTTTCATTTTTGCGGAGAATCTTAGGCCCTCAGTGGGGTGAGCTTGAGCGATTAACTCAATGGACCACCTAGAGGCTGAGATACTTTGTGCTAATGTGTGTCCCAGAAGGTCAATGCACAGCCAGCAGTTGGACAGGTTAAAAGTAGCCTGACTGCCTCCCTGAGAAAGAGTAATTCCCCCTCTGTGACTGGACATCCTCAGAGGTGGGCAGCCACTGAAAGGCAATTGCAAACAAGCAGATGGAGCAGGTGGCAGGGGGATCAAGGTGTGGTGAGTGAGGAGCGTATAACGGGAACAAGTCTTGGGTGTGTAAGGGGCACAGATGGGGAGGGAGCTGTTCTTCGTGCAGGTCTGGTCGGGACTCTTGGGAGAGCTGTCTACATCTGATATTGTCCTTTTCAGTCCCCTTAAGAAACCAGAAGGCAAGGCTCAGATGTCCACTCTGGATCAGGGGCAATCTTTAGGTGTAACAGGGGAAACAGGAGTCCACATCACAAGTTGGCAGCTATGGGAGTAATGACAGAAGACACATGAGTTGATAATTGAGAGGAAACAGCACAACGTAAGTCCTTGGCTAAAGGCACATAGGAATAGTTCATTTTCCCTGCCCCACAGAGCTGGGTTCAAACAATACAATAAAGTTTTCCCACAGTTCACAAAGTTGCATCATTCCATTGAGCCAGGTACAGATTAAACTACTCAGATGGCTCCCAATAGCCTTGTTTCAAGAAGAGAGATTTACGTGTTACCAAGATAACCAAGAAAACTTCAGCAAGAACCACACAAATCAAAGCAGTCGTTATTACTGATGATAACTGACATCGAGTCTCCTTATAGCTTTACAATCCACGCCCTGTATCCATTCAGGCAGCCCCGATATCTCGTGTAGTTATCTGCTCCCGAGATAGCCTTTCTTGGACAATAGGTTTTGTTCTTAGCGTAGTTCTAAAAGGGAATTCTGCTTCTCTGGTTCAGATCTTCAGAAGTTCCCTGAAATTAGTACAATTCCTTCAATTTAGTTCTCCGTTTTTGAAATTTCAGAGAATTTCAGTTTATCTATTATTTCCTGTTTCTGTCTTTATCTCAGTCTTTTACCTGGTAGAAGAATCCTTTAAAATGGGAGAGTCCAACCATAAAATGAGCTCTTTTGCCTTTCAAAATGATCACAGATACTTTAAGAAAGAAGAAATAATTTCACTTACTTTTACCACTATCCTATACAATTTTTGTGTAAAAATTCAAATCTGAGATCTTATTACCAAACATGCTTAAATGCTTCAGTTTCCCTGATAGATAAATGTTGGAAACCAATCATATACATCTGCATATAATTCTTAGAAGTCCTGCCACTTTTCTTAAAATTTGCTAGACTTTAAAGTTAGACATCTCTCACATTACATCTATGTCTTTTCACTGGTTCTAATCATTTCCACCTTTGGAGGATTTTATCTCTATATTATATTTATTTGGTCATAAAGATAGGTCAATATTGTAAGCTATTCATACTTACATCCTATTGTAGTAACTCAGAGATGTTCCAGTTTCCATCTATTATTTAATAAATTTAGTATTGTACTCACAGAACTTCTTGGTTATAGAAGTTTGCTATAAATGAAAAGGAGGGACAATGTCATATATCAAAAAGAAGGAAAGAACTTCCTTAGCTCTGTTTGATTCGAGGCATGAGTCATATCTGATAGCCAATCGTGTAGTCATTAGATGTTGAAAGCAGGGCTCAGGATTAATCAGGTTGGGAATTTTTCTTTTCAGAAAGGATATTGAACAATTAGAAAATATAGTCAGAAAGATCCTACCTAGGATCCAAAGTTGTCCAAAGTTGTTTTCAAAACTCTTCCCAGACACAGACATCCACTTTTAGCAGTTCTCAGCTTGCAGCCCATTGACTTCATGACAACTGAGACAACTGACGCTGTAATCAGAGCTTAAAACAATAGTAAACTGTAGTCCCATAAAATCTTGAATTGCAAGTTCCAGTAGTCAGGGTTTCAGGTGAGTTTGCCTCTCAAGGATCACATATCCTAGATAATAAGAATATAACCTCACACTGGAAACAGAAAGATTGATTACAGAAAAATATTGCTGCTCTCAGAATCCCTTTAAACAATGGGAACATCTTAAGGTGAGTGTTAAAGAAGTTTGCATAAATTTCTGCCCATATTCGAATTCTAGATTAAAAATCATGTGAGATTTGCCATTAAGATAACAAAGAAGAGTTCACAAGTTACTGCCCTTCACTGACATAACTGTGTGCTAGAACTCCATTCCTTAAACAAAACAACAGGTTCCTAACTTTCACCTCAGAGACCGATGGATTTATGTCCTTGTTTTACAAGTGTGATTGTTCTTCTCTAATTATACTCATTCTGAAAGAATGAAACGCTTTAGGATTTGAATCTTATACATATGATAATTTCATACGCTAATTTAACTCTTGCTTAGGCCATGAAATGACTACAAATTCAGATCAAAACAGCAAGATCTCTTCTGCTTTACAGTTTATTACAATAATTTAGCCATCAATTATCTTGTAAATGAAATTGAGAAAGCCTTCTAAAAATCACACAGGAATTTCTTTCTCAAAACATTTCTTTTAAAATATTTCCCCTTGTTTTTTAAAAAAAATACTTTAAAATTTATCCTGATAGTAGGAGGAATAATTAGAAACTTTTAAAGTGATTGCTCTCTTTTCTACCTTAAAGCAAAAATAATCCTGTAATGTTGGAATTCATTAAAACTAGGTTGGTTTAAAATGTTCTTAAGTAACATGAATAAATCTCCAGGGTATTATAACAAACTGAATTCCTAGTTATTACTGAATTCTGCATCATAAAGTTCCTTAGTCCTTTGGTGTTTGTAATGGAGAGGTTAGTTTTTATAAGCCAAAAAGGAGGATATACCCAGTTAAATCAGCCTTATCACTATAACACAGTTTACCAGGCCTTTGAAAATTTACTCAGTGTCTTTTCTTTCCTTTGTCCTTAAATATGTCACTAGAAAATAATTACATATTGGAATCTCACAAAATAGTGAATATCGTAGTCCATAAACCACCAAATTAACATTTTTATATATGCACATCCTTAGATGATGCAAGCTTGAAAATCACAACCATATATAGTTTTAACAACTTCCTGATACAATTGTTTTTACCAAATTACCCAAGTTAGAAATGTAACAAATCCCAGAAGTTATTTGTAATTTAGAGTTTGAAACAATTTAGGTGAAGGCATTTCTAAATCACCTTGCAGAGAGAGTCATTCATCTTATCATTAATATGTTGAAATGATAATTTTAAACCACCTTATATATTTGCATAACAGCTGAGATTTCAAAAGAAAAATCTGTTATCATAGTAAATGTAAGTATTGTTATTACCTATTTATAACCAAATATACCTCATTAAATATTGTTGACCTGAAAACTTGGTTAAAGAAAAGGCAACAGGCTAAATGCATACATTTTATGATTTAATTAATTAATTGATCAATTCCCTATTAAAGATAACAGTAACATAATGCATTATGGAGCCAGAAATGTTCTGGCTGGCTAGTACAGAAATCTTCTGGCTTATGTACATTTTGCCATGAGAAAAAGGAAAAAAAACTCCTAAGAAAAGAAAATAGAGCAATGTCAGTTGGGCCTTGATATTCCAGGCTGGTTAAACACATGTCTCAATAAGAAAGGGAATCCCACCACTAATGAGTGGCAGCCTAAACAGATAACTGATATAGGAAAGGGTGAAAAATAGAGATTACAGTCTAAGATGTCTATACTTCCATTAACATAGTATGTGTCCATAGATAACAAAATATAGAGGAAGTCCCACCATTCAAAATAGTGTCCCAGGTCAACGGTCCTCCAAGGAATGCAGAGTCAGCCCTAGCTGGCCTTGCTGATATAGGAAGAGGCACTCTCTGAGTTTGCTTCAGAGAGAACAAAGAGATTATTCCAAAATTTTATATTAAACATTATCAATATGAATATTTTCAAATGATCTAATTTATCACATATTTTAAAAAGACCACTTCATTTGCAACAATATCCATATCAAAAGTTGCTCTAGCACCATTTCTACTTCACAATGGTCTTTCAAATTTCACAATCTAAGAAAATTTTAGAAATATAATATTATTTAGAAATACAGTAATAACAAACAATAAATTTCAGATGACATCAATTGCATTCTCAGATTTTCACATATAGAAATTGTTGATTTTTCTTACTTTTGGTATTTGAAAAACACTCCCAAGCTCTCAGGTATGGAACATTTACGTTAAATTAGAGAGATCATAATGCTGTTGTGTCTAACATGCCAGTCACTGTGTTAAGCATTTTGATCCATAACAACAGCCATTATTATTTTTCCTTTTACAAATCAGGAAAGGTCAGACAGCGATAAAATAGCTTACCAAAAGTTGATACATTGAGCAACTGGAACAGAGAAGTGTGCAGTTTATGAAGAGCAGAGGTCGGCTTCCCTGTAGTGATCATTCTTGGTGGCAGAGCTTAGGGAATGCTCACCACAGAACCACCCTGTCCACTTCTCCCTTTCCCTACAGTTGCAGAATTTACTGAGCCTAGGCCTTTTGCCGCTGCTGGGTCAAGGTGGGGGGGACATTTCCAAGCTCTCCCTAGAAGGGTGGACTTCCAGGAGCCCAGGGGCACAAGGCCATTAGTGATTGCTGCCCCTCCCCTCCTTTTGCTGGATGGGGAACACTGATTTAAGTGTCCCCTACAATTCTCCAGCATTCCCTTCTTTTCATCTGATCTGGGATAGAAGGAGGGTAATAAGAATCTTTGTGGCTGTTAAAAATCTCCATAGTGAGTGTTAACCGCAACTAAATTAATTTGTAGAAAGATGAACAAAATTAGGCAGAATATGAATGTTTATTTCTCTCCAGCTTGTGAAACATGCATATAGAGTCATGTATGTGAGCTCATCGTGAGCAATGAACTCAAACATAGATGAACTAAGGAGACCTTAGCTATTCAGAGCTATGTCCTCTCACCCCTCCCTCCCTTCCTGACTCAGGATGCCCAGCTCCACCAAAATTATGGTCTCTGTATGGTTAACCATGATATGAGAAAGGAATTTCTTAAGTGAATAGGTTGTAAATACAATATGAGAAGGCAATTGACAAAGTGTCCATTGAAATTACAATCCCAGGATATCTGTTTACTTTGTTATGACATAACATAGTATGTGTTCAATAATATTTAAGATAAGAAAAGTCCCAGCATTCAAGGTGGTGTCTGGTCAAGGGTTGTTGTCCTTGGAAGTCATATACAGAAGAATGCTCTGGTCAGCTTCATCTGGCTTTGTAGTGTGGACATAGGAAGGACCATTTGGAGTTCACTATTATGCCAGAACATTGCAAAATATTATGGTAGATTAAGCTCAGAGTGGTCCTCAATGCCTCTTCTTATTGGTTAATCCAAGTTTTAGGCCTTTCTCAGATCTTGGGGGTTCAAATTTACTTAGGGAGGAGTCAACATGAGATACTTAGCTCTGGGAAACCAGTGGGGGACACTGAGCAATCAGCAGTGGGAGGAGGTATTATAGCATGGGGTGAGGAACATGGGGTGACTCCTGGACTTCCCCCAGGCACAGGAGTTCTCTCCAACAAAACCTCCCAAATCTGCTAAGATGCCTTAATAACTTATTTAACTTTTTATTGTAGCTCCAGGTTGGCCAGACCAGGAATCCCAAGGAAAAGAATCTTGCAGGTTTGTTTGTTTGCTTTTCTAGCAGCCCTTAGAAGTTTCTGGCAGCTTTTTAAATCCTACAATATAATACACTCATTTACAATACACACGATACAGAGACACACACTGGCAGACAGATTGACAGGGCAAATACAAATATAGAGTATGCAATTAATGGCGGAAAGAGGGGGAATTAGAAGCTTGTTAAAAATCCCCACCAGAAACTGGTGATTATTACTCCAAGGAAGGTAGGGCTGGGCAATTTGCAAGCTTCCAAGACCTGTCAGGGGAGAGGTGGATGGGGATTGGATCCTGCCACCCTTGCTCCAAGCCCCATTGTGATCCTTGGTGAGGAACCTTGGAGCCCTTGTTGTTCCTGATTTTCTATAGCCTTGAGACAGGCTCTACATTCAGATTTCCAATGCCCTGAAATCTTGCAGTTGTGAGTTTCCAGGTTTGCAGTCCCTCACATCAGGAGTGGGGTGTGGGTTTGGGATGGGAGCTGTTTGAGACTCTCTTTTGTCTTTAAGGTCCTCCTCAGTCTGTGCTGCTGGGGGTCTGGGCAAGCTGGGAGGCTAGTTCAGCTATATACATATATATGGGGAAAGTGGGGAGGGTTGAGGCAAGGAATAGGGTAGAGGAGGAGAGAAGTTTGAAGGAGAAAGACAGGCTGGGGCTATTGGGCATGCATGTGTGTGTGTGTATGTGTGACTTCAAAATAGCTCTGTAAAATTATTTTTAATATATATTTATGTTGTGCAATAAAGCATTTTTATAATATAGAATAGTGAAAAGATGATTGTACATGAAACTGGAAATCTACTATCCACAATTTGCTGTTCTTTGAAATGTACAACAAAATTATCATGGAATTTTTTTCTTCCCTCAAGGCCCAACCTAGAAATGGCTACCATGAGGCACAAATAGGTGTGTACATATTATTCTATATATACTGCTATTTATCACTTGTTTCTCTTGATGCAGATAGCATCTTTCTTCATATGTCTTTTATATTCATATTTTATATAGCTAATTTGGATGTATATAACAGGCAAACTACCTTGTTCACTCAAAGTCATCCTGCAAACAATATTGACGTTACTGTATACAATGTTCTCTTGGTTTTGCTCCTTTCAGTCTTCAATATTTCATGCAAATGTTCCATGTTTTTGTAAATTCTTGAGTTAATCATTTCAAATAGCACAGTAGGGTTCCATTACAATCATATACCACAATTTGTTCAAATGTTCCTCCATTGATGGCCATCTGTGCAATTTTCACTACTTTGCTACCCTAAATAGAGCTACTGTAAACATTTTACAACATGTAGACTTCTTTCCTTTTCCCCTAATAATATTTGGAAATAGGACAAGTATTGCTATGCCCAAAAGGCATAATTACAAATTGCCCTCCAAAAAGTTGAATTATTTTACAATTTCATCAACAATGAATTAGTGTCCTAATTTTTCCACATTTTCTGCAACATTGGTCATTTCTCTCTTCTATCATTTTAGCAAATCTGGTAGTTTTAAATTCATATCACAAGGCTGTTGTAATCTGCATTTCTCTAGTCAATAATTATTTAGAGCACTTTTATATGACTATAAATTGTTTTGATTTCTTCATTGGAAAATTGCCTGTTCTTATCCTTTATCCATTTATCCATTGAGAAATGACTCATCTTAGAGATTTGAGAAAGTGCTAATTGCTGTTTTCAGATTTCCCACCAGTTTATTTTTCCTCCTCATTTTATTTGTCAGCATCTCTTTTTACCCTATCCTGACTACCTTGTTTTTCCTTTTATCCTCTCTTTCCTTGTTTTACCCATCCCTCTAACAAATCCTCCCTTCTCTTCTTCACCCATCCTTCTAATCTTATTCTATACACACTTGCAAAAATCCTTCTCCAACTCTATCCCCTAGTTTTCTCCTCTTTCTGGATGTTCTATAGACTTGTAAACCTCTTCTGATGAATATGTTGTTTCCTCATTCAGCCAGATGAGAGTAAGTTTCCAACGTTACTAGCCCTCCAACACCTGTTCCCTCTGTATTAGTTCTTCCTTCCATGCCTTGTTTTTATGAGGGACTTTGTTCCTTTTTACCTTTTCCTAGTCAGTTTTATTTTTTAGAATCACCCCATCATACACAAGTCAGCCACAGTTTTTCTTTCAAACTACCTTAGTAATTGCACCTATTTTGACAATACTATTACTACTAATAATAACATTTTCATATATTGTAAGTAAACAGTTTGACCTTAATCTGTGCCTTAGAATTAATCTTTAGTTAATTCCTTATGTTTCTTCTGGTACCAGAGGTAGCAAGCCATCTGTTACACTCTCCTCTTTCACCCTGATCAAGAGGCTTCTTAATTCCTCTTCACTTTCTGCCATCAGTGGTACCATCTGCATATCTGAGATTGTTGATAATTTATCTGATAACCTCAATTCCACCTTTTGATTCCTCCTGCCTGGCATTTCACGTGATGTACTTTGTATACAAGTTAAACAAAATACGTGACAACATACAACCTTGTTGTCCTCCGTTACCAATCTGAAAGTCATCAGTTGTTCCATGTTCAGTTCTACCTGTTGCCTCTTGGTCCTCAAACAGATTCCTCCAGAGACAAGTAAGGTGATTTGGTGCTCCCATCTCTTTGAAGATGAGCCACATTTTGTTGTGATCCAAACAGGCAAGAGCGTTATCATGGTCCATGAAGTAGAAGTAGGTTTTTTTTCCCCTGAAACTCCCTTGATTTCATCATAATCCAAAGAATTTAGGTGTAGGGTTGACAACTTCCTCTGCTTCTTTGAAAACCGGTCTGTTCTTTTGGTTATTCTTAGTTCACATATTGCTGAAGCCCAGCTTAAAGAATCTTAAATATAATTTTACTGGCATGTGAAACATCTCTTGAAACAATTTTCTTGAAGAGATCTCATCTTTCCCATTCTGTTATTTTCTTCTATTTCTTTGCATTTCTCATTTAAGCAAACTTTATCTCATCTTCTTGTTCTCTGGAATTCTGCATTCACTTAAGTGTATCTTTCCCTTTCTCCTTTCCATTTCCCTTTCTATCCTCAGCTATTTCTAGAGCCTCATCAGACATCATTGTAGTTTCTTGTTCTTTTTCTTTGAAATTTTTTTTTTTGCTGTCTCTTATTCAGGGCTGCAAATCTCTATCCATAGTTCTTTAGGAACTCTGTCTACCTAATCCGATCCCTTCAATCTATTTGTCACCTCCACATGCTTATTCATAATGGATGTTATTTAGGTCATACCTATATGGTCTGATGGATTTCCCAATTTAAAGAAAACACTCATGGAAAAATTCTACCAAGTCTCTTTTGAAGGTTACTACAGTTATGTGATCCTGTCAGCTATTGTCCTGGCAACTGCCAGTTGACCATAGTAACTCTGCTCAAGGAAGGAGTCCCACTTTGAATCAAGGCCAGAGTCTGCTGAGACGAAGGTCACTCAAAGAGGTAACTTTCATACATGCTATTCTGGATTCACTTTTATAATTTTCATCATCAGTGAGCAATCTGTCACATAAAAACCATTTTTTCCCTTAGAAATAAGCTTCTAAACAATACCACCCCTTTGCCTACTGAGTCAGAATTGAATAACTTTCCTTTAGCAAGTTCTTCCCCAGAACTGATAAGATTTTAAACTCTTTTCAAAAGAGAAGGTCCTAACGTACCTGATAGGTCCCCAAAGGACTACTCAGAAAAGGGGAATTTACAAGGTGTTTTGTACTTTTCCTAAATAGTAAGTTATCATTATTTATTTTAAAACAAAGCCTGTCCAATTAAATACTTAAGTTGTTAAGCATTGTTGCTTAGTTGGTTGTTGTTCTTCATTCTCAAAGAGGATCAAAATGACATCACCATGATAAAGTCAAGTTTCAGTGTGTCTGACTGTGGCTGATCAGACCAATACAAGCTCGGGATGCTCTGCCACGGATTGGGCACAGATAGTCCACATGAACATTTAGGGTGGATATTCCAAATTGGAGAATCCTACATTTCCCCCATGCTGTTTCAATTCTGCTTTTCTCATAGAGCACAGCACCATTTCTGATGTGAGCACACTATGCTGAGTCATCCTGTGCCAGCATCTCCCATGTCTCACAATCAAATCCAAAGTTCTTGAGAGAGATCTTGAGAGTGTCCTTGTATCAGGCTTCTTCGAGACTCTCAAACACTGAGCTATCTCTGGCAAAGCATGTGTCAACCTCATTGTCAATGTGTACATCCCTGGAAAGTACACTACCAAAGCATTCAAAACTTCTCCATTGTTGTAACTGATGGTTCCATGTATGGATGGTGTGATGGTGGCTGATGGGAGCACCTGTGTTTACTTTAAAAAAATCTTTTTATTAATTAATTTGTTTTCAGTTTTCTACAATCATTTCCATAAATCTTAGATTTTCTCTTCCTCCCTCCCCCTTCTTTCTCCCCTTCCTCCTCCCTCCTTCCCCGAGACAGTATGCAGTCTTATAGGGGTTCTATATATATATTCTTACTAAATACATTTTCACCTTAGTCATGTTGCATGGAAGAATTAAAATGAAGGGGAGAAACCATGAGAAAAACCAAACCAAACCAAACCAAAACATTCTGTGATCCAATGCTGTAGTTCTTTCTCTGATTGTGGAAGGTGTTTTGCTCGAGAGTCCACCAGGAATTTTTTAGGACCTTGCATTGCTGTGAAGGGCTAAGTCTACAAGAAAAATTCTTTCACACTGCGGTTGTTGCTGTGTACAAAGTTTTCCTGGTTCTGCTCCTTTCACTCAGCATCAGTACAAATAAATCCTTCCAGGCCTCTCTGAAGTTTTCCTGTTCCTCATTTCTTATAGCACAATAGTGTTCCATTACATTAATATATCACAACTTGTTCAGTCATTCCTCAATTATTGAACATCCCCTTGATTTTCAGTTCTTGGCCACCAAAAAGAGATTGGCTGTAAATATTTTTGTACATGTGGGACACTTTCCCATTTTTATGATCTTTTGGATATAGTGCTAGAAGCAATATTGCTGGGTCAAAGGGTATGCACATTTTTGTAGCCCTTTGAGCATAGTTCCAAATAGCTCTCCAGAATGGTTGGATCAGCTCCCAGTTCCAGCAACAATGAATTAGTGTTCCAAGTCTCCCACATCTTCTCTAACATTTTTCATCTTCCTGTTTTGTCATGTTAGTCAATCTGATAGGTATGATGTGGTACCTCAGAGCTGTTTTGATTTTCATCTCTCTAATCAATAGTGATTTAGGGCATTTTTTCTTTTGTAACTATAGATAGCTTTAATTTCTTCCTCAGAAAACTGCCCGTTCATATCCTTTGACCATTTATCAATTGGGGAATGACTTGCATTCTTGTACATTTGATTCAGTTGTCTATATATTTTAGAAATGAGGCTTTTATGACAGACACTAGTTTTGAAAATTCTTTCCCAGTTTTCTGCTTCCCTCCTAATCTTGGTTGCATTAAGTTTGTGCAAAAACTTTTCAATTTAATGTAATCAAAATTATCCATTTTGCATTTCATATTGTTCTGTCTCTTGTTTGGTCATGAATTTCTCCATTCTCCGTAAATCTGACAAATATACTATTCTTTGCTCCCCTAATTTGTTTATAGTATCGATCTTTATACCTATATTATGCATCAATTTGGATTTTATTTTATGTATGGTGTCTGGCATTGGTCTATGCCCAGTTTCTGCCCCATTGGTTATCCAGTTTTTCCAGTAGTTTTTGTCAAACAGTGACTTCTTATCCCAGAAACTTGGATCCTTGGGTTTATCAAACAGTAGATTGCTATATTCATTGACTACTGTGTCTTGAGCACCTAACCTATTCCACTGGTCTACCCTTGTTATTTCTTAGCCAGTACCAAGTGCTTTTGATGATTGTTGCTTTATAATACAATTTGAGATCTGGTAGGGCTAGGTCATCTTCCCTAGCATTTTTTTTCATTAGTTCCTTTGATATTCTGGACCTTTGTTCTTCCAGATGAATTTTGATATTATTTTTTTCTAGATCTAGAAAATAATTATCTGGTAGTTTGATTGGTATGGCACTGAATAAGTAAATTAATTTAGGTAGAGTTGTCATTTTTATTATATTTGTTGGCCTACTCATGAGCAACCGATGTTTTTCCGCTTATGTAGATCTGACTTTATTTGTGAAAAGTGTTTTGTAATAGTGTTCACATAGCCCCTGTGTTTGTTTTGGTAGGTAGATTTCCAGATATTTTATAGTGTCACACTTGTGGGGAGAATAGGAAACTGGCCAAGCCCCAGCTCAGATTAAAGAAATACACAGATAGGATTACAGATACCATATCAATTTAACATATACTGGAGAAATGGATCAACTACTGTAACTAGGGCATTAATAGATACTGGGGCAGAGGCTTCTCTTATATATGGAAACTCTGCAGTAAGGAAGGTAGGAAAGGCAGGTCTAGTGGCTTCATGAACTCCAGAAGCACGGCTGATTGTTCCCTGCTTCTGGTTATTTTTTTTGACCTTTGTTTAACCTTTTGCTAGTTTGATCTCCTGAAGGCTTAGTACCCTCACTTGTAGATGAGTGACTGCTCAAGCTGGTCAGTGCCCTCTGTCCAAGCCTGTGATGCACCACCGCTGCACCAGATACTGGCTAAACAACTGACCCTTCGAATGGGACCTGTGGAGGCAGGGGCAGCTCCACGTCCAATCTTAGCACGAACAGATGCGTACCCCAAGGGATGTTGGATCGCACTCACTGGAGGGGAGAAGGCTGGCGCGCTTGTGCCCAAGCCCCCACTCTAAGGTGTTGTTTCATGTGTTTGTTATCTCTGTTCTGTTGCTATGCCAGTGACGCCTAAATTGCCATTGACCAATTAACGGACCCCGAAGATCGTGGGGGAATTTGAAGATCTTCCTGCCTCCTCATAAGGCCCACGTGACCTGCTGAGCTTTGGCCCAGCCCACAGGTATGGTGGGTATGGTGGGTATGGTGGGTATGGTGGGTATGGTGGGTATGGTGGGTATGGTGGGTATGGTGGGCGGAGCAGCGAGCTGGTTCTGCGGGAGCCCGAAGCGGGCAAGGCTGGGAGTCCGCGATCTCCCTGTATCCCTGCTACCGCGGTGGCCTTGGCTTTCTGGTTCCGCCTTTGAGGAGGAGGGCTGATGTCTGGCGAGTTTACCCCGGAAACACGGCTGCGGATCCTTCGAGGCTGCCGTGGGCATCGCCCTGGCCCTGCAGCTTCGGGCCCCGCGGGCCCTTCCCAGGGCGCCGCCCGCTCCGGCCTCTCCGCGGTGGTGGGGCCGGGCGCGGGGGGCATGTCTGGGGCGCCCAGGACAAGGGGCCCTCGTCCTTCGCCCTCCAGGGGGCGCAGCGGCGCCTGATCCCTCGGCCCCCGTGGGCGGCCCTTGGGTCCTCCCAGCCGGGGTCTGGATCGGGGCGGCCGACCCCACCGCCCCCAACTTCTGGGCCACATCCCGGACCTCCTGCTCTCGGGGGAGGCCCGACAAGAGGAGGAGCATCGGCGGGGGACGGCGGACCAGACCAAGCACAGGCGCCATCGATCCTTCTTCCGGTGGAATCGCCACTTCCGGTACGGAGCTTGGGCCCGAGGGGGATAGGAAGTCCCGCCTCTTGTGAGGGAGGAACTAGGGAGCGAGGGCCTCTGGGAAACCGAGTCCGGCTGCGGAGGCCCAGGAGACCACCGAGCAGTGGGGGCCGCCGGTGGGGGCGTTCCGGGGCAGTGGAGTCCGGAAATGCTGCGGGGATAAACCCCGGGGAGGAGGAGCTTTAAGGGGCCAAGGGCGGGCGGCGCCGGCGGGTGCGGGGGCGGGGCAGCTGTCATGGAGGTGAGGGGGAGCTCCCCGAGCCGAGGCTCGGGCCTTGACGAAGCGACGGTCACCGTGCTCAGGTGGGTCTGCGTCCCCATCCTTCCCCGCAGGACCTCGGGCTGGGAGGCCCCGCCTGGTGCCCGCCGTGCTGGGTCACGGTGTCCGATGGGCTCCTGCCGAGCTCCGGCCCAGGCCGCTCCTCCGGGGGCGTCGGGACTGGCCTGGGGCCGGCGGGGAGCCCCATCCCTGGGGGAGTCTGC
>CM053774.1:82241009-82262115 GCA_028658325.1 Potorous gilbertii
TGAAATAGAGGACTTCCAAGCATTCTTGATGAAAAGACCAGAGCTGAAAATGTAACTTTCAAACACAAGAATGAGAAGAAGCATGAGAAAGTAAACAGCAAAGAGAAGTCATAAGGGACTTACCAAAGTTGAACTGTTTACATTCCTATATGGAAAGACAATATTTGTAACTCCTGAAACTTTTCAGTATCTGGGTAGATGGTGGGATTACACACACACATACACACACACACACGTACACGTGTGCGTGCACACACAGAGACAGAGCACAGAGTGAATTGAATAGGATGGGATCATATCTTAAAAGAAATCAATGTAAATGGTGAGAGAGAAATGTAGTGGGAGGCGAGAGGGTGAAATGAAATGGGTAAATTATCTCTCATAGAAAAGGCAAGCAGGAGACTTTTTACTGGAGGGAAAAAGAGGAGTGCTGAGAAAGAAAAACATGAAGTTTACTCTCATCACATTCGGCTAAAGGAAGAAATAAAATGCACACTCATTTTGGTATCAAAACCTATCTTACAATACAGGAGAGTAGGGGGGAAGGAGATAAGCAGGATGGCGGGGATGATGGAAGGGAGAGCAATGGGAGGATGGAGCAATTTGAAGTCAACACTCAGGGAGGGACAGGATCAAAAGAGAGAATAGAAACAATGGGGGGGCAGGATAGGATGGAGAGAAATATAGTTAGTCTTACACAACACAACTATTATGGAAGTCACTTGCAAAACTACACAGATATGGCCTATATTGAATTGCCTGCCTTCCCAAAGGGAATGGGTGGAAAGGGAGGGATGGGGAGAAGTTGGAACTCAAAGTTTTAGGAACAAGTGTTGTGTATTGTTCTTGCTACTAGGAAATAAGAAATACAGGTAATGGGGAATAGAAAGTTATCTGGCCGTACAGGACAAAAGAGAAGATGGGGACAAGAAAAAGGAGGGATGATGGAAGAGAGGGCAGATTGGTGATAAGGGAAATTAGAATGCTCAGTGTACTGGCGTGACGGTGGGGACAAATGGGGAGAAAATTTTGGAACCCAAAATTTTGTGAAAATGAATGTAAAAAGTTAGATAAATAAATTTATATTAAAAAAAGAAAAAGAAAAGAAAAGAAAGAAAATTGTGGTAGAACAAGTCCTCCAAAATTCTTTTTATGATCCATTATGTTTTTGATACCTAAACCAGGAAGAGACAAAGCAAAGAAAGAAAATTATAACCCATTTCTCTAATGAATATGGATGCAAAATTTTTAAAGATGATTTTATCAGAATGCATGCAGCAACTTGTCATGAGAATAATACGTTATGATCAGATAGAATTCATACCAGGAATGCAGGGCTGGTTCAATATTAGAAAAAACTATTAGCATTATTGATCTTATCAACAACAAAACTAACAGAAACCACATGATTATCTCAATAGAAGGGGAAAAAGGCTTTTGACAAATTACAACAGCCATTCCTATTAAAATCACTGGAGAGTATGGGAATAAAGGAAACTTTCTATGAAATAATAAGCAGTATCTATGTAAAATCTTCAGCAAGCATTATATGCAATGGAGATAAGCTAGATGCATTTCCAATAAAATCAGAGGTGAAACAATGATGTCCATTATCACCACTATTATTCAATATGGTACTAGAAATGTTAGCCAGTGTAATTAAAGAAGATAAAGAAATTGAAGGAATTAGAATAGGTAAAGAAGAAACTAAGTTATTACTCTTTTCAAATGATATTATGATGTACTTGGAAAATCCCAGAGATTCAAATAAAAAACTACTTTACATAATAAACAACTTTGGCAAAGTTGCAGGTTACAAAATAAACCCGCACAAATCTTCTGCATTTCTATATATTATTAACAAAGTCCAACAGCAAGAGATAGAAAGAGAAATCCATTTAAAGTTAGAGTGGACTCTATAAATAATTGGGAGTTTAATTGCCCAAAGAAAGCTGTGGATTATATGAACACAATTACAAGACGCTTTTTTGCACAAATAAAGCCAGATCTAAGTAAGTGGAAAAATATCAGTTGCTAGTGGGTGGGCCTAGCCAGTATAATAAAAATGATTCTACCTAAAAATTCTACCTAAATTAAATAATTTATTTAGTGCCCTACTAACTAAACTATCACAAAATTATTTTCTAGAGTTGGAAAAATAATATCAAAATTCTTCTGGCAGAACAAAATGTATCAAAAGGACTAATGAAAAGAAACTCTAGGGTAGGTGCCCTAGCTCTATCAGATCTCAAATTGTATGATAAAGCAGTAATTACAAAACCACTTGGTACTGGCTAAGAAACAGAAGTGTAGACAACTGGAATAAGCTAGGTACTCAAGACACAGTAGGCAATAACTATAACACTCTACTGTATGATAAATCCAGTAATCCCAGCTTCTGAGATAAGAACTCACTCTTCAGCAAAAATTGCTGGGAAAACTGGATAACAGTGTGGCTGAAACTAGGCATAGATCAATGCCTGACACTGTACACAAGGATAAAATCCAAATGGGAACATGATCTAGGTATAAAGACTGATACTATAGACAAATTGGTGGAGCAAGCAATAGTGTATCTATCAGATTTATGGAGAAGGGAAGAATTTTTGACTAAAGATGAGATAGAGAGCATTATGAAGTGCAAGATGGATAATTTTGATTACATTAAACTGAAAATTTTTGCACAACCAAACCCAATGCAACCAAGATTTCTAGGGATCCAGAGAATGGAGAAAGAATTTTTTCAAGTAGTGTTTGTGATAAAGGCCTTATTTCTAGACTATATAGAGAACTGAATCAAATGTACAAAACCTGAAATGCACCATTTTCTGACCTTTACTTGCTATAATCACAAGGTTCCCTAAAGGATCAGCTCATATGCCAGCTTCCCTGTGATGCCTTTCATGATTCTATTAAGTATTATTGCTCCCCTCAGTTTATATTAGCTTGTTTTCAAATTTACAACCTCCATTAAGTGAAAGTATCAAAAAGGTAGGGACTATTTTTTTCTGTTTTAATGTCTGCCCAGAACCCTGTCTGTCTGTCTGTCTGTCTATCTATCTAGCTATCATTTACCTATCTATTCTCTATCTAACTTTTTGTTGATCAGCTGTTTTCGGTTGTTTGTGACTTGTTATGAATCCATTTGAAGTTTTTTAGGGAAAGATACTAAAGGCAAAAATAGCTCAGTATTTCCTTTTCCATCTCAAGTAGTGAATACCAGAAAAGGCCAGCATACAAGGTCAAGGTTTCCATTGTATCCCAGGCCATCCAGATGGCTCAGGAGGAGAAAGTGAGGTTGGTGACTTTGCACATCCCTTGCTCACTCAAAATATATTCAAGTGCAAGTCATGTCATCATTTCTCTGATGTCGTGGTCTTCTTCAAAAATGAAGAACAAACACAGACAAACAAAGTACTTTCAAGATTGAGAAAGTAATACTAACTAGAGGGGTTTGTCAAAGAAGTCTCATAAAAAGTTTCATCTGAGCTATGCTTTGAAGGAAACTAGTGACTCCTTCAGGAAAAAAAAATGAGAAGGGGAAGTATTCCAAACAAGGAAATACTATTTGTTTACATATTCTGAAATATGAGATGAAATATAGTGTATAGATAACTTTTAGTGTGCCAGATAAAGTAGTATAAATGCTGAGTGAAAAAGAATAATGTGAAATTCAGATTGGAAATGCAGATGACTTAAATGCTAGGCTGAATTTGTATAGTTTCCTAAATGCGGTAGAGAGCCACTGATTAATTTGTGGGTATGGGTGGTTTCATGGTCAGAACTCTGATTTATGAATATTTATTTATATTTATCCACTTGGCAATTCTGAAAGATGATTGGAGAAAAAAGAAAGTTAAGTCAGGGAGAAGGATATAAAAATAATCCAGTTAAATTCCATTTTGAGAGACCTAGTTTAGGATAGAGAATATGTGAGTGGAAAGGAAGGGATAAATATGGGAGATGTTTGGGTAGTATTATCAGTAAGTTTTAGCAACTGATTGGATACATGATTGATGTAAAGGAAAGATGTAAATATAATTGCCTCCCAGGTTGTAAACCTCCATAATTCAAAGGATGGTGGTGTCATTAACAGAAATGCAGACATTTGGAAGAAAGATCAGTAAGGTTTTCATTTGTGTATACGTGTGGATGAATATAACACATTCTCTTTCAGACATATTGAGTTTGAGATGCCTAAGTGGAATCCAAATAAAGATATTCATCAAGAATTTGGCAATATGGACTGGAAAAATTATGTGTCTGGGCAAATGATGCAAAGGGCTAGTTAGATTCAAACAGGTATATAATATTTAGTGAATCAAAACTTGCTAAAAATGTTTTGCAGAAACCCAAAAATGGCATATCTCCAAAACATCCCTTATCTTGCAGTAAAAAAATTTTCTTAAAAAAAATGACTGATAAGGCTGACCATATAACTTATTGGCTTCTAATTGTCATGGGTACAAGTTCTTTTCCAGTTCTAAATCTATGACCTTCTGATGCAAAGCTTGTAGAATTGGCCTGTTTTCACTCTTTAAAACTGCAGGCTTGTTTTCAGTCTTATAAAAAGAAAACTTTTTTTTTTTTGGTAAACTTGCAATGCCTGAAAGATCACCACCAATATTTAGGTGGTCATATGTCCTTTCATCAGCATGTACTGATTACTAGCATTTCAACAAAAAAAATGCATCTACATCCATAGTGCTCTTTGGGGAGAGATAAATGGACTATGTGACTAAGAAATTAAAAATATCCACTAAATACAAAATAGAAATTTGGAAAATAAAAAGAGAGATTAATAAAATGAAAGCAAAATAAAAACAAAATCTTGAACTGACAAATAAAATTGGAAGCTGGCATTATTAAAAAAAACAATAAAAACATAAACTCTTGGTTAATTGTATTAAAAAAGAAAGAAAAGTAAATTACTCTTATCAAAATTGAAAAGGATGAATGCATCAACAATTAAGATGGAATTAATGCAATTACTATTCATTACTTTGCCCAATTATATGTCAGTAAAAATGACAATCCTAGTGAAATGGATAAATATTTATAAAGCTATAACTACCCAGATTCAGAGAAGAGGAAATTGAATACTTAAACAATCCTATCTTAGAAAAAGTAATTGAACTTTCAATTAATGATTGCCCCAGAAAAAAAAATCCTCAGGAACATATGGATTCACAAATGAATTTAACATTTAAGGAAATACTATATAAATTATTTTTAAAAAATAGTTTTAAAATGAGTCTGACAAGTTCGTTCTGTGACACAAATGTGGGGGGTTTTTTTTGTTTGTTTTTAATGTGTGTCTCTCTGTGTGTATGTTAATTAATTTATTTTAATTTTCTACATTCACTTCCATAACTTTTAAATTTTCTCCCACTTCCGCTGCCCTCCCTCCCCACGATGACATGCAATCTGTCTACATGCAAATCTACATATACATTTTTATTAAGCACATTTTCATACTAGTCAAATTGTATAGAATAATTATAAGGAATGGGATAAGCTGTCAGAAAGAAAACAAAACAAAACAAAAAATAAAATAGTCTGCTTCCTTCTTCAGTCCAGCTCCGTAGTTCTTCCTCTGGATGTGGATGGCGTTTTCCATCATACCACCACTTTGGAATTGCTTTAGGTCCTTGCCTTGCTGTGGTTTTGATACATAAATCAAGGATGGCAATCAAAACCGAAAAAGAAAGCTATCAACGAATTTCCTTAAGGGATACTGAAGTAAAAATTTTAAATTAATGGGAGATCAAATTAAATTAGATTAAATAAAAGGAGATCAAAACATTGCATCACAAAGATCATACACTATGGCCAGGTGGGATTCCTTCAAGGAATGCATAATTGAATTATTATTGTGAAATAATTGTGAAAGCTATCAGCACAATTGACCACATTAGTGAAGAACCAGAGCTGGGCTGAGGTCCCCTAAAAATCTTGAGAAAGTGTTCTTGTGTAGTTTCTTATGCAGTTCCTCCTTCCACCTTGCCAAAATCTGTGTATGTTTATGCACGTATATATTACATGTATGCATCCACAGTTATTTATGTTTGGTGTATATGTGTACATTGGAGTATATATGTATATGTGCGTTAATATCTGTCTTCTAAAAATGGGTGTGAATTCAAATTGTGATGGTAAAGTAAATAATTTGATTTAGAAAGGATCAAGTGGGTATGCTTTGGATACCAGGCACTCCAGGATGGTGTTCTACACTCAGAAGAGTCCATGATCAGCTCCTTCCTTACTCTGATGAAGGTTCAAAATGAATAAGTATATCAAGAAGTGATTTATTTTTAAATGAGTTCTTTCTTTCTAGCCATTATGATGTTTAGTCATAATTGTTATAACCTAATTATTTTATTTGCTTCACACACTTAAAAGTTACTTTTAAATTCAACCTGAAAATTTCAGGTCGTGGGAGGAAGTGGAAAATAAATTCATATATTGAGCAATATTCCCTTAAAAAATTACAAAAAAGAACGAGTGTTAAATATGACACTCTTGTTCCTGCTAATTGAAGATCATATGTATTAAATTCCAAACTTAACAGACATCACATATATATAGTACATATGTAGGTATGTGTTTATGAATATGCATGTGTGTGCATATATACACATATGTATACATGTATTTATGCATGTATCTATCCACATATGCATGCATATACACACTTAAACCAGTGCATATAACACATACACATATACATTCATGTATGTGCATGTATGTACACACGTGAGTATGTGTATACATGTATGTGTAACATTTTATGCATATATTTATGCATTTGTATGTGCACATGCATGTATGTATGCACATATGTGTATATACACTTATGCACATACATTTACCTGCACTTACATGCACATATTTTCTATGTGTGTATACACATGTATACATACACTATATACACACATGTGTGCATATGCACACAACATATATGTATATACACATGCGCACATATACATTGTATTATACATGTGTATATGTATGTATGACTGTGTGTATGTGTGCATACATGTATGCATATGTGTGCATGTGTATATATGTGTGTGTATATATATATTTAGATAGATATATCTATATCTATATCGAGAGAGAGAAGAGACAGAGAGACAGACAGACAGACACAGAGACAGAAACAGAGAGACATATAGCAAAGACCAGTGTGGAGGAAGTGCGTTTTGTTGATCAGTGTTAAGTATATAGTAAGTCATGTCCACCTAATGATCACAGTGTTTGACCTTGAATTCGAAAATATTCTTTTGTCCCAAATACAGCTTTAAGTAAAACAGTAGGAAAGTGTGAAGCTAAGTGCCAGGGTCAATTACTTTAACTAAGAGATTTTGCAAAAGAGATGTATTCGCCTTAAAAAATAGTCAGGATCATGCCCCTGATTTTTTTTTAGAAAGTTCTTGTTTTCCTGGCATTTTTTTCCTCCTAAGATAAATTTTATGAGGCAAGCACATCACCAAAACCTTCCTTCTCAACCATTACCTGTGTCAAATATCTCCCCTATTTGATCTCCCCTTCATCCTTTTCAGACATTGCCTAAACTGATATTCTTGGGTCACAATCGTCTACAAATATTATATCATTTTACTACTGGCATACTAGAATGACCCCATATTGACATTACCCTTGGATTCATCTCAGTAAGTTCCAGTAAGACTCAGTAAGTCAAAATATTGAGCATCCTGACTCTTAGTGGGTCATCTTCAAGAAACAATGGAGCAGATGTCCTTGGCATCCTCTTTGCCACCGATGATCAGTAGTTACAAAAATCTAATATCTTAGGAAGCCATTTTCTTATGTGTAAAATCAGAGAATTAGGCATGATAACCTATGAAATACTTTTCAGCTTTAGATTTGTGATGTTATAGTTCTATGATATTCCTAGATACCTTAAGTAAGAACAGGGAAGTTTTACGGAGCAAATAACAATAATTTTTTTTTACATCTGTTACTGTGAGCACTGGACACATTATATAACAATGTCACAAGAACCCAACATACAAACAACCCACAGTAATTTAAAGTATGTGAGAATTTCCCCATCTTGCCTACAAACTCTAAAGCAGATCATTTCAGTGGGTCTGAGGTATATACACTGTTATGGTCATCAACTCAATAATTTCTCTTAGTACACTTGAGATGAAAATTAGTCATGTTTTCCAGTTTATCTTGGATTCTTTTTATCACCTCATAGGGGTAGATTGAAACATGGGTAAAGAACAGGAAGAAAGGAAAGGGAGAAAGGAAATTAAAATCTAGAGGACAAAGCTCAATTTAGGAAACCTAGTAGGAAAAAAATGTCAGAGGACTAGACTATAAATAAATATCTACAAGTTAAAAAATGCAAATGAAGGAAAAGGATTATTCAGTCTGAAGAAAAGTAGCTATTGCCTGAAGCAAAGAAAGAAAAAAGCAAATGAATCTAGACAGGAGGAAAACTTTGTGCAATGCAATTCTGGGCTCCGAAAAAAGTATTTAGAAAAGATATTAGTGAAAATAATTCAGCGAATTGACTTGAAAAGTGTAGGCTAAAGAGGAAGAAGCATAAAGACCTATGAACTTGATTTTCTGTTTTCTCTTCCTACCTCAGAAGGAAAGAGTTTTGTCAACTTTCAAGCCCTATATAAATATGCTATTACAGTTAGTGTTTTTACGACTTTCTTATGTGCATATTCTGGGCCTTTGCCTGTGATTCCTTCTATGGAGGCTTATTAGTTAAAAGGAATTTAATCAGGAAAGACTATTATTATTACAGGTGGGGGATAGCAGCAAAGAGGGGAAATAAATAAAGCCAGATGTCAGAAGCATACTTTGGATTTTGAAGAAAACATAAAATTCCACAATCATTGAATGAGCCATCTTATTCTAAGGCATTTTCTTTCATAGAAATAAGAAAAGGAAATTACTGATCCTTATGGTTTATATACAAATGAAATAATTCCTTACATTTAGTGAGACTCTTCCTTTAGTGCCACAGACAAATGTACTCTGAGGAAGGGTTTTAATCTGGGGCCCATGAGCTAGTTTCAGGGGTTCTTGGAATTGGACCGGGGAAATTGTACTTTTATTTTCACAACCCTCTAAGTAAAATTGGGTATTTCACTTAATTATTATTCAATATAATTTTTTCTGAGGTCTACAGGCTTCACCAATTCTAAAATTCCAAAAGGATCTATAAAACCCAAACAAGATCAAGAATCTGTCTTTTTTCCTGCTTTTCAGTCTTCTTCTTTGCTCAGAAGGAAGTTGAGGCTAGAATAAGCCTCACTGCCTACTGAGAACAGAACACATTGTGTCTTCTTAGGATGACTTTCTGGAGGGATATTAAGAGCCAGATCATACGACCCAGACCTGGAAAATCTAGAAGCTAATATAGTAGCGATATAAAACTTCACTATTATACTGAGGCATGAAGGCTTGGAGTAGAATGATGGCAGACTTGGAGAACAGTAGAAGGGCACAAAAATGTCTCCTCTTGAGTTACTGGCCTTTTCATACTGTGTGGGATGACCCTCAATAAAATTAGAGTCTTGACCAAAGGAATAAAAAGGAAAGATATTTATGCAGCTTTTTCGAGAAAGGGCACGTCCACCTGTGCACAAGAAGGCAATGGCTGAGGAGGGTGAGGTTGTGCCCTGCACAGCAGGTTTTAACCTGATCACAATAACCCAATCCAAACCCTCTTCCTCTTAGTCCATTGACTGAGCCTTGAGGGTACTATCTATCCACGGCAAATCTACACCAGCAAAAAAGAATAAATATATAAGAGTACATTTTAGAAAAGCAGGGGGAGGATGGGATATGGAAGTGAGCAACGCCTGTTCAAGGACTGTCAAGTAGTGTCTAGGAAAGGGAGGGAGTGAGTAAAGGCAGTCTCTGTCAAGGTCTATCTCATAGCACACACAAAAAATCATAATAGTTAAGAAAAGAAACTGAATCTCTATTGTTTGGTTTCTCAGTTTCTCAGGGCGGAGTGAGACAAACAGGACTGACACAAAGGGGTCCCTGAGAGGTTTTCACTAAATATACTTGTTCCACTCAATATAATTTAAAGTATTCGGTAGATTAGATGGAAGATAACATTTCCACTCTCTGTAAACTGTCATTTTAAATGGTGAAACCTCCACTCATTTATTCAATAGCCATTTATAAACTATCTATTGGGAGCAGAGGAATGTGGTAGGTAGTGGGGGAAGATGACAGAATTTAGTTAAGTATGGTCCCTACAGTAGTAGACTTTATAGTCAGAGGAGGATGAAACAAAATGGAAATCATGATAATTAGTTTGTTATGTTCCTTATTTTGTGATGTGCGTGAAAAATTCCAATTTAATTTTTCTTTGGGAGGGGTGAGATCTTCTGTATTATACTTGCTGGCCAGAGTGCTGTTGAATGGATCAAATGAGGTAATGGATGTGTGCTTATCAAAATTCAAAGCATTATATCAATGCCAATGATGATGAGGAGGAGGAGGAGAAAGAGGAGGATGACAGTTATTAATGAAGCTGGGAAACACAATTTCCTCATATCTAAAATGAGGACACCTGCTTCCCCACACCATTATGAGGCTAAAAGGCGATGGCATTTTTAAATACTAGCAGTCATCGTCATCTTCATCATCATCACTATCATCCATCATAAAAGATTTCCTAGAGTATATATTACTTGACTTAGATTTTAAAATATGGGTAGATTTATTGCATTTTATAACATACTTAGAAATGATATGATATTTCTTAAGATGAAGCTCTATTTCAAAATTCCCTGTTACAGTTAAGGGCATCACCATCTCTCCAGATACCCAGATTCACAATTTCAGAATCATCCTCAACTCTTCCCTCACATCCAATCAGTTGTCAAATCTTGTCGCTTCTGCTTTAGTAACATATCTCTCACTTGTTACTTTCCTCTCTCTATCCATGACAGCCCTTATATTGAATGTCCTTGTCATCTATCACTTGGCCAATTAGTAGCAGCCTAATTGAACTCCAATCATGCCATTCTCCTCTTCAATTTGTTCTCCACATAGCAGACAAAATAACTGCCCTATCATTTAAATTTGACCATTTCACTCCCTGGCTCATGAACTTCTAGTGTGTTTGCATTGCCCCTAGTTAGGGTAAAATACAAATCTGCTCAAACTGTATTTAAATCCTAAAACAAATTGACTCTATTATCTAGAACTCTTTGCTCTAGGTTACTTTCATAAGATAATTTGATATTATATGATTTTATATGGACTCTATGATTCAATTAATTCATCTAATTCCTGGTATTCAAATTGAGCATTCTATACCTGTGGAAGTATCCTTCTGCATAGATTATCCCATACCTTGAATACACTCCTTCCTCACTTCTGCCTCTTAGAATTCTTAGCTTCTTTTAAAGACTCAACTCATGAGCCACCCCATAGGATGTCTTTCTCGATCACACTAATTATTAATGTAGGAGTGGCTAGGTGGTACAGTGAATAAGAGCACCACTGCAGGTGTCAGGAGGACCTGAGTTCAAAACTCACCTCAGACACATGACACATACTTGCTTTGTGACCTTGGGCAAGTCACTTAACCCCAATTGCCTCATCCTGGGTCATCTCCAGTTATCCTGATGAATATCTGGTCTCTGGATTTAGATGGCTCTGGAGGGGAAGTGAAGCTGGTGACCTGCACAGCCCTCACTCACTCAAAACAAAAGTCAAGTGCAAGTCATGTCATTATTTCTCTGATGGAGTGATCTTCTTCAGCAATGAAGGAGGAACACACAATTATTAGTATACTTTCATTCCTCAGTGTTATGTCCTTACATTTTAAAATAATGAATTATTTTCAGACGCTAAAAAAGTTTGTTGAATTTTATTGAGTGTCTTGTAGTTGAGTTGAAAAATATTATTTATAGTTGAGTTTCAGAGTTTTAGTTGATCACAAGCTCAGTTTGAATCAATAGTGTGATATAGCTGCTAAAAAAGTGCTAATACTTTGCACATATATACAAGTATATATGTGTGCACATATATATATGTATATATATATATATATATGAATGAATACATTATATCACATAACATATAAATATAAATGAATATCGGTGTTTTTTCCAGGATTAGGTCATTGGACTTCTTAAGAGGGATATTAATAAGGGGAAAATCTAGAAGGCAGACAATGCTTGAACTTTATTCTCACTGGAATTGGATCAAGTAGGTAATGATGTATACATTCAACTGGATATAAAATTTTATTTTATCCTGTTGGGAAGTACAAGAGAAAGGAGGTAAAAGAAAGAGGATAGAGGAGATTAAAAGAGTGGATAGACAAAAGAAGGTCAAAATCAAAACAGACTTTTGAGTAGAGACAAGGTAAAAAAAAAGACAAAGAGAAGAATAAACCGAAAAAAAATAAGATTAAAGTGAATGCACAATTATTAGTCATAACAGTAGGTGTAAATAGGATGAACTGATCTATAAAATGGAAAGAAATAGCAAAATTGGTTACTAATGAGATTCCAACAATATGTTCTTTCCAAGAAATACACTTGAAACAGAAACACGTAATGAGTAACAATTAGGAGCAGGAGCAGAAACTATTATGTTTCAGGTGAGGTAAAGGGAAAAAATATTTCAGACAAAGGCAAAAAAAATGAGAATTGTTTAAAAGAAACAGTCCGAGAAAAATATATTGCTGAAAGGTACCATAGACAATGAAGTAATGACAGCATTAAACATATGTGCATCAAAGAACATAGCACCCAAATACTTAAAAGAAAATTTAAATGAGTTATAGAAGGAAATAAAAAAGTAAAACTATTCTAGTGGGGTACCTGAACTAATTAACTAAAACAAAGGAAAAATGTTAAGGAAATGAATAAGGTTTTAGAATAATTACATAAGATAGGCCATTGGAGAAAATTTAATGGGAAAATGAAGGATTATACCTTTTTCTCAGGTATATATGGTACCTTCAATGGCACACACATGCACATACAAACAGAATAATTGTGTATTAGACCATAAAAACCTCACACCCAAATGTAGAAAAGCAGAAATAATGGATCCTTTTCAGCCAATAATGCCATAAAAGTTTAATTTAATAAAGTGCCATGAAAATAAGGATTAAAATTAATTAGAAATTAAGTATTCTAATTCCCCCCCCAAAAAAGTGGGTCAAAGAACAAATTATACAAACAATAAATTAGTTCATTAAAGAGAATGGCAACAATGAGAAAGCATACTACAATTTATAGAATGAATCCAAAGCACTAATTAGGAGAAAATTTATATCTCTCAATGGTTACATCAGTAAAATACAGAATAAGAACATCAATGAACTGAGTATCCAACTAAAAAAATAATTCAGAAAACTAACAAATGTAAAACCTCTAATAAAACATCAAATAAGAAATCATTTAAATGAAAGGAGAGATTAATAAAATTGTAAGTAAGAAAGTCATTAACTAATTAATAAAACTAGTGCCAGATTTTAAGGTGACAAAAAAGCAGATAAAAAATTGGCTAATTTCATTTAAAAAAAAAAGTAGAAAAAAATATTCAGTATCAAAAATTTTACTACCAATGAAAATAAAATTTAAGCAAATATTATGAGCTAGTTTGTGCAATTATATGCTAATGAATATAGCAATATAAAAAAATGGGTAAATATTTATAGAATTATCAGTTGTTCAGATTAGCAGAAGAGGAACTAGAATATTTAAAGAGATCTTTCTTAGAAAAAGAAACTGAACGAGTCACAGATGAAGTCCCTAGAAAATCCCCAGGACCAGATGGTTTTACAAGTTAATTCTATCAAACATTTAAAGAACAATTAATTCCAATATTATATAAACTATTAAAAATGGTCAACAGGTTCCACGTTAAAAAAAAGTCAGATATAAAGAACTGGAGAAATAGCAATTATTCATAGGTAACATGAAACAAATAAAATAAAAATGACAATTCTCCCTAAATTAGTTTATCTATTCAGTGCCATCCCAATCAAACTACCAAAAATATTTAATAGAGCTAGAAAACAACAACAAAATTCATCTGGAAGAATAAAGGCTAAAGAATATGAAGACAGTTAGCAGGAAAAAAAAACCACAAAGCTAGGTGGCCTACCCATACCAATTCTGACTGTTAAGAAATAGAGTGATCAGTGGAATAGATTAGGTACACAAGATTCAGGAGCCAATGATTATAGTAATCTACTCTTTAATCAATCCAAAGACCACAGCTTTTGAGATAAAAATTCCATATTTGACGAAAAATTCTGGGAAAACTGGAAGAAAATAGGACATAAACTAGACATAGACCGACATCTTACACTGTATACGAAGATAAGGTCAAAATGGGTACATGACGCAGATAAAAAAGATGATGCCATAAGCAAATTAGAAGTGCAAGGGATAGGATACTTAGATCTAAGGGAAGCAGAAAAATGTATGACCAAACAAAATATATAGAGCATTACTAAAAATAAAAGAGATTATTTTGATTCTATTAAATTAAAAAGCTTTTGTACAAAAGAAACCAATGAAACCAAGATTAGAAGGAAAGAAGAAAGGAAGCAAACAATTTTTTTAGCAACTGTCTCTGATAAAGGCTTCCCTTATCAAATGTAGAGAACTGAGTCAAATTTATAAAAAATGCAAACCATTCCCCAATTGACAAATTGTCAAAGGATCTGAACAGTCAGTGTTCAAATGGAGAAATCAAGTCTCTCAGTAGGCATGTAAAGAATTGTTCTAAATAATTTTTGATAAAAGAAATACAAATTTAAACAAATGTGAGTTACCACCTCACACATATCAGGTTTACTAATATTTCCAAAAGTAAAATTATAACTATGGGAAGGACATTGGAAAATTGAGAAATTGATGTACTGGTCAGTGGAGTTATGCACTAATCCAGCCACTCTGTTGTGTAATTTGGAACTATGCCCAAAGGGCAACCAAACTGTGCATCCATTTTGATTGAGCAATAATACAATAGATGAATTTCCCTTTTGAATATTTAGACAAAATAATTAAATAAAATACTAACAAGCAGATTACAGCAATACATCACACTGATAAAACCCTATGACCAAATGGATTTTACACTACGTATAGAGGTTTCCTTCAGTATTAGGAAAGCTATCAGTACCATTGAACATATCAACAAAACCAACAAAAATTGTGATTAACTCAATATATGCAGAAAAAATAAAACTTTGGACAAAATACAACCCTCATTCCTATTAAAACAATACAAAATATAAGGGGAAATGAAGCTTTCTTCTAAATGATGATTACTATCTTCCTAAGCCAACAATAGGCACTATCTGTAATGGGGATAAACTAGAAGTCTTTACAATAAAACAAAGACTGAAACACAGATTTCCATTCTCACCTGTACTAATTGTTACTGTTCTATAAATACCAGTTATAACAATGACAAAAAGAAATAGAAGGAATTAGGATACGCAATGATGACGCAAAATTATCACTCTGCAGATATGGTGGTATACTTAGCGAATCCTAGAAAATTTGAAAAAAAATAAACCTGGTTGAAATAGCAACTTTAGCAGAGTGGCAAGATATAAAATAAAATGATGTCAATCATCGTCTTTCTATATATTACCAATGAAGTCCAGCAGGAAGAGATATAAAGAGAAATCCCATTTAAAACATTTACAGATAATGTAACAACACAACTATGATAATACCAATGATGAAATGATTTAATGTAACATTTAGGAGTCCACCTACCAAAAAAATCCACTGACTATATGAACCCAAATACAAAACATTTTTGACACGAATAAAGACTGGTGTTAAACATGTTAAACATTGTACATGCGTAAGCTGAGTCAATATAATAAAAATGATAATTCTACTTAAATTTGATTACTTATTCAGTGCCGTACTAATCAAATTAGTAGGTGTGTATGTATGCATACAATTATATGTATGTAGATTAAAGAGTGAGAAAAAGAATAACCATAAAATTCTTCTTGTAGAACAAAAGATTGTGAATATCAAGGGCATTAATTTTCAAAAAGTGAAGTATGATGGTCTAGCAATACCAGATCTGAAACTATGTTACAAAGTAGCAATCATCAATACAATCTGGAAATGAGTAAAAAATAAAAACTCAGTCATCAATTTGGAGTGTTGCATTAGTGGAAAGGATTAGGTATATGGTACATAGGAGTAAATAACCATGGTAACTTGGTGTTTGAGGAACCCCAAAATGTAAGATTTGGGGACAATAAATCTTTATTTGACAAAAATTGCTTGGAAAACAATGGAGCTGTATTGGCATGAAACTTGGGAAAGACTAGTTTCATCCTACACTTAACACTGAGATAAAGTCAAAATGTTGTTCAGTTGTTTCTGATGTGTCCAACATTTTGTGGAGCCATTTGAGATTTTCTTGGCAAAAATACTAGAATGGTTTGTGATTTCCTTCTACAGCTCATTTTGGAGATATAGAGAATGAGGCAAAAATGGTTAAATGACTTTCCCAGGTTCACCTACTAAGTATCTGAGGACAGATTTAAACTCTCAAAGATGAGCCTTCCTGAAAACAAGCCCAGCGCTCCATCAAGCTAGCTACTTCAGAGGTCAAAATGGGCGCAAAATTTAGATCTAAATAGTTATATCATAAGCAAATTAGGGGAGTATATAATACTCTACCTGTCAGGCATATGGGTAAGGGAAGACTTTATGAACAAATGAGAGAAAAAAGAGCATAGATAACTTTGATTGAATCAAATTTTTAAGAAAAATGATTTTGCACTAACAAAACCAATGCAGCCAAGATTGGAAGGAAAGCAAGAAAAAGGGGGAAGATTTATAGCAAATTTCTCTGACAAAGGCCTCATTTTTCAAATATATGAAGAACTGAATCAAATTTATAAATTATAAACCTTTCCTCAACTGATGAATGGTCAAAGCATTTGAACAGGAAGTTTTCCGATTAAGATATCAAAGTTATGTATACTCATATGAAAAAATACTCTAAATAACTACTGATTATAGAAATACAAATTAAAATGGTTCTGCACCAAAGTGGCTAACATTACAGAAAAGGAAAATGATAAATATTGGAGGGACTGTGTAAAAATAGGGACACTAAGTCACTTTTGGTGGACTACTGAATTGATCCAATCATTTTGGAGAGCGATTTGAAACTATATCCAAAGGGCCATAAAACTGTGCATATCCTTTGACCCAACAATACCACTATGATGTTTTTACTCCAAAGAGATAAATGAAAATAGAGAGGGACTTACATGTACAAAAATGTGTAATGTAGTTTTTTGTTTTTGTTTTTTTTTTGTGGTGGCAAAAAATTAGACATTGAGAGGTTACCCATCAATTGAAGAATGGTTGAACATATTGTTTCATATGATTGTGCTAGAATACTAATGTGCTATTAAAAATGAGGAGCAGGATGCTTTCAGAAAAACCTAGGAAGACTTAAATGAACTGATTCAAAGTGAAATGAGCAGAACCAGGAGAACATTGCACACAGTGACAGCCATACAGTATGAAGAAAAACTGGGAATGACAACTCTTCTTGGCAAAACAATGATCTAAGAAAATTTTCAAGGACTTATGATGAAAAATACCATCTGCCTGCAGAGAAAGAACTGATGGAGTCTGAATGCAGATTGAAGCATATTGTCTTTTTACTTTCTTCATTATTGTAGGATTTGTTGTCTCATTTTTTTTGCAAAATTGTTAATGTAGGAATATTTTATATGATTTCACATATATAATTCTGTTGAATCTCTTGGTTTATCAAGGTAGGGGACAGTTGTGGAAGGTAGATTGACAGTATAAAACTCTAAATTTTAAAATGTCAAAGGTTTTATTTAAATGTAATTGAGATATAATTAAATACAAATCAAAATTGATATTAACAATATTTGTTCATGGGAAGAGATTTAGGGTGGTAAAATTGAAAATCATGTTGCATCAATACTCTCGTGTAGCCACTGGCAATTTTAAAATATTTTACATGTATTATTTCATATAATTCTTGAAATAAAGTGTTGAAGCATGTCATGATAGCATTATTTCCAAAAGTCTACTAATGAAGAAACTGGAGAGCAAAAATCATAGTATCTTAGAATTTCAAAGAACTTTTAAAATCATCTGGATGAAAACTTATTTATTTCTCTGATAATCAAACAAGTCTAGAGATATTGATTTTTTTCTACAGTTAAACAGTTTGTAAGTTGCAAAATTCAGATTGTAATACAGGACTCTAATGTTCACTGATATTTCAATTCTACCAAGGAGAAGGAATGTTCAGGAAGAATGAAAGATTGGATCTGTTGAAACCATAATGGTTGTAAAATATATTAAGGACTTTCATTTTAAATTATTCTTCATAGCTCTATATAGCACAAGTAGGATCAATGGATGAATGCAATATGAATAATTTGCATCATTAGAAGTGACTGAAAATGAAACAATTTATCTTCTTATCTGCTGAGCTGAATGTCTTCATGCAGATGTTTGAAAATTTTTCAAGAATCTGGAGAAAGGAATTCATAGTTCAGATCTTGGTGATTCTACCTGATCCTTCTGAAGGTTTCTGGTAAATATTTACTGAGCGTCTCGAGAAGGAAAAAAAATGTTCAAGAAACAATTTTAAATTTAATATGCATTATTAGCATTTTATTCATGAATTTCTTAAATCTGGAAAATCAACAACACTATAAACCAAGCCCTAATTTGTAGTATTTGATGATTTATAAGGTGTAAATACTCACTTCAGAAATTTAGCAACTTTATAGTTGGTAGAGATGGTTCTAGCACACCCCTAGAGCACTTCCATCCCAATTCTAGGATTTGGAGTTTCAATTTTCATTTTAATTCTTTCTCTAGTCCTATTCTTTAAAGTCTGAGTTTTATAATTTTGTGTTCTAGGACTAAATTCAAGGACTAAAGAGCTGTGAGACCATCTGGATGTAGGTGTTCAAGAAAGAAACTTATAATTTTCATAAAATGGTGAGTAATTAAAAGTAAATAATAAAAAATCCAGCAAAACAGAATAAAAGAAATACAAACAGCCCAAGACAATTTATTTCTCTCCAAGTTTCTCAATACATTTAAGGGTTGCTTTCTCTTTTTGTAAAATACTTATTCTGCAATAAGTCTGACTTGGTAACAGTCCCTCAAATATTGAACTTTAATTTTACAATTGTTTCCAGCCCTGTCCCTTCTAGTTCACCTCTCTTTCATGTATAAATGTAACATTGCTTACTGGGGGATTATTGAATCGTAACATTTTCTCATAACTTTATTCAAAGAAACTACCGAATGATTGTGTTTGTTTAATTTCTACTCATAAAGTTTCAATATGATCTGAAGATGTCTTCTGATATTATGATACTGTGTCTCCTTTATCCTCCCTTCTCCTTTCCCTCTAAAAGCATGAGTTAAAATTGCTGTGCTACTAACACAATGATAAACTTTTAGGATTTTGTAGCTATAATACAATACCCATTTTAGGGTAGATAGACTTAAAGCAGACACGTTGAAGTTTTTATATTAAATACTTTAAGAAAATGCAGAAGACAAAAATTAGATTTTCTTTATGTTCTGAGAAAATTTGATCTATTTTTTAACAGTCATGAATATAAAATGTTGATTTTTTTCTACTGACAAACAAAAGAATAACCCCAAAACTCTCCCGAATTCAACCTCATAAACTGAAAGAATACTATAGATAAATTATTTCTGTCACTTATGAGGTCACATTTTTTCTAATCACACTTAATATAGGGCTTAAAGTTTTATGAAAAATTGTCTCATGACTTCCACTACCTTGACCTCAATGCCAAATGAGTTGTCCTAAGCAAAAATTCCTCAGAGGTTCTTCCAGTCCCCAAAATCCACACATAACACCCCTCACTCCAATTATCTTATCCTACAATAAGCCTACATCATGAATAGGGCCTTCTAAGTTTTACAATACCAGAAAATGTGGAAACAGTGCACATTTGTTGAGTTGAGTGACTTTTCCAGGTTCCCACTGGTACAAATTGGCTAAGATAGGAATTGAACACATATTCTTATCATCCAAGGCATTTTCTCCATGACTTTCTTAAGTTTAGATAATCAATAATATGATAAATCAAGCCCTGATTTTTTTTTTTGTTTTCCAATTTCTGAAGTATAAATGCTCACTCAAAATTGAGCAGTTATCCAGTTGGTAGAACTGCCTCTAAAACACCTCCAAAGGCCTCCTTTCTTAATTCAGAGTGCTGGCATTTTATTTTTAATGTTAATTCAATTCTTTAGTCCTGTTGTTTGACTAATGAGTTTTAAAATTTTAAATTCTGAGAGAGGAACTTCCTGGGAATCAAGACTGAGGGTGGAAGAAATAAGTTAATCTCAATAGCCCTTATTGACCTCTGAAAGTCCAGAAAATATGACTCCAGGAAAAACCCCTGAGACAGCTGTACCAATTGAAAGATGGGGTACAGCAGAGGAAAAGCTCCTCTTATTGTGTGGAAGGGGAAGCAGTACAGGACTGGAGGTATCCCAGCAAGTCCCAGATGAGTAGGTATCTTCCAGGAACTAGACACTCCATCTCCACTGAGAGAGCTCCCGTGCTGCTGACTGCAGCTCAGCACCACATAAGATGCCAGAACTCTAAGGTTCAACCTGCCAGCACTTGAGGCTGCAGCACAAAATGCTAGTGACCAGATGCTGGGCTCCCAGCATAATAAGCTTGGGTCAGTTCTCCCTCTGCTCCAGAAGGAGAGTACAACTTTAAGAGTAAGGAAATAGGAAAACACTATGAGCAAAAAGCAGAAACAGACAGTGACTATTGATTCTCATTAAGGAGACAGGATGACCAAGGCTCAAATTCACAAGAGGAAAACATTGTCAATATAACAACATGAAAAAACTCAAAGTGGAATGTTGGGGGAGGGAGGGCTAGAGAGAGAGGGGCAGGGCTTAGCACAGATGCTTTCCCTTATTAGGTTATAAGTGTGGAATAGAACGATGATTGGTTGGTGGTATTCAGGAAGTGCTAGGATCTATATATGTTGGGTTCATGGGGAGGGACGCTC
>CM053774.1:82262215-82273671 GCA_028658325.1 Potorous gilbertii
TTCCTCCCAGAGGACTGGGAGGCCGGTGGCGCCCCGAAGGCTCATCATGACTGGGATTGGTGAGTAGGAGAGCAACCTAGCTCCAGGACCGGGGACCCTGTCAGAATAGCTGGAAGGGATCCACAGGGTCACGTCGCAGTGGAATATGAACTATTCTCATGCACAAAAAGCCTTCTTTGAAGAGTTCAAGAAGGATTTTAAAAGTTAAATAAGAGGGATAGAAGAAAAATTGGGAAAGGAAATGAGAGATATACAAGAGACAGTCAATATCTTGGAAAAGGAAAGACAAAAATTGATTGTAGAAAACAAGTCATTAAAAATTCAATTTGTTAATTGAGGTAAAAAAATACACAGAAGTAAAAAAGTCCTTAAAAAAGTACAATTGGTCAAATGGGAGGAAAAGAATGCTGAAGAAAATGACTTCTTAAAATTAAAATGGGTCAAATAGAAAAGGAGGTACAAAAACTAATTGAAGAATACAGTATGTAAAAAATTAGATTTGGTCAAGTGGAAGTTAATGACTCTATGAAATATTGAGAATCAGTAAACCAAAAACAAAAAGAATGGAAAAAAAACTTAGAAAATAGATCCAGGAGCGATAATTTTAAAATGATTGTCTAAGTGAAGACCATGATGAAAAAAAGAACTGGATAGCATCTTTCAACAAATCATCAAAGAAAACTGCTAAATTTCTAGAAATAGAAAGTTAAAAAATTATCAAAAGAATCCACCAATCTCTTCCTGAAAGGGAAGTGAAATGGAAAATGCCAAGGAATATTGCAGCCAAACTCCAAAATTACCAGGTCAAAGGGAAAATACTGCAAGCAGCCAGAAGGAAACATTAAAGGAAACATTTAACTTGGGACCACACTTCGGATTACACAATACTGTGCAGCTTCTACATTAAATGATCAGGGGACATGGAATATGAAATTTTGTCAGGTAAAGGAGTTTGGATTACAATCAAATATCAACTACCCAGTGAAACTGAGAATAGCCTTTCAGGTGAGGAGATGGATATTCAATGGAATAGGGGACTTTCAAATCTTTCTGATAAAAAGCTCAACAGAAAACATTATCTTCAAAGATAAGACTCAAGAGAAGCAAAAGACCAGGAAAACAACAGCAACAACATGTTATTAATAAGGGCAAACATTCCTATGAAGGAAGATGACATTTGTGACTCTTGAGAATGGTAAACTTATTAGGAAATTTAAAAGGGTCATACACAAACAGAGGATGTGGGTATAATTTGACTTTGATATGATGATAAAAAAAACAAATTAAGTGGTGAAAAGAGATTGTAATGAGAGAAGAGGAAAAGAAGAGGTAGGTAGACAAGGGTAAATTACATCACATTACAGTAGAGTAAAAGAAGGGAGGGAGATGAGCATTATCTGAACCTTAATTTCTTCAGTTTTGCTCAAAGAGAGAGTAACATAATCTGTTAGGGATATAAATCTAACTTACCTTATAGGAAGTAGGAAGGAAAATGGAGAAAAAAAGAGAGAAGATGGATAGAAGACAGAGTAAAAGTAGTAATGGAAAAGGAGAAGAGAAGGGAGGAGGTTAATAGAATGGAAGGCCAATGGAAGGAGGTAGTGGTCAAAAGCAAAATTCTAACGAGGAGAGAAAGGAAGAAAGAGAAAAAAAGTACAAATTGTGAGGTGTAATAAGATCTAGAGAAAGATCCAGGTATTAATTTTAACAGTGAATATGAACAGGATGAACTCTCCCTTAAAATGGAAGTCAACAGCAAAATGAGTTAAAAATCATACTCCTATATTATGTTTACAAGAAACACATTCGAAGTGGAAAGATACACACAGAGTAAAGGTAAAGGGCTAGAGCATAATGTATATTTGCTTCATCTGAAATTAAAAAAAAAGTGAAAACATGAGTAGCAATCCTGATTTCAAACAAACAAAAATAGATCTAATTAAGAAAGATAAAGGAAGAAGGAAACAGAGACTCTTCTCCTTTCCATTATCCCTAAGTGATTCCCTTGGCTGACACTACTTCTATCACTGAGTATAACTGCCCTTTTTTATGCCTAGATTTTGAAAAGACTTGCTTATTTTATGCAGAATATGCTATGATTTTTGAATAATATTTAATTATCCCTAATAATATATAAAAATTATTGACACTTTTAAAAAAAATGTTCAAAAATCTTTCTTTCTATACCTTCTCATTATATATCACATTGACTCTAGATGTATAAATGAACTGTGATAGAATTACCAAAAAAAAAATGCAAGACATCTTTGAGATTGTATAATTTCAGTCAACAATCCTCAATAGAAGGATCTCTAGTATTATATCCTGGACAGATAGTTTCTCTACCTTCTGATTCACTTCATGACAGTTTCAGATGATTTGGGGTATCATACTGATATATAAAAATACCAAATTCATTGACAACTTTCATTATCTTCTGATTTTTTTGCTTCTCATCTTCTATTTAAGGTTTACCTAAAACATGCAATGAGTAAAATAACAAAAAATTAACCCATTGACTGTATTATTCATGAAACCTGTTTATAGGAAGAGTTGATTTTTTGATGAAATATTAGCTTTTATGTTCATTATCCACGCCAGCTTATGAAATGTTATAAGAACTATCATTTGCCATGATTCAGTGCACATCACCAGCTGGGTCAAAGGAGGATTTGCCCTATAGCATGAAGTTACAAATTAGGTTTCATTAGATAGATTTTATTATTTCCTCAAAAGCATCTGGTCTTATCCATTCTTAGAAACAAATATGCAACTAGACAGTTCATTGACCTGTTCTATCATAGATGTACATTCTGAATACTAATCTTGTCTTTATAATGTTTCTCTTAAGATGTTACTGTGAAAAATGGAAATTAGTACTGTTAATAATTTTATTAAATACAGGAAGACAGACAAAATTACCTTCAATTATCTAGTTCTTTACATTTTACAAAATGCCTACTTTTAGAAACCTGGTGAAGCAATATTTAACAATGGAAGAAACATCATAAATTAGTTTGTCTACCATCTCCATTCCATTTTATAGATTAAGGAACTAAAAAACAAAAGACAAACATGATTTATTGTAAATTTAATAAAAACAACTAGTTAAGCGGCAGAGCAACAAGCTTAATCCAGCTCTCATAAAATGAAAGTAAGTGATATCCTAACTATATGACACTACTCCTTTAAATATTATTTATTCCATGTTACATACTTAGCAGCTAAGATGGATATAAAGCCAAAGTGGCTGCTATGTCACAGTATGCCTAACTACTTAACTGAACTCTTTCAACATTCCATTTCAAAAATCTTTAAAGAATGCTTCAAATCAAACTGTGGAGTGGCAGAGTCAATAGGGTGTTGGGGTGAGACATTTTCCAGTCCAAAACAAATTGAGAGGTCAGTAGAAAAAGTCTGTCACAACCAGCTGTGAGTTTAACTAAGAGTATTCACTGTGGCAACAAAAACAGCACTCCTTAGAGGAGCAGTAGAAACTTCAAGAGTTCTCAGGTCAAAGACAGAAGAACAAATTTCAGGAGCTGTCACTCCCAAGATGGCAGGGGTGAGATAATTGGTCAGAAAGAAATTACAAATGAGGCTATGCTGGCACTAGGTGAAGGATGTTGCTGTATTGCTCAATCCATTTCCAGAATAAGGAGGAATATAAGTGTATGCAGTCATGGTGGAGCAGGGACTTTAGTAACAGTTCCAGGGGGTGTTGGGGGCAGGGTGCTTGTGGTCATTCAAAGTGTGGGGGGACTAATTCCAGTTACAAGGCAAAAAAGAAGCATTAGCACTTGTCACTGAAGAAGAAAAGGAATTTGAGTTACACTTCCAGGGACAAAAGGAGTGATAGCACTTGTGGCTACGGGGGAGCAAATGCCCTTCATGAGTAAAGACTGGAGTACAGGCCAGAAAAGCAATGACCACAACTTTCCTTGGATTATACCAACTTGGAAGAACCCCAAACTATCCCCAGAACTAGCTTTGAAAATAGCACTAAGAAAATACCGCCTCTATCCCAAGAGCAGAACCCAACTTTAACAAAAAATCATGACACAGGTTGGAAAAATGAGCAAACAATAATTTAACAAAACTGAACATAAAAAGCTGCTATAATGATAGGGAAAATCAAGACACAAACTCAGAAGAAGAAATCAATATCAAAATAGCTACAAGTAAAACTAAAAAATAATGTGAATTATAACCAAAGTCGACAAGAATTCTTGGGAAAGCTCAATAAAGATTTTAAAAATATAATGAGAGACATAGAAAAAAATGGAAAAAGTAGTGAGAATTAAGCATTTTTTTAATAAAAACAATCATTTGGTAAAAGAGGAACAAAAACATACTAAAGAAAATAACATCTTAAAAAGATAGTTGACCCAATGGTAAAAGAAGTAGAAAAAGTTGCCTGAAGAAAGATCTCCTTGCCCAAATGAATAAAATGAGGACAAAAGGTCACTGAAGAAAATGATTCTTTAGAAATTAGAATAGGATAAATGGAAGCTAATGACTCTATGAAGTATCAAAAAGCAATCAAAGTCAAAAGAAGGAAAAAATAGTAGAAGAAAATGTGAAATATCTCATTGGAAAAACAATTGACTTGGAAAAGAGAAAAAAGAGATGATTTAAGAATTACTGGACTGCCTGAAAGCCATGAAAAACAAGATAAAAAGATCTTCGACAACATCTCTCTGGAACTTATCTATAAAAACTGCCCAGGTATCCTAAAACAAGAAAATAGACAAATGGAAATTGAAAGAATCTGTTGATCACCTCGTACAAGAGATCACAAAGTGAAAACTCACAGAAACAGTTTAGATAAATTCAAGAGCTCCCAGGTCAAGGAGAAAATATTGCAAAGAGGCAGAAAGAAACCATTCAAATGTTATGCACCCATACTCAGGATCATACAAGATTGAGCATTTTTCAAATTATACTAGTAGAAAACTTGTAATATGATATTCTGGAAAGCAAGATGCTTTAACTAGTAAAAATGAGTATAATCATTTGAGAAGAAAATGGGAAATTAGTGAAAAAGAGGACTTTCAAGCACTCCTGATGAAAAGAGCAAATCTGAATAAAGTTTTGGACTTTTCAAAGAAAAGCTCAAGAGAAGTATAATAAAGTAAACAGTAAAGAGGGACTCATGGTTAATATGTTTACTTTATGGGAAGAGATACTTGAAGTTCCTAAGAACTTTATTTTTATTATTAGGACATTCAGAAGGAATATACAGACAGAGGTCAAGGGTGTGGGTTAACTATGCTTAGAAGATATAAAAATAAGAGGACTGTAGGATGGAAAAGGTAGATGATCTGTGAGAAGTAGGAAAGGAAAGGAAGAATGTGGAAAATTATTTCACATAAATAAGGTACGGAAGGAAAAGCTTTCATACTGAATTGAAAAATGGGGGAGGGTGAGAAGGCAATACTTGAACCTCACTCTAATCAGAATGAGTTCAGAGAAGGAATAACATAGAAACTCGGGTATAGAAATCTATCTTACCCGAAAGGGAAGAAGAAGGGGAAATAATACAATCAAAATCACTTTCAATAAAGGTCTGCAGAAGCATGGATTAAAAATGCATTGGAAACTAAATATTCTAGTTCTATAGAATGACTGAGAGAAGAACAAATAATTTCAATAAAAAATGCCCAAAGAGAGAAAACCTATGAAAATTGTAAGATGTTACCAAATCAATACTTGAGAGAAATTTCATATCACTAAACATTTACACCAATAAAATAGAGAAAGTGCAGATAAACAAATTGGGTATGAAATTTTAAAAAAAGGAAAAGAATAAATTAAAAATCTCTAATTAAGCAGTAATTGAAATTCCTGAAAAATCACAGAAGAAATCGATACAATAAAAAGTTTAATAAATGAACTAATAAAAAATTAGGAGATGATTTTAAGAAAAAAATAAAATAGATCAACCATTATTTAATTAAATTTAAAAAAAAAAGAAAGACGAAAACAAACTTGATCAGCACCAAAAATGAAAAGGGTTAATTTGCCACCACTGAAAATTAAATTGAAGCAATTATTAGGAATTATTTTGCCGAAATATATTCCAACAAATCAAACAATAGAAATGAAAAGTTTCAGTATTTACAGAAATATAAATTTCCCCAATTAGCAGAAGAGGACATATAATGCTGGAATAGCCTTATCTTAGAAAAAGAAATTGAATAAACCATGAATGAGGTCATCAAAATATCTCCAAGGAAATATGAATTTACAAGTGAATTCTGCCAAACAGATAAAGGAAAATTAATTCCAATATTAAATTGTTTAAAAATAGTCAAAGTAGTTCCTTCAAATCCTTTTTATGAAACAAATTTGGTGCTGATACCCAAACCAAGATGAGCCAAAACAGAGGCTAAAACAACTATAAACCAATTTATCAGCGGATATTAATGCAAAATTTTTTAATTAAGATACAAGCAAGGAAATTACAAATATACAACATCCTGACCAGGTGGAATATATACCAGGAATGCAGTACTAGCATGATATTGGGAAAACTATTAATGCAACTGTCCATATCAATAACAAAACTAACAGAAATTATATGATTACCTTAATGGGGGTAGAAAAACTTTTGACAAAATACAACACTGATTCTGGTTAATAGAAAGTAAAGGAATAAATGGAGTTTTCCTTAAATTAAAAGATGTTTAAAACCATTAGCATTATCTATAATAGGATAAGATAGAAGCATTCCCAGTAAAATCTGGGGTGAAGTAAGGATTCCTATTATCAACACTATTATTAAAAAATTTATCAGAAATGCTAGTTACAGCAATAAGACAAGCAAAAAGACACAGAAGGAAAAAAATAGGTATTGAGAAAACAAAACTGTCACTCTTTGCAAGTGATATGATGGTATATTTAGAGAACCCTAGAGAATCAATTAAAAAAAAACATTTGTTGAAACAATTAACAATGTCAGCCAAGTTGCAGGATATAAAATAATCCCACATAAATGATCAGAATTATGATATACTATCAACAAAATTCAATAGCAAGATATAGAAAGAGAAATTCCATTTAAAATAATTGCAGACAATACAAAATATTTGGGAGTCTACCTGGCAAGACAAATCCAGGAACTATATGAACAGAATTACAAAATACTTTTCACACAAGGGCAGCTCTAAACATTTGAAGAAATATCCATTCCTAGTGGGTAGGCCAAGTCAATATAATAAAATGACAATTCTATCTAAATTAATTATTTCAGTGCCATACCAAACTACCAAAAATTGGTTTGTAGTGGAAGAAAAAACAATAAAATTCATCTTGCAAAGCAAAAATTCAAGAATATCAAATGAATATATGAAAATAAATGTATAAGAAAGTGATCCAGAAGTACCAGATCTCAAACTGTATTACAAAATGGTAATCATGAAATAATTGAGAACTGGCTAAGCGACGGAGGTGACTGGTTGTTGTCCATCGTTCTCAAAGATGACCAAAATGACATCACTTATGTTTGGCTGCAGGTATAACATGTCAAACTGCGACTGATCACACAACTGTGAGCTCAGAAGGCTCGACCACAGGTCAGGCACAAAAATCCATATGAACATTCGGCGTGAAACTGCATAAAATATTTGCATGTGTCATTTTTGTTTCTGAACTACTGCTATTTTGCTCTACTCATAAAACATCACACCTTCTTTGATACAAGCACATTACTCTCTGCAGCCCTGTGCCAGTGTCTTCAATGTTTCTCAATTGATTCCAAAGTTCTTCAAAGTCCAGTGCCCTTGTATCACATCTTCTCATCTCCATGTGAGTGCTTGCCTTGTGTGAGTTCTATATGAAAGAGTCTTTTAGAAGATCATGACATCACAGAAATGATGACATGACTTACACTTGACTTTGTTTTGAGTGAGGGAGGACTGTGCAAGGTCATCAGTCTTACTTTCTTCTCCTGCGCCATCTGGATTCAGTGACCAGATACTCATCAGGATAACTGGAAACAGTGGGGGACCTTGACCTTTTTTGGCTAAGTTCTATTCAGGTATTCACTTACAGTGAGGTAATACCAAGGAGAACTTTACTGTAGAGATGTTTGCTTAAATGGCCTTTGCAGCAACAATGAGGATAGCACAATGGCTCCATGGCCTTTCCATGTGGCAGGTAGAAGAGGCATGCCTCTTCTTTCCCACATTTTCTTTTCATGACTCCCAATCACTGAGGTAGCTCTGGCAATGTATGCACTAACCTTATTATTGATGTGAAAATCCCTGAAATTTATTTAGCCAAGGTAAGTAAACTTATGTATAATATTAAAAATTACCATATTTGCTGCAACTGATGGTTCCACATATGGATGACGTAGTGCTGACTGAGAGATAATCCCTGCTTTCTTTGTGTTAATTGTCAAGCAAAAGCATGAACAAGCAGAAGAGAATTGATCCATACTTAGTGACATTTCAGCCTAAGATGCTATATTAAGTTTGCCAATAAAAGGTCATGTACCAACTATCCCTCCAATTTAGTCTTGACTGGTAACCTTTCCAAACTAAATAATTTACTATCGGAGCAGCAACTCATGTTGATGCAATAAAATGGTGGATTAATGGAATTTATTGTGTACAGATTACCCAGAAGCAATTGACCATAGTGATTTAGTGTTTGACAAACTCAAAGATCAAGATTTTTGGCACAATAAAACACAATTTGACAAAAGATTCCTAGAAAGCAGTTTGTCTCCTATTTAGATCAATATCTCACATCCTACAACAAATTATGGTCAAAATGAGTACATAATTTAGACATAAAGAGGGATATCATAAACAAATTAGGGGAGGCATGTAGACAGCCAGTCCTGATGGAGTCCAGAATGTGAGGTACTTCGGTCTTGTACTAGCATAAAGGCTGAAGTTCTCAGGAAATTGGCTCACCATTCCACTCTTGATAAGCAAGGATGAGATCATCCTGACCCTGATTGTGTACCCTGAGGTTGCTATGTAGAAGGAACTAAGATATGTAAAAGATATAAACTAAAATTTCCACAGGAATAACTTTGCTTGCTTGCTTGCTAAAGAGAATATATAAATCTTGACCCTCAGATCAAAAAATCAGTCGTGTATCAGTCATGCACAGATGGTACAGGCTTGCTGCTGGCAGAGGATGGAATGCTTTACCTGTCAGATATGTTGATAAGGAAATAGTTTGTGATCAAATGAGATAGAGATGCTCATAGGAAGTGAAATGGATTGTTTTGGTTACATTAATTTAAAAAAAGTTTAACACAAATAAGACTAATACAGACAAGATTAGAAGGAATGAATACTGATGAAAATCTATTACAGCAAGTTTCTTTGAAAAAAAGCTTTCAGTTCTCAAATATATAGAGAACTGAGTTAAATTTATAAGAATAAACGTCATTCTCCATCTGAAAACTGGTCAAAAGATAGGAACAGGCAGTTTTCAACAGAAGAAATCAAAGCTATCTATAGTCAAATGGAAAATGTTCTAAATCATAATTAATTAGTTTAATGGAAATTTAAACACATATCAGATTAATATAAGTAAAATAAAATGCAAAGTGAAAGTAAAATGACATTTTTTTGGTGGGGATGTGCAAAAAATGTGGACATTAATGCCCTGTTGGTGGAATTGTGAACTGATCCATCAATCCTGGAGAGTAATTTGGATTTATGCCCAAAAGATCCCAACTAGATCAAACAAAACATAAGAAAAAACCCTCTGTATGCACAAACATATTTATAACAAATCTCTGTGTGCTTGCAAAGAAATGGAAATTGTCACAATTGCCATAAATTAGTGAATAGTTAAAAAAATGTTGTGGTATATGATTGTGATTGTGCTATGGAAATGACTAGTAGAATGGTTTCACAAGAATATGGGAAGATTTATACAAAATTATACAAAGTTAAGTGAAGAGAACATTGTATATAGTATCAACAAATTTTGTGATGATAAACTGTGAATGACAGCTATTTTGATAAACAGAGTGATTCAAGACATTACAAAGTACTTATTAAGAAAAATATTATCCATTTCTAGAAAATGAACTGATGGAGTCTCAATGCAGATTGAAACATTTTTTCACTGTCTTTTTTTCTTCTTTACTTCCCTCTTCACTTTTTTTTTTATTTTTGCAACATGGCTAATATGCCAATATGTTTCGCATGATTTCACATGTATAATGACCACATTCCTTGCCTTCCTGATGTGTATGTTTGTGAGGGGATGGGTAGAATGTGGAAGATTTTTTTTAATTGATTAAAAAATGAAATTACGCGTGCGCACGCACACACACACACACATACATGCAGATATATAGAAGTAACTAGAGCTCACAGATTCCAAGTGAATTATATCCAATTACAAAGTTTCCAAATTTATACAGAATTTCAATAAAGATTTCCTGATTATACCTACATTGCTTTTTCCATTATATATACTGATTCTTCCATAAGTCTTTAAAAACTCATTAAGTTGAAAGTCTTTATTACAGCTACTACTTCTTCTAGATTTTCCCCCAGAAAGATAATGAAATGGCCAAGAATGTAGTGTGAAATCAAAGTGTCATTCTGATATCACCTATGTGAACTCACCAAATAATATTTTGAATAAAAGGCATTAGAGAGAAGATAAGATTTAACATGGATTTTTTAATGGCAAAAAGACTGGTTCATGACCTGAATTCAAATGTTATATAAGGGATAGCCTGATGTTCTCATGTAGAAACCCATATTTCACAACTGATGAAAACTATGCAAAGAAATAATAGAAATTATTCATCAATCACATCATTGCAGGTTGTAAAACATAAATAAAATTAGTTCTCACTATTTCTAAAGCACAACCTGGGACTAAAATTAGACATTGAGAAACTACTATCTTTCATAGAGTGACAGATAACAAATTTCATACTAAAATATAGTTTTTTTCATAACCTTGAGAACTAAACCAATAGACTGTCTTGGAAGCAGAACGTTATTAAAGACCTACCTGTAGTTCACAGTTATCTATACATAAAGATTGATCCACATATAAATAACAATATTTTAATAGATTTTTATCATTCCAAATAAATATACAAGCAATAAGAAGCATATAGATTTTTTATAATAAATTTATTTATTTAATTTTTTACATTCATTTTCACAAAATTTGGCGTTCCAAATTTTCTCCCCATCTGTCTCCTCCCCCCACTCCAATACACTGAGCATTCTAATTACCCCTATCACCAATCTGCCCTCTCTTCTAGTCTCCCTTCCTTCCCTTACCCCATCTTCTCTTTTGTCCTGTAGGGCCAGATAACTTTCTATTCCCCATTACCTGTATTTCTTACTTCCTAGTAGCAAGAACAATATTCAATGGTTGTTCCTATAACTTTCAGTTCCATCTTTTCCCCATTCCTCCCTCCCCACCCATTCCCTTGGGAAGGCAGGCAATTC
>CM053774.1:82273771-82300285 GCA_028658325.1 Potorous gilbertii
GCTTATCCCCTTCTCCCCCAATTTCCTGTATTGTAAGATAGGTTTCATACCAAAATGAGTGTGCATTTTATTCCTTCCTTTGGCCAAATGTGATGAGAGTAAACTTCATGTTTTTCTCTCAGCTCTCCTCTTTTCCCCTCCACTAAAACGTTTCCTATGTGCCTCCTCTGTAAGAGATAATTTGCCCCATTCCATTTCTCCCTCTCTCCTCCCAATACATTTCTCTCTCATTGCTTGACTTCATTTTTTTAAGATATGATCCCATCCTACTCAATTCACTCTGTGCTCTCTGTCTCTGTGTGTGCGTGCATGTGGCTGGGTGTGTGTGTGTGTGTGTGTGTGTGTGTGTGTGTGTGTGTGTGTATCTGTGTGTGTGTGTGTGTGTGTGATCCCACCAAATACCCAGATACTGAAAAGTTTCAAGAGTTATAGATATTGTCTTTCCTTGTAGGAATGTAAACAGTTCAGCTTTGGTAAGTCTCTTATGACTTCTCTTTGCTGTTTACTATTTCATGCTTCTTTTCATTCTTGTGTTTGAAAATCATATTTTCTTTTCAGCTCTGGTCTTTTCATCAAGAATGCTTGAAAGTCCTCTATTTCATTTAAAGACAAGATTTTCCCCTGAAGTATTATACTCAATTTTGCTGGGTAAGTGATTTATTCACCTGTTCAATAGCCTATAGATTTTTAAATACAAAGAAAATAGCATCTGCTACCTTATATTAGGACTGTTTCCACCTGAACTCCCTAAAAAGGATTAACAAAAATTGAAGTCTTGAAAATAATGGAAATATGAAGGCTTTCTTCTTGAGTCTTGAGGTCAAATTAATTCAAAAGATGAAGGCTATGCTAAAATTATTTTGTTTTTTTCCAGATAAGATAAACTGAAAAGGAAAGCCACAACAGCACATGTCAATAGACTTACATCATAAGCATCCCGAAAGCAAATCTCAATAAGAAGGTTATAGTGAAATTAATAGCTTTGTGTTACAGATTTGGAAAATATCCTAAAACAACATAATACAATATCAACAAATTTTGCAAATTAATTTAAAAAGAGAGGCAATTATCACAAGAGAGCTATATAAGGAATGACACTTCCTTGTCAAAAGCAGGAGGAATATTGATAGATGTCCTCAGAGAATGACAAATGGGTTAAAGAAGTGCTGGAATACTTCTACAACTGTACTTTAATTCATGGAGCAACAAAAATGCTGACATTAAAACACAGGTTTTTGTCCAATATAACAAAAAGTAATTTAAAGTCAGTATGGAACATTGGAAAAGGCTATAATTCAAGAGTGAAATCAAAAAGCTCTCCCTGGATTATTTCCAAACAAAAAAAAATCTAACAATCAAAAAGAACTGTCATGGCATTGTTTACAGAAATGGAAGGATTCATGATGGCGATACAAAACTGGTAAATGCAGCTTATTTGAGGAAATCATAGAAACTGCAACACATCACTTCAGGTTGCAAAATATATTAGCAAAATTATATATCAAAAATTCTATATACTCCATAAACTAACATAAAATATTTTGTTTATTTAGTGTTTAGTAGTCTGTATTTCAGACACTAAAATATATTTGAGAATCCACCTTCTGCATGAATCCTTTCTCATCCTTCCATATCCACTGCATTCCTCTTTTCATCTGGCTGGGATTGTTTTCCATTTATTATGTATATATCTTTTATATACAAAGTCATATGCATCTTATCTCAGATATATCTATGTTATCTCCTCCATTAGAATGTGAACTCTTTGAGAACTTAAATTCCTAAAACATTCTTTGCATACCTTTTGTTTAGAAGAGTTTCTGAAACAAAACAATTGCTTTAAAAAAACTTATTTATTAGTTGACTGGTTATGACCTTTTACAGTATTAACTTACAATGATGATTACGATGATGACAGGGTAACATAGTGGGTAGAATGCTGTGCTGGGAATTAAGACACACCTGGGTGCAGATCATGACAGTGACATATATTAGTTGAGGGACTCTGAAGAAGGAAATTAACTTTAATATTACTTTGAGTAATTTATTCAAATCTTACCTCTCCAATCCCAAATACTTGGGATTTAGTATTCTTTGATGAAACTAACTCCCACCCTAGTGGGAATTATTCTCATGAATGAAATAATAATCCACTACTATATTTAAGTCTTTCTTATAAATATGTATATATGTTACAAAGCATTTACTAATTACCAAGCGTATGGTGTTGGGCCTTGAAGAGGATAAAATAGGATAGCAATATTTTTATTATCCATTACAGACCTCAAAGCCAAATATAAATACCAGATATTGCTGTTAGTATTAATATTCTCCTCTGAAAAGGGCATAGGGCAGGTAGGTGGAGTTGGACTGAATTGACTTTACCTAAGTAAGAAGTCTTCTCTTTGAGCTTAAAGATAGTTCTCCTACAGGATTTCTCCTCATAAATGTTTGTTTGGATAGATAGATGAGGTCCCTGCAAAATTTGATGGTTTCGGATGATGGAATTCCATCTGATGTCAATATTTACATTGAAAGTCAAGGGCATAATGGACCTAGGATTATGGATCTACAAGAAGTCTGGCAAAGAAATTATAGAGGACCTGAGGCAAGATATTTAGCATCTCAGACATCTAGAAAGGGAATTCCAGCAATAAGGAGGTGTGTTACCCCTTTACCAACTCTGTTCTCTAGGTTTGAGCCCATTTTTCTTTGAGGTATCTTATGTGGTCATGGGAGAGAATGTCCCAAATGCTGGGGTCTTGTATTTTTGCCAAATGCTACTACTTTACCACTTTAGTAAATACACCTTCTGAAAGCTAATTAAGGCTGGCTGAATAAAATGATACTCTTACAGACATGCAGACCAGTTGAAACCTCAACTAATAGCATTGGGAATTCAAACCTGGCCTCTTGCTGGTAAATTTAGAAACCTGATGGGATAGAGTTCCTCTGCAAATCTGCATCTTATCTTTGACTGTAAAATTAGGACAAAGATCATCAGAGTTAAAAAATTCTACACAAGGAATACAGAAAAAACTAAAAATGAATGTCACCATGATTGAGAGGTATATAGTAGATAAGTAGCACAGTGAGTAAGCTATACTTTGTCACTGAGCTAAATGTACGATGAATAAGCTACTAAATGAGAAATACCAAAGAACAGGGGTCAAAAATGGCATCAGGGAATTGTAAAGAAGGAAGAAAAAATGAACTGGTCATAAAGCATGAGAACTCAATAACAAGATTGTTTCACTGGTTCTTTCACATTGTCAGGGGAAAGTAAGACAGATTGTTAGCACTTTGGGTGTTTGCAAACAATAAACATGGGAGGAAATAGACAAGAGTCTCACAAGATAGGCAGACATGAATGAGGTCTGAGTTACTGGAAGAGACAATACAAAAACTTTCAAACTGATGAGATAACAGATTCATTTTAATATTTGAATGACACAAAATTCATTCAACAATTACTTAATAAGCAACTGCTTATTAGATGTCTAGGCCCAGAAGAGGACAAAGAAGGAAAACTGACATTCCCCCATTCCTAACACATTTTTTTTTGTCATGACAGTAACCTCACTATTAAAACTTGATTCTATATTTTTAGATAACCATAGTAATTTAGCTATTCAATTAAAAAATGAAAAGTGTGAAAAATAATCTGCATTAGCTACATACTGGTCATTGCCATGTATTTTTTTTCCTATCTATTTTCTCATTTCTTTATTTTCCCTCTGCTTTCATTTTTTATTCTAGCCTCTTTCTTGAGTTTCATAATTTTATCTTTCTCCTGTTTTGTTTTGCTTTGTTTTAGAGAGATAATAAAGAACTAGTGACCATATCTTGAGATGTCATTTCCTTTCCTATTCCCTGAGGTAACCTTTTGATCTGCCATGGGGAAGGGTGGTAGTGTTACCAAGTTAAGAGAAGCTGAGGGGAAGGAGGACAATTCTTTTTGCCTTAATGGATCAGGACTGAGGAAATTTAGGGCAATATGTATACAGAGGAAAACAATCAGGAAATCTAAAACTGTAGATATCAAATTAAAAGCTCTGTTACTATCTCTAAATTACTTCTACTAACTACTACTACTACTACTGATGCTATTGCTGCTGTTTCTACTACCACTACCAATTATAATTTAAAATTATGTATTAAGATTTTACAGAGCACTTTACATATATTATCTCACCTAAATATCACAATTTTCCTGTGAAATACATGAGAATTGTCTACATTTTATATATCAGGAAACTAAGACTGAGAGGAATTGATAAGCTTACACAGGTTTACACAGCTAGTGTCTGAGGAGGGTTTTGGAATCACATCTTAACTTTAAGTTCAGCACCCTATCCATTATTCATGCCATATCATTTAAAAAACCATCTGAGGTGTTGAAACCAATTGTCATTCACATTTTTAAATAAAATTTAAATTTTAGAATTCTTCAATACTTAAATGTCTGTGCTTTCCAAAATGCTAATGATGTTCTATACAATAGCAAAACTTAGATCATGGGGAAAAAAAATTTAAAAAACCCAAACAAGTTTGCCAAACTGTTTGCTTAGCAGAATGGAGACAAAACAGCTGGTTAATTGACTGGGTTTTCATTTGTCATCTGGTTGTTTTGACATATGTATAAACAATGCCACAGAGAGAGCTAAATGAATTAAAATGCAACTTCAATGTATACCATTTGGTTGAAGTTAACACCAAGAGCTGTTACTCATCGCTGCCATCTACTGGCAAATAAACTCCTAAATTTAAAAGGGATTGCCCTGATTGTCCAAAAATCGGCTTCTGAAGTTCACACAAACTCAGCAAAGTTTCCATCTGGTCTCAAGACAACTTTCCATTTCAGCTTTTAAGAGGAGAGAAAAGGGCAAGATATCATGAATTAAGCTGTCAAGTGGTCAAAGGAGGTTAAATGAAAGGAAATATGGGTGTGTATCCTTATTATTGGATGGTTGTCAGTTCACCCAACAGTTCATTGAACATGATCTACCCACACTCATCTTTACAAAGAACTATTAATCCACAGCTGGGCAAATAACAGATTTATTATACTCTGCTTAATTGTAATCCATAAAAAGAGATTATGTCCTAAGGACTGATTCACTACAAACCATCTGTGTCCTATTAGATTATGTAAACTCATCCTAGAGACCATTTTTTTTTTGTCTTTTCTGGAAGTAGGTTTCTTACTTTCACCTTCCTCTTCTCTCTAGCTCTAACTAGGCTATTCAAATAAGTCAAAACATCAAAATTTGTGCAAATTATTCTCAATAGTATGTAGTACTGCAAATTTCCTTTTTTTCCTTCATTATCTTCTATATTTACCAGTAGAACACTGTAATCCAATATTAACAATCTACAGTAGTAGAATACCACATCATGGAATGTTTGTTTACTAAGTTTTCAAACCCAAAGAAGAAACAAAATTTTATTGGTGGATATAATATAGTCTCTATTTTAGGTGACTACCAAAATCAGTGATCTGTACAGTCTATATTTTCTCATAATTTATGGGAAAATACCACTTAGTTACTTAGATCATTCATAACTTGGGTGGTCTCCCTGGGATTTGAGAATTCCTTACCCTTTTGACATTCTGCTGTACCTAAATTATCCATTCTGGGCCCTGGTAATTTTCACCATTCATTTTTCATTCCTTTAGTCAAGATTCTGAAAATGATAGAAGGAAAATCACCAACTTCATTCAAGTTCCCATTTATCCTTATCTGGAGTATTGTAAGAGTCTCTGAACTCTCCCCATTTCCAGTTTCTTGCCTTTATGAGGAATTGTGGCATTTTGGAAAAAGAAGTATTTATGGAGTCAGAAGTTCAGGGTTTGGATCCTGCAATCTTCTATTTGCTATCTAATGTTTTTAGGGGAAGTTACAAGCTACCTAGGTCTTACTTTGATAATCTAAATAATCAAGAAGTTGATTTAAATGACCATAAAGTTCCCACTAGTTTTTAATCTAAACTTTTATAAGACTTCCAACCCAAGCTCAGATCACACTAATATGCATAAAATCATTCAGTAGTTCCTTATTGCTATCAAGAAGGAATCAAACATCTTAACCTTCACTGCTAGGCCCCTACAATCTTTCTGTGAATCACTTTTCATATAATATAATAACACTCAACTTCATGAATCCATGATTTAAGCAAATGGAATTACATATACTTCTCCAAGCAGATTTCTTACAAGCCTTTACTTCTCTTTTATAATGTGTGAGTTCTATAGGGAGAAACCTAAATTTGCAATATTATGCTGACACACCTCTCCATCAGTGAGACAGTGTGGAAAAGAAGGTAAATTGCTGAACTTGAAAGCAGGAAGAGCTGGGCACCTAGCAGAACTCAGGCACTTACTACCTATATGACCTTAGACAAGTCATTTACCTTCTTTGTTTCTTCACTTGCTCATATGTAAAGTTAAGGAGTTGTACTCTAAATGGACTCTAATGCCCTTTGCAGGCCTAAATCTATAAATTTTTAATGACTGGAAACTTGTAAAACAAAGCTTAAATGGTCTAGTACAATCATCCCCAAACTAGTTTCCTTTTCCCTGAAGTCCTTCCTTATATACTTATCCCACACCCATCAGGCTCTAAATGAACTCATTATTCTCTAATCTGTCTTCATTTCTTAGTTCTTGTCCTATATCTTTAACTGACTGCTAGGTATGTCTTCCTAGGTAAATACAGGTATCTTAAATGCCACATGTTCAAAACAAAATCAAGCATTAAATTTTAGTAATTTCAAAAATGAATACTAAAACTTAAGACTTCATTAGTAATTTCAAAACAATAAATGCTACAAATATACTAAAAATAATTCTAGAAGGGTTAATTGTATAATATATTAAAGCATTTGTATTCTTCTTATTAAAATTCAGAGTAACCACCATCCTGTGCTATAGATCACTCTCATGGATTTTCAAACTTTGTAAACTTTCATTAAATACTGCTCAGTAATTTAAAGGATTAGATTTATACTCTCAGCCTCATCATCATCCAAAGAACTAGGTTTTGAAGCAAGCATGAGAATTTGATGGGATCCCACAAGAAAGATCCTGTGGTGATAGATCAAGAGACCAAGGTGGAGAAGAAAGAGAATTGGTATCTACTGATCCACTGTTCTGAGACATTGTCTCAGAGAAATTATCACACACATCATGCAAATGACATGATGTCCATCTTGTTGAAAACAAAATGAAAAAAGTATCAGTAAAATTCACAAAACTAAATAACTATTTAAAAAATAAACACTCAAAGGATGTGACCTTTTCTAATTTTGTAGCACTTACAATTTTGAAATTACTAAAGTTAGAATTGCAGTGAAACTTTTGGGACTTCCTATATAATATCACATTTCCTGGTAAGTACAAGTCTGTCAAAATTAGTACATATGTAAGTGTGTGTGTAGGTAATGGACAATTCCTGGTAAATACATAACAAATTTAGTACATAGGTATGTGCATATGTATTTGCGTATGTGCATATGTGTCTATAATATATATATATGGATGCAGTTAGGTGACAGAGAGGAAAGAGTTTTAAGACAGGGAGACCTGAGTTTAAATCTTGTCTCAGATACTTCACAATTGTATGATGGGAGTAAGTCACTTAATCTCTCAGTCTTGGTTTTCTTATCCGTACAATGAGGGAATTGAACTTGATTTTCCTTAATAAGGTGTCCTTCAGCTGTATATCTTTCATTCTATTGTGGCTTTGTTTGTGACAGAGAGTGAGAGAGAGAGAGAGAGTGTGACTTTGGTTAAGTAGGTATGACTGTAACTCTCTAAGATTTTAATTGCAATGAAAGTAATGACACACATTGGGGTAAAGGGGAACAGACCCTAGGAACCTTCCAGAGATTGAAACTTCTCACTCAATCTGGACTTTCATACTCAAATCTGTTATCCTTAACCTTGCCTGGCCCTCCATTGTCTGATACCTCCCAATTGCCTCCAGCTGTTTTATCCTCCTTAGACCCTCCTCCCACACTACTAGACCACCTCCAGATCCCTCCCACAGCCTTTCTATATAAATTCCATTTAGCCTCATGAAGGTATTCAGATTGAATCCAGTTCTTATTCTATCTAACTGAGATTCTATCTAGCCCTCTTGTCAATACAAGCATGACAAATAGTTAGGTTCCTTAAGAGTCAATCCAATATGGTGAATCTTTAATAAATTTTGTTTTACTTTGTATGAAAGAAGGCATGAGTCAAATTAATTCAGCAGCATGTCAGTATTTTGGGGTCCTGAGCAACCCAAACCTCAACATTATTGTTCCTTGACCTCATCAAGTGGAAGGTATTCCTTTACCCCAAATATACTTTCCTCACTCTCTATACAAATGAAATTCCAGGTTCCATACCTATCATTTATATATGCCTATATGTGTATATGTGTGTGTGTCTATATATATACATATATATATGCATGTACATATACAATATACATATACACATACATATATACAGACATATGTATATACTATACATGTATATGCACCATGCTCATATATTATTACATAACAGTATTACATTTTTTTGATATATATATATATATATATATATATATATATATATATATGTTTACTTGTGTATTTTGTATCTTCTTATGGAATAAAAAAAGACTGAGTTAAGGTAGAAGGACCCTGACTCAGGCCTTTATTTCTCATCACTTGGCCAGCATGGGGACCTGCAGCTCTTCCCTCTTAAGGGGATTTGTTTTATGAAGTTTGGCCTCCGTCAAGGGGCCTCCACGGAGGGACAGTCCTTTACAATAGTCTCCTTACAATTATTTCCCAGAATATATTTTAAGGTCACTTTAGCTTTTTTTTGGCTGCACAGTCAGTGTCCACTCAATCCAATAAAATGTCCAGTTATATACATACCTCTCTCATATTGTACTTGTAACACCGATTTTTTTTAACCGTATATACTTTACATTTATCCTTATTAAATTTCATGTTATCAGATTCATATTCTCCCCTGCATAGAACCTTTTAAATCCTGATTCTCTATGACGGTGTGTTCCCTATTCTGCCTAACTTTGTTTCAAATGTTAATTTGGAAGCTAGTCATCTATGAATTCATTTAAGTCATTAATGAAAATGTTAAAAGACAGAGTTTCCTTGAGGAACTCTTCTAGATACCTTCTTACAAGTTGGCTTTGAGCCATAAAAGACAATTTTTTTCATATGGCTTCTTCGAAACCCATCTAATTGCATTATTATATTTTCCACATCTCTACCCTTTCCCATGAAACTAGTGTGAGATACTTTGTTAAGTGATTTAACCAGATAATATCTTGTTAAAACTTAAGTACAACTTCTTTTTTTTCTAAATCATCTGTTTGATGATTTTTCCAGAAAGGAAAGGAAATGAAGATGGAATGACCAATTCTTGGTGAAATGTTTCTACTTCATTATTATCAGGACTTCCTTTTCCAGTTGATTAGCAAATAATATGTAGATGTTAAGCTCATTGGCCTATAATATTCATTTACTTTTCTATTCCTTCCCCACTCTTTTTTTAAAGTTGAGCAGTGTCATTAACCTGCTCTTTTAATTGCTAATCCTGTAGTTGTTGTAGTAGCTACATGATTGCTTCTCTTACTCTTCTTAAGTATCACATAACTTTTGGCTATTTCAATTCAGTCCTTTCTAATCTGAAGGTCATTCTCCTTGTCAGAGAAAACAGAAACAAAACGATAATTAATCAACTTTATTTTCTCTCTGTATTCAGTTAAAATCATGCTATTCATTGCTGGAAGTAGTGATTTTATTTTAATCCACTTTTCCCCAGTACTGAGGAAAACAACAACTTTCCTTATTAACTTATTCCATTCTGAGCTTAAATACAACTGACAATATTTTCATAGAATGATTCCACACTACTTTTCATCCTCCGTTATCTGACAATTCTTCTAGTTTATTTATGCTTCTTAAATATTTTCAAAGTAAGTAAAAATAAATATACACTGTAAATACATGTTGTCCTTTTCAGATAAGTTTGATTTTGCCACTTCATGAGGATTATTAACTTTGTGCTATCAGCATTTCATTCATGAGAGTTTCTTATTTCTCTTGGAGTGGCTTCCTTTTTATAATTTGAGTTTATGTGAATTCCCTTGAACCTTTTGAAATGTTTTCCCTAAATCTAGAAGACATGCCAGAATCTACTAAACTTTCTTACTTTATCACAAATTCCATTAATGTTTATATCATTTACTATGTATATATGGGGGCTGATACAGAGTACAGAACTCTGTAGATAATCTTGGCTGCAGCTCCAACATTGTCAGCATATGCTGGCACTCTTTGACCAGAAACAGTAAGGAGTCAGGTAAATGGTCAGAAAGAAATTACAAGAGAAACTTTACTGGCACTGGTTGCAGCTGGTGCTACTTCGCAACTTTATTATTCATGTAAAGTTCTGGGTCACAGTTCCAGGTTAGAAAGGAGGACTGGTCAGTTACAAAGGAGGAGGATCACTGGTCCCAGTTCCACCACAGAGAAGAGAACTAGTGCTTGTTGTTGTCAAAAAAAAAAAAAAAGCAAAGTTCTATACTGGGAAAAGATCTGAGAGCTGAAGAAGAGATCAGTGATAACAACTCTTCCCAGATGAAATTACCCTGGAAACACTAAAAACCAACAAACTCCCAGAACTAGCTATAAAAACAAGAGAAAAGAACTCTAAAGTTTAAGACATTGCCTCCCCACATACAGTGGAGCAAGGCCAATTCTAACATAAAGTTCAAAGTCAAGAAATAAGCTGCAAGAATAAGAAAACAACAAATATGAACTTAAGCTTAGGAAGCTACTTTAATAAAAGACACAAACATAGAAGACAATAATGTGTAAAGAGTTACCGGCAAACCATAAAAAAATGCTATTTGGACTCAAGGACAGTAGACATTACTGGAAGAATTGAAGAAAAAAGATAAAAATGGTAAAAAGGAACAAAAATCCACTGAAGAAAATAAGTCTTGATGAAAAGAACAAGGCAAATGGAAAAGTAGATACAGAAGCTCACAGAAGAAAATAATTCCTTAAAAATTAGAATTGGACAACTGGAAGCTAATGACTTCAGGAGATATCAAGAAACAATAAAACAAAGTCAAAAAATAAAATAAGAAGAAAATGTAAAATATCTCATGAAAAATGCAACTGATGTTGAAAATAGATCAGGAAAAGATAATTTAAGAATTGTTGGACTACATGAAAGCCATGATAAAAAAAAAGCTTAGAAATCACATTTCAAGAAATAATCAAAGAAAACTGACCTGATTTCTTACATCCAGAGAGTATAATAGAAATTTAAAGAATGCACCAATCACTTTCTGAAAGAGAACCCAAAATGAAAGTTCTTAGGAATATTATTGCAAAATTCCAGATCAAGGAGAAAATACTGCAAGCAAGAAACAAGACATAAAATATATATATCATGAAACTGTGGCTCCATGATATATATATCATGGAGCCACAGTTTCATGAAAAGAAAAATGAATAACAGCCATTACATTACAAAAAAAAAATAAAAGAAACAGAGGAGTTATGACATTCCAGAAGAAAAAGATGACAAACAAGAATAATCGACCTAGCAAAAATTAGTATAATCAATTATGGGAAGGAAGGACATTTAATGAAATAAAGGACTGAACATTCCTGATGAAAATATCAGAGATGAATAGAAAATTTGAATTTCAAACACAAGACTCAAGAGAAACATGAAAAGGCAAATGTGAAAAATAATCATTCAGGACTCAATAAATTCAAACTTTTTACCTTCCTCAAAAACAAAAACAAAATCTCCATATATACTTCCTCAGCTAATGCACCCCCATCTTTCCACAGACTTAAGTCCTAGAAGCTACTCTTCCATTTCATCTCAACTATACTTCTTTATGCTTTACCCTCTTATACCTATTATTTTCCATCATTGAGATCTACATTCCTATTCCTAAAAACTTTCTCAGACTATTTGCAAATTGGAAAATATACCATTTGGGATGTAGTTACAATTTTCACCTGTCCCAAAGTCCTTTGATTATGAGCAAGTCATGAAGCAGAAGGTATATATAGATACACTGAGAGTTTTAATCATAAATTTGCATACAGGTGTCCCAGGTCAAAGGTTTATCTTCTCATTGGAAGCAGCAGTGGGATTTAGCAGGCCCCTGGATGTCCATGTAGCCTTTTTTAAGGACCATAATGTTAACCATCTGGTATGAGGTAGACCTGAGAGAAGAATGTCTCTTGTCATGAGAGTACTGAGCAGGTATCAAATCCAAATAGCAATCCCGAGTGAAACAAGGCTGACAAATGAAACCTTTCTTACATTCCTAGGGTAAAACCTCCTCTTGCCATATAACCCAGAAAATCTCAATCAGCATTTGAAGGAGCAGTGGACCCTCTGTCTTGTAAATCTCAGCCAAAATAGAATCAGGGACAGGTCGTTTACCAAATGAGAGGAGTTTAATGACATTAAAAACCATTTCTTCAGTTGGAAGTTCAGCTACAGAGCATATTTAAGTCCACTTATCTACTTGGTATGTAGTGCTATGCCACACACATTCTTATTTATTTTTTAACAAAACATTTCCTTCTATCTAATTAATTCAATTTTGAATCATGTTCTACCAAGTTTTGGTGACACTTTTGAGACTGTATTTTACTTTTTGTATTACACTGCCAATTCATTTAATTTATTACCCATAATCTGTAGAGTGATACATTAATATATAACTCCATAAGTGTATTTCCAATCCCCTCAACAATTATTTTATTTCCTCTATGAACTGCCTCCATTCCATATTCGTGCTATGCAGTTTTATAATTTTATCTGCATATTTTTCTCCTCCAAAGGGGATTTCAAATCAAAGTATTCTTGGTCAGATGGGTACTCTTCAAATAAGCATGTTCTAATGGAATTCATAAATTGCACTTCCCTTAAGTAGATTCCATGATACTAATGTCATATGCCATCCCTCAGAAAAATAAATTTATTAATTAATGAATATTAATTAAACACCTACTATGTAACAGGCACGCTGTTAAGCACTGGAGATAAAAAGGGAAGAAAGACAGTTCCTACAATGAAGGAGCTTACAATCTTATGATTTAAACATGCATTACATGTGAAAACAAATACATATGAAATAAACAATATTCCGAATAAAAAACAAAAATAATAAAGGGGTGGCACTATAGTTAAGAGGGTTTGGGGAACTTTTCCTGCATTATCTGGGAATTTATTTGAGACTTCAATGAAACTAGGTACTTAAATGAAACTATGAAGCCTCTGCCAGGTAGTAGGAGCAGAAGCAAGAGAGCAGCCCAGTTATGAGAGACAGTCAGAGAGAATGCCAGGAACTGAGAGATGGAGTGTCTTGTTCATGGCATAGCTAGGAGGCTAGGATCATTAGATAATTTAGTAGATGTAAGTCAGTAAGGTTTATAAGAAGATAGGAAAGGTAGAAAAGGACAAAATATGAAGGCCTTTGAAAGCCAAACGGACCATTCTGTATTTTGCTTTCATAGGTGTTCGAATGTCTACAACCTCCTTTCTCTTTCAATGTTGTAGCCTTCAACTGGAAGAAGAAATGTAAATATCACAATCTAATTCTTTTTTCTGGTGCTATCCATCAGTTTCCTAGTAATCTACAGAAATGGGTCAGAGTCAGTGGACTTGATTAATCTTGTCACATACTCTTTCACTTCTTGTGTACATTTTCTATTGGACAGCATGACATTTGATTTACTAGTTCAGTTTTACACGTATGTCATATGTACCCCTAAGCAGAGACTCAGTCAATCAGAATTGCCTATCATTTTTTTTTCTGAAATTATAGCAGTTTTACTCCACTATCTTGTTGCTCCTATCACAACCAAGAGTTACCCACAATGGTTTGAAATTACATGGAAGTTTGGTAGAGAGGTTTATTACTTATATAACCTTTAGGTCAAAGTTCTTTTTGTTTTCTCTTTAATTTAATTTTTTAATTTATTCATTTATTTTTACTTTTCAACATTCATTTACACAAGATTTTGAATTCCAAATTTTCTCCCCATATCTCCCCTTCTCCCATCCCAAGACTGTGCATTCTGAGTACCCCTTCCCTAATATGCCTTCCTTTCTATCACACCCTTCCCTTTCCTTATCCCCATCTACTCTCTTTTCTTTCAGGACAAGAGAGATACTGATACCCTATTGACTGTACTTCTTCTTTCTCAGTTGCATGCAAAAACAATTCTCATCATTCATTTCTAAAACTTTGAATTTCAAATTCTCTCCCTTCCACCCTCCCCACCCATCCCCACTGAGAAGGCAAACAATTAGATATATGTCATACCTATGTAGTTATGACAAATACTTCCATAAAAGTCATGTTGTGAAAGACTATATATCTCTCCATCCTATCCTGCCCCCCATTTATTCTACTCTCTCTTTTGACCCTATCCCTCCTCAAAAGTATTTACTTCTAATCACACCCTTCTGTCATCTGCCTACCCCTGCTTATCCCTTTCTCCCCTACTTTCCTATAGTGTAAGATAGGTTTTCATAGCAAATTCAGTATGCATGGTATTCCCTCCTCAAGCTGAATGTGATGAGAGTAAAGTTAACTTTTTCCTTCCCACCTCCCTCTCTTCCCTTCCACTGAAAAAGATTTTTCTTGCCTCTTTTTTATGAGAGACAATTTGCCTCTCTGTTTTTACCTTTCTCCTCTCAATATATTCCCCTCTCACCCCTGAATTTTAGTTTTTTAGATATCATCCCTTAATATTCAACTCACCCCGTGTCCTCTGTCAATATATATATAATCCTTCCAACTATCCTAGTAATGAGAAGAGTCTCAAGAATTATAAATATTGTCTTCTCATATAGGAATGTAAACAGTTCAACTTTAGTAAGGCCTTTATGATTTCTTTTTCCTGTTTACATTTTCATACTTCTCTTAATTCTTGTGTTTGAAAATCAAATTTTCTATTCAGCTTTGTTGTTTTTATCAAGAATGCTTGAAAGTCCACTATTTCATTGAATGACCATTTTTTTTCCCTTGAAGCATTAGATTCAGTTTTCCTGGCTAGATAATTCTTGATTTTCATCCTAGTTCCCTTGACTTCTGGAATATAATATTTCAACCCTTTCAATTACTTAATGTAGAAGTGGCTAGATCTTGTGTTATCCTGATTGTATTTACATAGTACTTGAATTTTTTCTTTCTGTCTGCTTGCAATATTTTCTCTTTGACCTGGGAGCTCTGAAATTTGGCTACAATATTCCTAGGATTTTCCCTTTTTAGATCTTTTTCAGGAAGTGATCAATGGAGTCATTCAATATTTATTTTACCCTCTGGTTCTGGAATATCAGGACAGTTTTCCTTGTTAATTTCTTGAAAGATGATGTCTAAGGTCTTTTTTGGATCATGGTTTCAGGTAGTCCCATAATTTTTAAATTGTCTCTCCTGGATTTATTTTCCAGGTCAGTTGTTTATCTAATAAGATATTTCACATTGTCTGTTATTTTTTATGCCTTTCATTTTGTTTTATAATTTCTTGATTTTTCGTAAAGTAGTTAGTTTCCATCTGCTCAATTTTAATCTTTAAGGAATTATTTTCTTCAGTGAGCTTTTGGACCTCCTTTACTATCTGATAAATTCTGCTTTTTAAGGCATTCTTCCCTTTATTGGATTTTTGGATCTCTTTTGTCATTTGAGTTAGTCTATTTTTTACAGTGTTATTTTTTTCAGCATTTTTTTGGGTCTGTGTTAGCAAGCAGTTGACTCATTTTTCAAAATTTTCTTGCATCACTCTCATTTCTCTTCCCAATTTTTGCTCTACTTCTTTTACTTGATTTTCAAAATACTTTTTGAGTTCTTCCATGGCCTGAGACCAATTAATATTTTTTTTGAAGGCTTTGCATGGTGAAACTTTGACTTTGTGGTCTTCTGTTGCATGTTTGTGTTCTTTTTTGTCACCAAAGTAAGATTCTATAGTCTGATTCTTTCTCTTTGGTTTTTATTCATTTCCCCAGCCATTTACATGACTTTTGAGGTCTTTGTCAAAGAAGATCTCTGCTTCCAGTGGGAGTGGGAGTTTTTACTGTCAGTTGCTCAATTTCCCCGGAATCTGTGGTCCTAGAGCTGCAGAATCAAGTCCCTGTCTGTGCCCCTGCTGCTGTGATTGCTATGTGTTCCTCTACCCCTTTCCCCCTCTGCCTCCCTGGGCCTGGGGCTGGACCACTCCACTCTGGCACACTGGTCTCACAGACTTTTTCCTCTGACCTTCCAATTTGTCCTCAACATTTTGGGGTCTTGAAGTCTGGAAATGGCTGCAAATGTGAGAGATTCAGTCTCCCCAAGGACTGCTTAGGTCCTGTCTGTGCCACCGCAGCCCACTCTGGACTGTGCCCTGTGCCCTGTGATAGACACTTCTCAACAACCTTCTAGGTTGTGTTGGGTTGGAGTTTTGCTTCACTCCATCATTCTGTAGGTTCAGCATCTCCAGAATTTGTTTAGAGCCATTTTTTATAGGTATTTGGCTGGGCTTGGGGACAGTACTCTAGAAAGTGCAAGCTGTTACTCTGTCTTCTGGGCTCTGTCCTACCTTATGTGAAAATTCTTGTGACAATAAGCAAAGAACCTATTTATATATATTGAACTTTCAAAAATGTAAAACTTTTAAATATAAAGTTGACAGATGGGTAAAGTCTGTTTATTTTCCTACAGAACAGAATAAAAATCACTTTCTTTATTGGTTCACATTCACTATGGAAATAGCTTCAGCTGTGTTTTATAGATGGAAGATATTTTGGGTGTTCCTTTATGTACCATAAGTCTACACCCACTAACCTTTTGATTCCAAAATCTATTTTTTCACTTTTTTTGGGCATCTTTCATTTTTGATTCGTTTCTTAGGTTATTTCTTCTGTCCTGTCTAGGAATCATTCATCCCCTCTAATATTTTGCAGATCAGAGAGGTGTTTATCAAAACTTCACACTTTCTTTCTCAAGTTGAATGATTAATCACTAGCAATGTGTAAGCAATTCGTTTGAGGTCTTATTGATATTATCACCATTACTCACCACTATCCTTGATTTTTCTGCAGTTATAAATTCTACTCTTCCCATCTATTTCTGCAACCAAACAGTTTCCAAAGTGAAAAGAAATAGCAAGGCTACCATTGATAGCAACATTTCTTTATAAAGTTCGGTTTTGAGAAATCATATCGCATTTCAGCATTGAAATCATACGTCTTTGGATTGCAACTGTGATCTTACTAGTATAGAGACCTCACTCTGTCAACACAGATTGGTATTTTTCTTGGACCTTCAGTTTTCAAGAATTCCCTGAGAAGTTATCTACAGTCAAACAACCATTATGTGTCAGATACAAAACTTAACCAAAGTATTCCTGACTCTGTGCTTGGCCCTTAATCACTCCTGCAATGATTATTCTCTATGTTTTATACAGCAATCAGGTACCCTGATAGGCCCACCATAGGCTACATAGAATATATTGAACAGAAATATGTTAATAATTCACTTTTAGAGGCGTCATGATACGGCAAAAGCAGTGCTAGACTTAGTTGGGATGACATATCTATGAGCCCATCTCACAAATCTTAGCTGTGTGATTAACTAACTTTGGTTAGTTTCGTTACCCTTTGAGCTTCAGTGTTCACAATTGGAAAACTGAGATATTTAATAGCATACGTCTCACAGAGTGGTTGTGAAGTGCTCTATAAACTTTAAGACACTATAAAAATATATAATGTGTAATTCTTACTATCATTATAATTGTAAGTGTAATTTACATAGTGACTTTACACAATCTTATTTGAATCACATCACAGTCCTTTTCAGTAGAGTTAGCCAATATTATTTTAAAACTGAGGCAAATGAGGCTGAGAGAGATGAAATATATTCAATGATTATAGAGCCATCAAGTGTCCAGAGTGGGATTCCAACCTAGTCTTCCTACAATAGTCCATCTATTGTGTTAAATTCGCCCTCCAAGGGAATTATTGTACTACTCTGTATAGAATGTATTATACTGTTCTCTATAGAATGTATTCTGTATTAGTCATCTTGATAGAGTCCTGGACCTGGAGTCAGGATGAACTGAATGTAAACCTGGACTTAGACATTTACTAATTGTGTCATCCTGGGCAAGTCATGCAATGTTTCTTCTCACCAATTTCCTCACATGTAAAATGGAAATAATAGTCCATACCTCTCATTGTTTTTCGAAGGATAAAATGAATTAATATTTGCAAAAAAAAATCCAAACTTAAAAACCTTGTCTAAATACAAAATTATTATTATTTTAATATTCCTATGATAAAATATTATCAGTTATAATTTGGAATGATGAAGTGAATGATGGAATAATCCTACCATTTATCTTACTCTTTCATTTGAGCTTTTTGAAAGACTAAATAGTGTGTACCTGAAACTATGCATTAGAGTTTATGGGACCATTAGCAGAGTAGTGAAATAATAAACAAATGAATGACTGTAGATAGACATATATAAAGAGAGAGATTAAAAAAAATGAATGAATGAATAAACAAGTAAACAGCTAAATTAATGGATAGATAGATGAATAAAAGAGTCAGAAAGAAGGAAAAAGGACTCTGGGATAATGACATGTGATGTTGGAGCCTTGGTAGGAGGGTAAGACTAAGGAGAGGGGTATTGTGAATATGGGGACAGATTCCTGGGCAGCAGAAGAGTAATGAAGCAAATTAATCAGATGGAATTTTATTTTTAAAAGTTTTACATTTTTAAAAGTCCATAATATGTAAATAGATTCTTTGCTTGTTGTTACAAGAATTTTGACGTAAGGGTTATATCAGAATACATATCTTTCTATGAAATTTCCATGGTAATTCCAAACCATTGTAGGTGACTCTCTTGGCTTTGATGGGAGCAAGAAAACAACTAAAACAGGGAACATGTTGTATAAGAGTAGACCAGGAGCTTCACAATAATGAAGGATAGGCATATATGGATTTGGATAACAATAACTAATTTGAGGGGGGAGGTCTGTGGAATCAAGATTGATATGCATGAGAGAATTAAATTTATTGAAAGACAAATTTGCTAAATAATTACTACCAATAGGGTAATATGCTAAGTGTGGATACAAACATACATAAAAAAAAACCTGCCCCTGCCTACAAGCAGATTACATTCTACTTAGAAATATCTGTACAAAAAAGAGCTGTGAATAATTTGAAGAAGGAAAGTAGTTGTATTGGCAAACCAAAGTAGGGGTTCCCTCCTCAGAAGGTGAAGAGTTATATTAGAGCATTGCAATAGGGATAAGTAAGGGAGATTGGTTTCTGAGTGGTGTGAAAATGGGTAGTGATTCTAGGGGCAGGATAATGAAGCAAAGTAGTTTATTTTTCAAGTGATCATAAGATCACAGGTTTAGCATTGAAAATGACCTCAGGGACTAAATAACTCAAACTTCTATATTTTTATTCTATTTATTTCTAATGTTCACCTTCCTCTTTGCCTTCAGGAATTCTGGAAGGTTGACAATGTCGAATCATGAAAATACGTTTTATATAGGAACCTAGAAATGTGGGTTCTATTGGAAATTCTGTCATTAACCTGAAATTATTATGGGGCTTTGTCTTCCTATATCTTGGTGTCCCTATCTGTAAAATGAGAAGATAGTAATAAAGGAGAAAGTATGTTATGGAAGGGAAAAAGCAAAACTACTGCATGGGGAGCAAGAGCATTGGGATTAAATTCACAGTCTTGTGTTTCTTGCCTTGTGTGAGAATAGACATGCTAATTAATATTAGTACTTTTGGGATCTGATCTTTTGATGTACAAGATGCAAGGTGCTATGTGACCCTCACTATAATTGCTCCATATTTGACTTGTTTCTTTCAAGCTGCTTGTAGTACTTTCTCCTTGAGCTGATAATTCTGGGATTTGGCAACAAAATTCGTTGGCATTTTCAATTTGGAAACTCTTGCAGGAGGTGATTGGTGGATCATTTCTTTGACTATTTTGTCCTCCATATTTAGGACCTCAGGGCAATTTCTCTGGAAGGTTTCTTTCAAAGACTGTCTAAGCTCTTTTTTGTACCATGAGTTTCTGGTAGACCAAAAATTCTTAGATTTTCTCTCCTGGATCTATTCTCAAGGTCAGTTGTTTATCCAATGAGGTATTTTACATTTTCTTCTATTTTTTTCATTCTTTAGATTGTATTTGACTGATTCATGATGCCTCGTAGAGTCATTAGTTTCTATTTGTCCACTTCCAATGTTTAAATGAACTGTTTTCTTCAGTTAAATTTTGCACTTCCTTTTTAAAAGAGTTATTTTCTCCAATTAGGTTTCTTATCTCCTTATCCATGTATCCAATTTTATTTTTAAGGAGCTGATTGTATTTTTAAAATCATTGGTCAATTTTTCCTCTATCTCTTTGATTTGACTTTTAAAATCCTTCTTGAGGTCTACCAAAAAATGCTTTTTGGGCTTGAGACCAGTTATATTCCCTTTTAAGGTTTCAGATTTGTGTATAGTGTCAATGCTGTCCTCTTATGCATTTGTGTTTTGTTATTCCCTGTCCTTGTAAGAAGATCCTATGGTCTTTGTTTTTCTAATTTGCTTCTTGCTCATGGTGATGGCTTTTTCCTGGCTTTTAAAGTGCCTCTGCTTCTAGGGTATGTTTTGTGCTCAGAACTAGGGTCCTGGTTCCTGGTTTTGGGTACTGTAGCCTCTCGTTCTTTCAACTAGAAGGTATATAATGTTGCAATTTACCTGGCACTGAGGTGGCTGGGGTGTGCCAAGGTTGAGACCAAATGATGTCTGAATTGTCCAGGGGTTACACTGAAGCTCACACTATCAGATGTGGGGGATGGGTATTCTGGCTGCTGGACATTTCCTCCTCCCCTAGGGCTACAATAACCTCTTCTACACTGATGTCTACCCAATTCCCCTGGCTGTGCTAAGGCATACCTGTCGTCCTGGTGTTGGCACTTACTGGCTGCACTTCCCTGAGGCTCAGGATCCTCTGCTGGTTTGCTCAGGTTAGCCTTGCTGGGATGCCTATGGTCCTGCTCAGCCACAGCAAGAGGGACCCTTCCCAATGATGTTCCTAGTCTCCTGAGCTATAAGACTGCTATACCCCTTCTGCTGGCTCCACTATTCCAGGATTTTTCCTGGGGCAATATTCTCTGGGTTTTTCAAAGTCATCAAGGGAGGGTAAGAGCATTTATACTTTCCTTCACTATCATAGTTCCCGGAAGGTCAAGTCATGTTTTGGTTTTTAAATTTTGTTTTTCAGTGTTATTTTCTTCGGCATTATTTTCTTCAGGATTTTTGTGCCTCTTTTACCGAACTATTAATTCTATTTTCATAATTTCTTTGCATTACTCTGATTTCTTTTCCCACTTTTTACTCTATCACATTTATAAATTTTAACTCCTCTAGACATTCTTGCCGGCTTTTGAGCCAATCAACATTTTTCTTTGAGGTTTTGTATTTGTTGTCACATTGTTGTTTTCTAATTTTTTGTCTTGGTCTTCCCTGTAACTTTTTATGTGCGAGTTCTTTTGTTATTGTTGTTTTTTCCTGATTTTCCTGGTCTCTCTCCTCACTTCGAACTTTATTTTAAAGTTGTGCTAACCCTAACTGTGTTGACATTTTCAGAGCTAGTTCTCAGTGTCTGTGAATTTTCAGTGATTCCAGTTTGGTCTGATTTTGGGAGAGATGCGATCCCTGCTTTTCTGGTCTGTACTGTGGTCTTTACCTAGCAAGCCCCACTGTTGTCCTGTACCTGAAACCACTAGTGCTCCTCTAGGTCCTGATCCCTTGTGGCCAAACACTAGTGCTTCTCTCTGTCCTGGGACTGTGACTCAGAACCGCATAGGGGCAATACAGTTATCCATCAGCTCCAGTCCCCATGGCCATTAAAGTGTCCCTTGTAATATTTTTCTGACCAGTTGTCTGACTCCTTTCCAGTCTCTGAGTTGGGAGCCCCTAAAGTTAGTACTGTTGCTGCTATTATCCTGGTTTCCTCTTAAGTTCACTGCTGATGCTCCTCCCATACTCCAGTCCTGCTCCTATCCCAATGTTGTATAGACCCCTCCTACAGACCTCCTACATTTTCTTAGGTCAGAAAAAAATGTCTCCCTCTGACCTTTTGTTGGCTCTCTAACTCCAAAATTTGATTTAAGATGTTATTTTAAAGTTGTTGCTAGGGGAACTTTGGAAGAGTTCAACAGCAACACAGAATGTACTCCTTTATCTTTGTTTCTGATATATACTCTATGAGAGGATTGTGGTATAGCAAAAAGAGCCTGGGTAAGGAATCAGAAAATGCAACTTTTAGCCATGTTCCTGACACCAAACTGCTTTATGAATCTGAGGAAGGATCAAATCACTTACGTTTTTCTGTCTTAGTCTTATTGTATTCATCAGTGAAGTAGGAAGTTCAGTGAGATGATACCTATCAGTGCCATTCACTTTAAAATTCTGTGATCCTTTGAACAATTCCAAATCTGTATGCAAATTTGCAGTGTGATGGAGGTAGCACTGGCAGTTTTGATTATTTCAGGGATGGTAAGTTCGTGTAATATGAGTCAATGTAAGATCAGAGCCAACAGTCAGGAACACTACCAATTTAGAATTGCAGGGCTTCTCTGAAAGTCCCCTCCCCCCACCTTCACTTTTTCTTGCCTTTAGATCTCTATCTGTGATCCATAAACAACCATGGAGTCTGTGGATATATTTGTAGTATCTGCAAACTTGGAGTTTTTTTTCAATGCTATATTTCAGTAGGATTCATTTCCTCTGTAATTCTAAACTGATCATGTATGCATTTGAAAACAATATTCTAAAGAGCCTCTAGGCTTAACCAGCTTGCCATGATTAAAAAAAAAAGGAAAGAAAAAAAAACTATGAATCCCTGCTGTATAGCAGTTCTGCTACTTTCATGACCACAGTCCTAACTATTAGACTCCTTGTTGAGGATAAAGCTATACTGAGTAAAGTAACAGCATTGGGATGTAATTTTGTGTAGACTGAAAACAAAATTAAAAGAAAATAGACCCATCAAATGGGTCTACTTGAAATCAATGAAAGCCTAGTTGGTAATCCTCAAACTAGAGGCTTATAGAAAATAATACAAAAAAAAAATCTTTCCAGGATATGTTCCCTCTTTCTTTTCCACAATAGTTTTTTATTTGTTTGTTTGGTTTTTGGTCCTTAAAGAACAAACATTTTAGAATTCTAGGATACAGAGCTAGGGGAAAAAAAAATCACCTTAAGAAGTCAGCTAATCCAACCACCTCAGTCACAGAGCTAGGAGGTGAAATCAAATCACTGCAGTAATATGGTATTATGAAAGGAGTTCTCATTTTGAAGTCAAAGAACCTTGGTTCAAATCCTGACTGACATTTACTACCTGTGTAACCCTGGGTAACATATCTATATAGGCTTTAGTTCACTCATCTGTAAAATGAACTACATGGCCAAGAAGTCTCTCCAAATGTAGATTTGTAATCTTGTGGTTTGCAAAAGGATAGTCTTTCCATTATACTGCAAAACTTTTGCCCTTGGTATAAAATTATCCTTTATGCATCTGCTCCCCCCAAAAAAATGTCTAGAAGAAATAAGTATATTAAGGATGCAAAAGAAGATAAATGGACTTCTATTAAAGAAACTTAAACAAAGATATGCCAAGGATAATGTTACATTTCACCATACGAATACCTATATGTATCTGTTACACACACACATATATGCGCATACATGTGCATGTGTGTATATCAAAAATCTATTCATATATAAGGATGTCCATCATACATATGTGAGTATGTGTGTATATGGTTGTGAAAAGAGTTGGATTGCCATGGTGGAGAGAACACAGGTTTGGAGCTACGAAGATCTGAATTTAAATCTCATCTCAGATTATGATTAATGGTGTGAGTCCGAGCAAGACGTTTAATATTTATGCATTTCAGGCAACTTCCAGAGAAAAGGAATGAGGAAGGAAGTTCCTCTACCTGGGTGGACTTCTCTATTCACCTCCCTCCATAATAAGACATGAATTTTCCCTCTTTGAGTGAATTAAAGACAAATTCTTCACAAAATACCAATGGAGAAAATTTCCATTTTTGAATAATTATTTGCATATCTCTCTTTGATCTAAAAATTTCCAAAATGACTAATGTTGATCTTTCTCCTATGCCTAAGAAAATCTTGCTTCTTTTTTAAAAGCAGGACTTCTGAGAGTGTGAGTTATTGTGTGGAATCTATCAAAAGAGGAAGCATTGCATATTGATTAGATAGAGGGAACCAAAGTCAGGAATACCTGTGCTTAAGTCCTTCTTTTCATGCAAACTATATATGTAACCCTGGGCAAATCACTTAAAATAATATTAAAGCATACAAGGGAAGTGGGTTTCTAGAGTGTCAGTCACTGAGTATAGTCAAAATACATCTGATGTAGGAATTTCATACCAAGGTATGTGAAAAATCTCCTTTGTCACTGAATTTGAATGTTTTCACAGCAGTAGTTTTAAAATATCAGAGATAAATACCAATCTATCATTACATTCATACTATCTAAGTCAATGAACATTTATTGACTACTGTGTACCAGTCACTTTGCTATCTACTGGGGATACAGATAGAGATATAGATGGATGGATGAACAGACACACAGAAAGTCAGACAGACAGATAGATGATTGATAGATAGAGATAGACTCTTCCTTGAAGGAACTTACAATCTAACTATGGGACATATTGCACCAAAGGATGAAGGGAGGTGGCGTGTCCAATGGAAAAGTAAGTGAAACCTCAAAGTAGTGCAACTGTGGGGCAGGGGATGATACATGGCACTTAAGGATACTAGATAGCACTGGAACTCTTAGTTTGGTTTATCCTCTATCCCACTAATCAAGAATTCTAATCAGCTAAAGCCTATTATCTGACTGCTTTATTACTATGATAGGTCCCACACAGTAGCTTTTTTTGTTCCCTATTCTGATGCATCTTTAATTCTTCTCAAGTTTATAGATCAGATTATTCTATAGCCCTCTGCCTCTGCTTTTTTGAAGCTTAACTGAGAGGTACCTGACTCCAACTGACTCACCTTTAACTTAAGAAAATTACATCTACCTAATGGGAACCAAGATGACACCCTCCCTTATTGACCTTGATAAAGCCAGATAATATTGGCCCAGGAAAATTCTAAAATAGTGGAGCCAGAAGAAAAATGAGGTACATAATCTTTTAGCTCAGGAGACTAGGGGGATTAAAAAAAATCTTTAAATAAATAATCATTCAGCAATCCAGAAAAATTGAGCATAACCTTCCAGGCAAGGAGATAGACATTCAATGAAATAGGGAACTTCCAGACTTTTCTGATGAAAAGACCAGAGGTAAACTTAAAATTTCATCTTCAAATGCAAGACTCAAGAGAAGCATAAAAAGGTAAAGAGTAAAGAAAATAATGTTACTCAAAAAGGGCAAATTGTAAACATTCCTATATGGAAAGATGATACTTATAACTCTGGAGATTTGTATCTTTATTTTGAAATTTAGAAGTCATATACAAAGACAACGGGCATAGCTTTATCACATGACTTTGATGTGATGATAAAAACACCTAATTAAGTGGTGGAAAGAGATTGGAATAGGAAAAGATGGAAGGAGGAGGAAGAAAAGGGTAAATTACATAACATGAAGAGTCATAGAGACCTATTACCATAGAAGGAAGAAGGGAGGGAGATGAACATTGTTTGAACCTTATTTTTATTAGAATTGGCTCAAGGCTTATATACCAAGTAAGCTATAGAAATATAATTTGCCCTACAGGTAGTAGAAGGATAAAGGGAAGAAGGAGTAGAAGGGAGGGCAGAATAAGGGAGGTGGTGAGGAGGGAAAGGAAGAAGGGAGAAATAAAAATATAAATGGCATGGGTGAACAGGATGGAGAGGAAGAGAGAAATCATAACTATGAATGTGAATGGTATGAACTCTCCCGTAAAGTGAGAGTGGATAGCAAAATGAATTTACAAAGATCATCTTATGAGCTGTTTACAAGAAACACATTTGAAACAGAGGGATACACAAAGGATAAGATAAAAAGATGGGGTAAAATATATTGTGCTTCATCTGAAGGAAAGAAAAAGAAGTTGGTTTAGCAATTCTGATCTCAGACAAAGTATAAGCAAAAATAGATTTAATCAAAAGAGATAAAGAGGGAAAACACATCCTGCTAAACAAAGTACCATATGCAATGAAGTAATATTATTACAAAACATATATGCACCAAGTGGTATAGTTTTCAAATTCTTTTTATTTTTTTTATTTTTTATTTTATTTATTTATAAGTGTTCTACAATCACTTCCTTAAAATTAAGATTTTATACCCCCACACCTTCCCCCCCTACCCCCCTCCCTCCCCATGACAGCATACAATTCTGTATAGGTTCGACATATACTTTCC
>CM053774.1:82300785-82322473 GCA_028658325.1 Potorous gilbertii
AATCATATAACAAATCAAAACATAATACACTAAAACCCACAGACACACAAACATGATCTGCTACATTCTGCGAATGACTTCCATATTTCTTTCTCTGAGTGTGGAAGGCATTTTGCCTTAGAAAATTGACATTGGGATTTAGAGAAGAAAATAAGGGAACTACTGGAAGAAACAGACAGCAAAACTTAACTAGTGAGGGAACTCAACACCATCTCCCTCTGAATTACATAAATCTAACTGCAAAATAAATGAGAAAGATGCCAAAGAGGTGGATAAAATTTTAGGAAAGTTAGATATGATAGAACTCTGGAGAAAACTGAAAGGTGATACAAAGAAATGTACCTTTTTCTCAGTGGTATATGGCACCTACCTAAAAACTGACCATGTACTAGGGCATTAAAACTTCACAATCCAATGCAGAATAGTAGAAATACTAAATGCATCCTTTCCTGACCATGATGCAATAAAAAATTGTAGGTAGTAAAGGAGCATGGAAAGATAGACTAAAAATTAATTGAAAACTCAAATTAAAGCTAATCTTAAAGAATAAGTGGATCAAATAACAAATCATAGAAACAATGAAAAATTTCATCCAAGAATTAACAATAAAGAATAACATACTAAAATTTCTGAGATGTGACAAAAGCAGTTCTTAGGTTTAGTTTTATATCTTTAAATGCTTATGTGAATAAAATGGAGAAAGAGAAGGTCAATGAATTGGGCATACACCTAAAAAAGCTTGAAAATGAACAAATTAAAAATCTCCAATTAAATACTAAATTATCAATACTGAAAACATAAGGCGAGATGAAGAAAATTGAAATTAAGAAAACTAGATTACCCTTTGGTTAATTTAATTTGGAAAAAAAAAGAAAGTAAACCAAATTGTCTGTATCAAAAATGAAAAGGGTGAATTCACCAATGCAGAAGAAATTCAAACAATAATTAGGAACTATTTTGCACAACTATATGCCAATAAATTTGACAATTTTAGTGAAATGGATGAATATTTACAAAAAATATAAATTGCCCAGATTAACAGAAGAGGAAATAAAATACTTAAAAAACTCCATTTCAGAAAAAAGAAACTGAACAAGCCATAAATTAATTCCCTGAGGCAAAAAATATCTCCAGGGTCAGATGGATTTACAAGCCAATTCTATCAAAGATTTAAAGAACAGTTAATTCCAATAACACATTTGAGAAAGACACTTTGGGATAATATGTGAAGGAATCCTACCAAATTCATTTTATGATATGACATGATAAATATGATACTAGTATCTACCTGGGAAAAATCAAAACAGAGAAGGAAAATTATAGACCAAATTCCCTAAGGACTATCAGTGCAAAATGTTTAAACAATATATTAACAAGAAAATTACAGCAATATTTCACAAAGGTTATACACTAAAGAGAGGTAGGATTTATACTAAAAATGCAAGTCTGATTCACTATTAAGAAAACTATCAGCATAATTGACCATATCATCAACAAAACTTAAAGAAACCATATGATTATCTCAATAGATGCAGAAAAGCTTTTGAGAAAATACAACTCCCATGGACAGCATAGGAAAAAAATGGAGTCTTCCTTAAAATGATAGGTTAACATCTACCTAAAATGTTCAGCAATCTTTATATGTAATAGGGACAAACATTTCCAGTAAGATTGGTGATGAAACAAGGATGTCTATCATCACCACTGTTATTTACTATGGGACTAGAAATGTTAGCTTTAGTAATGCAAGAAAAATAAAATGAAAGAACCAGAATAGGCAAAGAAGAAATAAAGCTATCACTCTTTGCAGATGATATGATATTATGCTTAGAGAATCCTAGAGTATCGAGCAAAAAACTACTTGAAATAATAAACAACTTTAGCAAAGTTGCAGAATATAAAATAAACCCACATAAATCATAAGCATTTCTATGTATTACTAACAAAGTCCAGCAGCAAGACACAGAAAGAGAAATTACATTTAAAGTCACTGCAGACATTACAAAATATTTTTGAGTCTACCTGACAAAACAAATCCAGGAACTAAATGAACACAATTACAAAACACTTTTCACACAAATAAAGTGATATCTAAATAATTAGAAAAAAAATCAGTTGTTCATTGACAGGCTGAGATAATATATTCTACCTAAATTAATTCAGTTATGTAGTGCCTAACCAATCAAACTGCCAAAAACTATTTTATAGAGCTAGAAAAAAAATTACAAAATTCATCTGGAAGAGTAAAATTTCCTGAATGTCAAGGGCATTAATGAAAATAAATGTAAGGGAAGGTGCCCTAGCCATACCAGGTATTGTGTTACAAACCAGTAATCATCAAAAATACATGGTACTTGATAAAAAATAGAGTGATGGATCAGTGGAAAAGCTTAGAGGCACATGACACAGTAGTCGATGACTATAGTATTCTCCTGTTTGGTGAACCCAAAGATTCCAGTTTCTGAGATAAGAACTCACTATTTGAGAAAAACTGCTGATAAAACTAAAAAATAGCTTAGCAGAAACTAGACATAGAACAACATCTTAAACAAAATACCAAAATAAATTCGAAATGGGCGCATGATTTAGATATGATAACTGATACTATAAGCCAAATGGTAGAGTAAGGAATAGTTTCACTGACAGATTAATGAGGAATGGAAGAATATATAACCAAACAACAGATTGAGAACATCATGAAATGCAAAATAGATAATTTTGATTATGTTATATTAAAAAGATTTTATACAAACAAAACCAAGAAAACATGATTAGAAGGAAAGTAGAAACCTGGGGAACAATTATAAAAATCCACATCATTCCCCAATTGATAAATAATCAAAGAATGTAAATAGGCAGTTTCAGATGAAGAAATTAAAGCTAGTGACAGTTATATATAAAAAATGCTCTAAATCTCTATTGATTAGAGAAACACAAATCAAAACAACCCTGAAGTACCATGTCCTCCTGATCAAATTAGCTAATATGATAAAACGAAAATTATAAATGCTGGAGTGGATGTGGGAAAATCAGAACACTAATACCTTGTTGGTGGAGTTGTGAACTGGTCCAACACTTCTGGATAACAATTTGGAACTATGATCAAAAGGCTATTAAAAAATATGCATACTCTTCAATGCAGCAAAACCACTCCTAGGACTGTATCACAAAGAGATCACCAAAGTGGGAAAAGGACCCCCATTTACAAAAATGTTTATAGCAGCTCTTTTTTTTCTGGCAAAGAATTGGGAATTCAGTGGATGCCAATCAACTGGGGAGTGACTGAATTAGTTGTGGTATATTAATATAATGGAATACTATTGTGCTATAAGGAATGATGGGCAGGTAGACTTCAGAAAAACCTGGAAAGATTTGAATGAACTGATACAGAGAGAAGTGATCAGAATCAGAACATTATACACAGTAACAGCTACAATATGTGACAACTTACTTTGCTATACTTATCTCATTTTTAGCAATGCAAAGATTCAAGACAACTCCAGAGGACTCATGAGGGAAAATGCTGTCTATATCCAGAAATAAAGAACTATGGAGACAGAGTACAGATCCAAGAATATTATTTGCTCTCTCTCTCTCTCTCTCTCTCTCTCGGTTATTTTTTCCTTTTTTGTTTCTTCTTTTTCATGATTTCTCCCATTTGTTCTAATTCCTCTTTACAACTTAATGTGAAAATATGTTCAATAGGAATGTATATGTAGAGTCTATATCAGTTTACACATTGTCTTGTGGTGGGGGAGTGGAGCGATGCAGAGAAAATTTGAATTCAAAATCCTATGGAAGTAAATGTTGGAAACTAAAATTAAATAAAATAATTTTAAAAATAAACAAAAAGAAATCTACCCAAATTTCTTCTATAAAATTGATAGTGCTTTAAAAGCCTTCAATGTCTCTGATTTCTAGGTTTTTTTGTTTTATCCTCTTTAATCATAAGACATGAAGATATAAATTACCTGCAACAACTGCCCTCCTTGTAACTCTGAAGACTTCATTCAATACATTCATCTGTCTCTGCTTCCTTGAAGCTGTTTTCATACTATTTATCGAGTTTTTAATGAATAAATATTATTTTTACCTTTTCATAACATTAAACTGTTCCCAAACAAACTATGTATCACTCATTGACAAAGAGATTGACAAAGAGACCTCAGTTCAATTTCCATCTGAAAACTGTGTTTCTTCATTCCCATATATCAGTGTACATTAAACAAAGTTCTTTTTCTACTCTTTTTTGTATGAGAATGTTCATTTATATTATTAGGCATATATTTCATCCTTTGGTAATATATGCTTCTTCTTTTACAGAAAATATTCCTTTTCTGTCCTTTTCAACACATTTTAGTGTTTCCCTTATCTTAAAGGAATTATGTACAGAGGAAGCCATTTTAGAAACCTAGCCACATATAGATAAAGACTTGGTCTATTGTGGTGGTAATATAACTGAAAAAGAAGAGGTTATTCCAAGAAGCCCTCTTCCAGTCTTTTTCTGTCAGCTTTCATCTGGAGGAGGAACCCCTAATGAAAAAATCTGTCTTCCCTATCACTGCCACTGCCTATTTACTATAAAGGTGATATAAGCAAGCTATCCTTTCCGAAGCTGCAAAGTATGACAAGGGGAGACAGGAGACACTCTTTGCCAGGTGGATACAACCATATGTCCTAGTAGACTAGTAGATTCATTCCAGGACCTTGATCTTGAAAGCCAGGGATAGTCACATCCCACAGAGATCCAGCTCTGCCCTTGTAGCTATCATCAAGAAAGACAATCTTTGTGGTGAAAGCCTACACCATTTCTGCCACCACCAACACCAGCTGAGGACCAATTATCACCTTCTAGCAGGTAAGACCAAGATCCCAGGAAATAACATTGTCTCCCTAGATCAATTGTCTTGTTTCTATCCTGACCCAAAATAACACTTACAGATTTGTGATCTGGTAACTATCTCTGCAGATGCTGTCATCTCTACTTCCTCAAGAGCCACAGATACTGAGAACTCCAAATCAAAGTTCTTGTTACCAAAGTCTTTGGTCTTGACAACTAATTCAATATCAGGAATAGATAAAGGTTTTATTATTTCTTATCTTATTAATAAATATACCTTGCCATCAGTTTTGGTTCTTTACCCTAGAGACCATGGAAACTCAACACATGAATTGTTGTTATGCATTATAATCCTTTATGCATTATTTCTCTCTGAATCTGAGTGTGTGTGCAGGGTTTCTATCCTTTTCCTTTTGGATTTCCATTTTTTAGCACAGTGGTGTGGCACATATTAAGTGCTTTGAAATGATTTCTCTTTCATTCATTCATTAATTCAAGAATCATCTGTAAGGATATTTTAGGATAATATGACTGACAGGACAACAGAATTAAAGGAAAAAGTCAAAGGTTCTAGGGTATTGCACCTGGTTAAGGAAAAGAGATGAGTTGGTCATGAGGAAAAATGAGTCTTGTTTTGAATGTAGTTAATATGAGAAGATGGTATAGAGAAGGCTAATGCCTTCTCTCTTATTATTTCCATTTATCTATTCATTTATTATCTCCTTCATGTGTGTTATTTGCATCTAGTTATTTACATGTTAGACTAGTAGACATCATTAGACTATGTTAGACATTAGAACATAAACGCCTTGAGGTCTGGGACTATTTTTTTCTTCCATTTTTTTTATCCTCTGTGCCTAGTTTGCATATGTTAAGCAATTAATTTCCTCCAGGTAAGATAATGAATTATTACAGCAGCCAACACAGTTGAATTTATAAGTAGGAGATATTCATCAAATAAATTTCAAAGTGAATGAAAATAGAAAAAAACCACTGGATTTTCTGAGATGATCTAGAAAGAAATTTCAGTAGAATGATGGAAGTTGGAAACCATTTGTTAAGTGACTCAGAAAGTTCAGAAGTGAGTACTTGACTTCATAATTTGATTGGTGTTGATACGTATTCTCCCCCAGGGGTGTTGGTCACAAATCTTCTATTCCTGATCAATCTGTCCAATCAGTTCTTGTCCACGTTTTTCATTTTTTCTCTTTTGCTTGTCTTTGTTTTTCAAGCATTCAGCACAGTGTCCAAAATATAGTAAGGGCTTACATAAATTCTCTTATTATGTGAAATTATGTTGATTTGACTTTTATAAAATATATTAGATTTTTTTCTAATTCTTTTCATAAATCCAAGTAAATAATTTTGCTTTATTGCTGTAATTAAATATTTTTTAATGAAACAAAAATCAATTTATACTTTTCATCACTTGGAAATAATCAGAAGTATAGTATTCAGTGAGATGACAATCTCACAATAATCTGCAAAAGTCACATCTCTGTTAGAGTACCATTATCATTTCTGGTTCCCAAAATTTACAAACTAGATTACATTTGAAGGGAAGAGACTAAGCTAGTGAAATCACAATGTTTGAGGTTCACTTGAAGAAACTAGGAATGAATAAATTGAAGAGAAAGAAGAAAAAAATAAAACTGTGGTATGGAGTCAGTTATATTTTTTCCCCAAAATACCTGAAGGATTAGCATGTGAAAGAGTAAATACTCAGGTTAGAGAGGAAAGAAGAATTAATGATAAGTAGAAGTTACAGGTAAAAGGTTGGTTGTTATCCTTCATTCTCAAAGAAAAGCAACATGATATTAATATGTTCATGTCAAGTTTCAATGTGTACAATTGTGGTTGATCAGATCAACATAAACTAGGAAATCTCTACCATGACTTGGGCACAAACAGTCTATGTGAACTTTTGGGGTGGGTTCTCTAAATTTGCCCATATTACATTTTTATTGAGTTATTTCAATTTTGCTTTACTCATAAGCACTGTACCTTCTCTGATGAAGGCACAACATGCTGGGTGGTTCTACCCAGTGTCTCCCATGTCATGTAATAAAGTTCTTTGGAGAGACCCTGAGATTGTCTTTGTATCATTTTTTTCTGATCCCCATATGAGCACTTGCCCTATGTGAGTTCTCCATAATGAGTATGCTAACTAGGCAAGCAAACATTTGGCATTCAAACAATGTGGCCAGGAATCAGAGTTGTTCTGATTACAGGAAAATAGACATTAGCTGAATATAAAGAAGAAAGGAAACATGATACAATAGAAAGAACTCTGGCTTTGGAGTTGGAGAATCTAGGTTCATTGCCTCCCATTGAAGCCTACCTCTATATGACCTTGGAGAAGTCCTGTAACTTCTCTGTGCTGCAGAGACATTTATAAACTGAGGGCATAGGCCTAACTGGTCTCTGAGATCCAACCTTAGATCCATGATTCTAAAACTTTCTGAACTTCCTAACAATTAGAACTTTCAAGTTCCTTGTCACTGAGAAAAGTCAAACAGTAACTAGAACACCACTTGTCCTCAGTATTATAGAGGGGATTACTGAATTTGGCTAGAGATTGGACTAGATGACTTCACAGGTCCCTCTCAGCTCTAGACTTATGACCCTATTATTCTAATTTCCTGTAACTGAGAGTTCCATATTCCTTGTCACTCATTGAAAATTTCTAAAAAAATCCTCAATATTACAAAAGAGATTCCTGCTTTGATAGCAAGCAAGATTAGGTTATCTATAAGAACCCTCCCAACTCTGGTTGTGTGAAAATATCTAGTATTTTCTATTTATCTTTTTGACACAGTTTTCATTATTATACACTCCTTGGATTTGAACCTGGAGGAATACAAGGCCAATAAATGGCAAGCTAATTATAGGAATAGTAGGTTTGTATTTATAGTAATTCAATTTTCTTATTAAACACCATTATATTTATATCCCTGAACCAAGTCCAATATTCCAAACTAGTAAAAATGCTTAATTTTTAATACTGTCAATATTTCTAGAGGTAGAGCCATGATACTTCTCTAACAAAGAATTCTGCCTTCTGGGCATCAAGTTTTTTCAGGTTTAAATAAGACAAAATTGATTTAGTAGCAGCAGCCAGGGTTTCTTGTATGAGGCCTATGTTAAGATACTTTTTTAATTAAATGTCAAATCCAGCTTGGCATTGGAAACACAGTATATGCCTGGTGTTTGAGAAAAAGCTGTCAGCTTGTCTCTCTCCCTGTCAAATTGCCATCTGCTTCTCTGTGATTAGTTTAAGCTAATGGATCACTGTTTGGCAGGGCACCACATCACAAATGACTCAATACTGTGTGACTTGGGGGGAAAAATGTGAGACAACCTATTCATCTTTGGGAGATTGAATTTTATATTTTAATTATTTAGGGTTATTTTGGGAAATTTTCTTCCAGATGAATCAATAAGTCTGAAATCTCATTCAGTGTTAGTCATGAACAGGAAGGGTAAGGACCCTCTGAGTTGTAATTTCTATGAAAAATTCTTTCTTTGAATTCTACTCGCTGATGGAAACTGAGAATGTTTACTATGATCATTTTTGTTTTTCTGCAGCATTTTATCTCAATCTACCTTTGTTATTAGTATTTATTCTAAATGCTTTTAGACCTTATATACATGTATACTCGTATATGAACATATATATATATATATATATATATATATATATATATATGAACTCCCAGAAAAAGTCTTACATATGTAATTAACATTATTGACTCATTATAAATAGGGTATGAACTTTCCCTAGTATTATCTTTATATGTTGTGAGAAATTTTCCACACCTGTGGTGTCAAATCACCACCTTTCAAAACTCCTAAGTACGGGCCAAATCAGATTAAAATATAATTGGGAAAAGGTTAACAAAATAAATAAAAGAACAATATAATAGAGCTAATGTTAATTTGTGGTTTTCTAAGTCAATATGCTCCTGTAGGATTCCATTTCTATTTGAGTCTGATATCAATGATCCACACCATTCTCACTGAATCATCTCTGTGAAGATTACATGTATATGAATGTGTACACATATGAATATGTATTAAATATACATGTACATCCATATGTGTGGGGTAGCAGATAGGGCTATGACCTCCCTGCTTGAAAAACCATGATAATTCCCTCACCAAAGAAATCACAGATTTATTTATCCAAATACACATAATTGTGAACATATATGGATATGATATGAACATTATAGATATGAATTAGATAGATAGACAGATAGATAGATAGATAGATAGATAAAGAAAGCTCCACCTCTGAAACTGTATGTGTGGCCTAGATCAAATCACTCAATCTCTTTATGTACAAATAAACTCTGTAAAACTCTAAACTGTAGATGAGATTGTAGATCAGTTATTGATCTTGATTAGTAGAGGAAGTTTCCTCACCATACGTTTACTACAACAATGAAATCATAAGTATGGACTTTGACATTCTTACTCAAACTTTTGTTCTATATTTATCTAGTTATACACATTTGAAGATGAAATATCTAAAAAAATATATGTATGTATATATATACATGTGTGTGTGTGTATATATATATTTTTTGAGTCTGTACAATTTATTATTGTATTACTTTAGATTAGTCAAAACCTCTCTGGACCACAGAATCTTCATCTATAAAATGAGGGGCAATTATGTGATTCAGTGGATAGAGTACCAGGCTTGGAGTCAGAAATACTCATCTTCCTCAGTTCAAATCTGGCCTCAGACACTTCCTCACTTTGTGACCCTGGATAAGTCACTTAACCCTGTTTCCCTCAGTTTCCTTAAGTGAGCTGCAGAAGGAAATGGCAAACTACTTTGCCAAGAAAACCCTGGATGAGATCATAAAGAGTCAGACATGACAGAAAATGACTAAACAACAAAAAAAGATTTAAATGACCTATAAGATCCTTTTCAAATCAATATCTGCATGAAGTATTAATGGTATAATTTAGTGGCATATTAGTTCAAATATTGTACTAATTTTCTCATGCCAATTTGGCTTTTTTTTTTAAGTCTAAAGGTGACTTTTAGAAAGAGAATGACAGTGACATGAATAAAAAAATGATAAAACATAGTAAAAACCTTTATTTGATTTTAAAGAAATACTTCAAAATATCTTTTCCATTATTATACATACACATATATGTACAGTATAAACACAAAATCATATAATGTAATTTTGTTTTCAGTGTATGACTACACTAAGAATTAGTATCAGGGTAGATAGAGAACTGGTCTCAGAATAAGGATGATTTAGGTTTAAGTCTTGATCAATTTAATTCATTTGAATCCATCAAAAGAATCAACTATATAACTAATTTATTTATAAAAATGATTGAAATAGGAAATAAACTATCCTACTCAATTTTTATTAATTATTCATAAATTATCACACATTGAAATTTTCATATTTCCACTCTACCTGGTTACCTCTTAATAAAATATTTTAGGGGTTTTAGAGCTTAAAATATCTAAAATTTATATTAAAGTATCTATAAGTCTTTTCCTCATATATATGAAATAATAGATATGTATATCTGCATATACACATACATATATAGGTGTGTATATATGTCCTTTATACACATGTATGCATTACATATGTGTGTAGGTGTGTATTTTGTACATATATGTGTATGTTTGTATACATATACTATACACATATATTTATTGTGTGTATACAGATAGATCACCGCATATCCGCAGAGAAGTGGAAAAAGTGGACTGGGAGTTCCTAGAGTACAAAGGAAGTATGTTGTTTACCCAGATAGCATTTCATTTTAATTCTCATTTGCTTGTTCGCTTCTCATTGGTTCTGTGGTTATTTACTTCTGTATATTGGGATTATATGTCTTACCCTACGCCCATCAATGTCATCTGAATTGTTTGTTAACTTCTTGAGGGATAGAGCCATCAATATCTAATGCTTGCCTTGCTTGGAACAACATCTTGAGTATAGTAGCTACTCAATGAACAGTTACTGTTAGAGAAACTACACACACACACACACACACACACACACACACACACACCACTCTGAGTCAGAAAGGAATTAATTATTCCAGATTTCATGTTGTCTGCAGAAAATAATTAGCTGATACAATGTGTTGTTTCACCCCAAGAGATATTTTTTTCTACATTCTCTTTTCTTTCTTTCTTTTTTTTTTTTGATATTTGTGTATTTTTAGTTCTCAACATTCATTTTTGTAAGATTTTGAGTTTCAGTTTCCCCCTGTCAGTTCCTCTTTCCCTAACAGGGCTTGCAATCTGATATTGGCTATACATATACAATAATATTGAATATATTTCCATGTTAGTCATGCTATGAAAGAAGAAAATAGAACAAATGAGGGAAAAAAAGAGAAAGAAAAAAAGAGAAAATAGTATACTTTGATCTGTATCCTGACTCCATAGATCCATCTTTGGGTGTGGATAGCATTTTCCACCATAAGTGTTTTAGAATTATTTTAGATCATTGTATTGCTGAGAAGAACAATCTATTAAATCTATCAAAGTTGGTCATTGCACAATATTGCTGTTACTTTGTACAATGTCCTCGTGGTTCTGCTTACTTCATTCAGAATTAGTTCATGTCAGTCTTCCCAGGTTTTTATGAAATCTACCTACTCATCGTTTCTTATAAAATAATAGCATTCTATTAAATTCATATACCACAATTTGTTCAACCATTCCCCAATTGATGGGCATCCCATCAAATTCCAGTTATTTGCCACCACAAAAAAAAGAATTGCTATAAATATGTTTATACATGTGGGTCCTTTCCCCTTTTTTATGATCTGATATAGACCTAGAATTGGTACTCCTGGGTCAAAGGTGTGCACAGTATGCCCTTTGGGCATAGTTACAAATTGCTTTCCAGAATGGTTGGATCACAGTTTACAACTCCACCAAAAATACATTTGTGTTCCACCTTTCCAACATCTTTTCCAAAATTTGTTATTTTCCTTTTCTCTCATATTAGCCAATCTAATAGTTGTGAGGTGGTAGCTCAGAGTTCTGGGTTTGTTTTTTGTTTGTTTTTTTTAATTTTCATTTCTGTCAGCCATTCCTTCCCGGCTTCTGTCTTCCTCCCGCCCTCTGTGGGAGCTTATTTGCATAGACTGAGCAGAGGATTTGCTGACTCTGATCCGCGAATCCTCTGCTCTGGGGTCCATCAGCACCTTCCTCATCCCAGCTTTTTTTCCCTTTTGAAAACACTAAGAATAATGTCCTTACATCAGTTTTTACTAGAGCCAATCACTTGCCATGCTTGAAACACGGACCTGTGCTCAAATTTTCTTTAGCCCTAATAATCATGAAGTCCGCATTTACAAGAAGAACGGGAACCAATGGGTGCCCATGAACTGAAGGAGAACAATGGACACATCACCGGTATTGATTGGGCTCCCAAGAGTGATCGACTTGTAACTTGTGGTACAGACCGTAATCCTTATGTCTGGAGTCAGAAGGGTGGCATCTGGAAACCCACCCTGGTGATCCTGAGCATTAACCATGCAGCCACCTTGGTGGAAGGGTCTCCCCTGGAGAATAAATTTGCCATAGGTAGTGGAGCTCGACTGATTTCTGTGTGCTACTTTGAATCTGAAAATGACTGGTGGGTGAGCAAACACATAAAAAAGCCAATTTGTTCTACTGTCCTCAGTTTGGACTGGCACTCCAACAATATTTTGCTGCCTGTTGGATCTTGTGACTTCAAATGCAGAGGTTTTTCAGCCTACATTAAAGAAGTTGATGAAAAGCCAGCCAGTACTCCATGGGGTACCAAGATGCTTTTAGGTCAACTGATTTCAGAGTTTGGTGGTATTGGAAGTGGTGGTTGGGTCCACAGAGTTAGTTTCTCTGTCAGTGGAAACCGCCTTGCTTGGGTCAGCCATGATAGTTTTCTATCAATTGCTGATTCCTCCAAAAACATGATGGTTTCACAGCTGAAAACAGAGTTCCTCCCACTCCAGAGTGTGTCATTTGTCTCTGAGAATAGTGGGGTGGCTGCTGGCCATGACTGCTGCTCAGGGCTGTTTAATTACGATGATCGTGGCTCCTTGACCTTACTCGCCAAATTAGACATTCCAAAACGGAGTATCCAGTGCAATATCTCTGCCATGGAATGCTTCCACAACATGGACGAGAGAGACACGCCTGAGGACTGCAACACTGATCTAGATAGCTACACCAAAACAGTATCACCCAAGTATGTATTTATGAAGTGGACAAGCAAGACTGTCACAATTTTGTACCACTGGCATTGATGGAGCATGAAAATTTGGGATTTCAAGACTTTAGAGTCTTCTATCCAAGGGCTATGGAATGATGTGAAGCTATATTTTCATTCTCTGACATGACAGACATTTGACAGAATGCAACTCCAGAATTTGCATGAAGATGGGAAAGACCCTACCACAAGTCAAAACTGAGAAAATATACTTGCAGATGTTTTGTTTTTGTTATTTTGAACATAATTGGTGAATGTGTTGGTTTAAAAAATCAGCAGTGATGGGTTTTTTTTATTTTTATTTTTTTGGATTTGCTATTTCATTCCATTCTTGACCAAAGCTGCTCTTTAAGTAGTTTATCATGGGAAGTTGCCATACCAAATTAAAGGGAGATTTTATGTAAATTGTCTGCTAGAAAAAGTAAAAAAATAATACAGGAAAAAATAAAAATAAATTTTCATTTCTGTAATCAATAGTGATTTAGAACATTTTTTTCATGTAAACATAAATGACTTTAATTTCTTTGTCTGAAAACTGCCTGTTTATATTCTTTAACCATTTTTCACTTGGGGAATAGTACCTATTCTTATAAATTTGATTCATTTCTCTATATATTTTAGAAATGAGGCCTTAATCAGAGAAAATGGTTATAAAAAATATTTCCAAGATTTCTGCTTCCCCTCTAATCTTGGTTGCATTCACTTTATTTGTGTGAAACCTTTTCAATTTAATGTAATAAAAATTAGCCATTTTGCATTTTGTAATGCTCTCAGTGTCTTGTTTAGTCATAAATTATTCCATTCTCTGAAGATCTGAGAGTTAAACTATTCTTTGCTCTCTGAATTTGCTTATACAGTCAACCTTTCATTTTCTTTTATTTGATTAAAAATATCATTCTGTATTTTAGTAAAAACATTGTTTTACACCACATTCATTTCCCAATATATTCCTTTTTTTTTACTTATTCCTATCCTATAAGTCATGACATTTTGATAGAGGAAAAAAATAGCGGAAGTAATAATTAATAATCATTAGTCTGTCCAATTTAACTAACCATTGAGATATATTCATTTATTCATCCAATAATCATTGTGTTTTCTATGTACCTGTTACTGTGTATGGCATTTATTAACATTGCCTTTAAAGCCTTTTATTTAAACAGATTACACAGGTAAAGAAAGAACCATGTTGGAAAATTTTTCTGATGGTCTGAAAGATTAATTACATTACCAAGAACTCTCAGCAAACTGGAAGTTCAAAGCAGTAATCTTACAATTGTGTTTTTTAAAACATTTAGTATTTCCAAAGTGGGGGTTTAACATGTGAGGGGAATGTCAGGAAGGTTGGGAAGGTTAGAGGACAAAATGTAAACACCACTAGGAAGTTCTGAATGAACTTGATTTATCTGCCTCAAGCAGTTCATGCATTTCTTAGTATGGCCTTTTCTTGCTTTCTGGTTCTATCTTTGCTCTGATTTTCAGTTATTCTATTTAAATATCAGGATGTTGACTCCCTCCTTTTGTTCAACTCTTGCTTTGGAAAGAAAGTTAACAACATCTCAGATCTATGTGAACCTAAAACATAAACCTGGTTTTACTTACAAGGTAGATAAGTCTTTACTTATCCCATGGTGGTATTTGGATTATCTGTATTAAAGGAAGAAAATTATGTTTGCTAGAATGTAGCCTCTTCTCTGAGATCCTGAAAAACTCAGAAAAGAAATTTCATGGAGAGGTGGAATCAAGATGGTGTTGTAGAAAAGTTCTCAGCAGTACTCTCCCAAATTTCCCTCAAAACAGCTTTGAAATAAATATCAAATCTAATTCTTCCAAATCAAATTCTGGAATTGCACAACCAAGGAAAGGTCAGGTGAAATTTTCTAGTCTATGTCAACTTAGGAGGTCAGAAGGAAGAGTTTATCTCATTAGGTCAATGAGTTGGGCATGCAACTAAAAATATTAAAATTAAAAATCTCTTATTTAATATCAAATTGGAAATCCTGAAAATCAAAGAAGAGATTAATGAAAATGAAAGTTTTAAAAAATGTAACATATTGAACCAACGAATAAAATGAGGAGCTGATTTTATGAGAAAAAACATTGAATATTTGTTTAGTTTATTTAAAAAAAATTAAGAAAACTAAATGACCAGAAGAATCAAGAAGGAAAATGGTGAATCCATCACCAATAAAGATAAAATTAAAGCAACAATTGCAAGCAATTTTGCCCAAAATTTTGCCCAAAATTGCCCAATACCGATAAATCTGTCAATTGAAGGGAAAGAAATGAATATTTCCAAAAATATAGCTGGCCCAAATTAACATAAAATAAAATAGAATACTTATATAACCTTATCTTAGCAAAAGAGATTGACTAAGTAATCAATGAACTCCTTCAGGAAAAGTCCTTGTCAAGACTAGATTTAGTAAATTTTACTAAACATTCAAAGAACAATTATTTGGAACGTATTATTTGGAATACTATTTGTACAGCAAGCATTATCCTTAATGGAGATAAGGTAGAAGTCTTTAGAAAAAAATCTAGGGTAAAACCAGGATGCCTGCCCATTAACACCACTATTATTGAATATTATTCTAGTAATGCAAGCTATAGCAATGAGAAGAAAAAAAGAAAAGGAAGGAATTACAAGGGGGCAAAAAGGGAAAAAAAAATTCATACTCTAAAGACAATATGATCATATTTTTAGAGAATCAACTAAAAAAATTAATTATATGGTATAAGATAAACCCACATAAGTCATGCACATTTCAATATATTACTACCAAAGTAAAGTAGCAAGAGAAAGGAAGAGAAATTAAATTTAAATAATTGTGGATAATTGAAAATACTTGGGAGTCTATCTACCAAGACAAATCCAGGAACTATAAGAACACAATTACAAAACAGATAAAATCAAATCTAAACAATGGAAGAAACATTAATTCCTTGTGGGTAGGCCAAGTCAAAATAGTAAATAAAAATCCTAATTCTACCTAATTTAATTTACTTATTCAGTGCTATACAAAGCAAATAATGAAAAAAAAACATTTTGTAGAAATAGAAAAAATGTATCTGAAAGGACAAAAATTCAAGAACATCAAAAGAATCTATGAAAACATGTGAAAGCTCAGTCATACTGAAACTCAAACTGTATTACCAAGCAGTAATCATAAAAATAATATGGTACTGGCTAAGATATAGAATTTGAGTCAGTGGATTGGATTAGGTATACAATATACAGTAACCAATGACCATAGTAATTTAGTTTATGACGTGTCCAAACACCTAGGTTTTGGAAAGAAATTACTATTTCACAAATATTACTGGGACAACTGGGAAGCAATTTTGTAGAAACTAGGTATAGATCAATATCTCATACCATTTACTGAAATAAGATTAAAATGGATACATTATTTAGACATAAAGAATAATATCATAAGCAAATTAAGGAAACATGAACTATTTTAGCATTAGATTTTTGGATGATGGAAAAAGAAAGTTAATATCAAATAAAAATCAAGGACATCACGGGATATAAAATGGATAATTTTGATTAAGTTAAACCAAAAAATTTTGCACAAATAATAATGAATTTGCTTCTCAAGTAAATGGAGAACATAATCAATTTATAAAAATATGAGCCATTCCTCAATTTATAAATGTTCAAAACATATGAACAGGCAGTTTTCAGAAAAAGAAATCAAAGCTAGCAGTAATGACATTAAAATGCTCGATATCAATATTGATTAGAAAACTCAAATTAAAACAGCTCCTTGATTATCACCTCACACTTATCAGATTGGGTCAATGACAGAGAAGGAACATAACAAATGTTGGAGGGGATGAGGAAAAATTGGTGGAGTGGGTAAATGGATCCAACCATTCTGGAGAGCAATTTGGTACTAGGCACAAAGGTCTGTGAGATTGTGATATCTGTACCACAAAGAGATCAAAGAAAAAGGAAAAGGCACTTGAGGTAAAAATATTTTTATAACAATATGTGTGTGTGTGCATGTGTGTTTCAAATTCAAAAAGAAATTGAAGAGCTACCCACTAGTTGGAGAAAGGCTGGACAGATTATGGTATATGATTGCAATGGAATACTATTGTGATATGAGAAATGATATGCGGAATGCTCTCAGAAAAATCTGAGAAGTTTTATATGAACTGACACAAAATGGAGGAAACAGAACCAGAACATTGCCCATAGTAAGAGCAATATTATATGATAATCAACTGTGAATGACTTAGTTATTCCCAGCAATAAAATGATCCAAGACAATTCCAAAAGACCTTTGATGAAAAATGCTCTCTACCTCCAGAGAAAGAACTCATGGGGTCTGAATATACATTGAAGCATATTTTTAAAGTTCAGAAATGGCGTTAAGGATATTGTTTCATTGAGGCCTCATGAAAATCACTTGCAGTAAATACTATATCTGTTCTTATGTCCATTTTACAGATTTGAGAAGTAAGACTCAAAGATTCATTTTCCCAAATGTTCACAAAACTAGAATCAGAAGTATTAATTTAATCTAAGGTGTTTTGTTTGGTTGTCTATTTCTGAGTACAAGTCTAGTATTCCATCCACTAGCTTTTTAAAGCCCTACACATTCAGCTCACAGTTTCATTTTTCACATTATTCCCCATCCCATCCTCTGTGTTCAGTCAAATGATCCTTCTGTCTGTTCTTCAAACACTACAGTCTAACTCCTATCCCCATGTCTTTTGATTGGCTACTTCACATGTCTGGGTAGACAGATATACGGATGGATACGTAGAAAGATAGATGTATGGATAGATAGATTTAAAATGGATAGTCATATAGAGATAGATAAAGCATTTAATCTTTCCTTATCTTTCCTAATCCTGTTTTATCCTAATCTTCCCTACTGTGCTAAACACAAGAAAGTCTTTGCTAATACATAAGCAAGCACTATGATCCCTGAGAAAACCAAGAATACAGTCCTAGTTTCCATTGAAATGGGGATGGTTGGTGAATCAGGCCTCAAATGAATTTCCTCCTTATCTCTGCTTGAGTCTCTTTTTTTCTTCATGAAACTTGTCCTGTGCTCACCCTCAAGAAAGGTTTTTGAATTTAACTATCAAAATATTTGTATTTACTTACTTTGTACATATGCTGTATTCATTTCTTATTGAATATTACTTTCAGCTTCTAAGAATGTGAACTTCTGTGGGTAAGGATTGTTTTGTTCTTTGCATTGTATAACCATTATTTAGCATGGTACCTGCTACATAACAAGTGCTTAATAAGCATTTGTTCATTAATTGACCATACCACCTTGCTCCTGGTTTAACTATGTCTGGACCTTTCTTCTAGCTAGACTTTAGGTACTTAAGCCACAAACATATTCTCTCTGTGTGAATAATTCTATCTTTTTTCTATGTTTTGAAGGCATTCAATAAATATAAAATATTAATGAAATGAATATATGTAATATATATATACATATATACATAAAACATATATTCACTTACGAATATATGTTTATAAAACACATAGATACATACATATATAATAGACACGTATATGTATATGGAGAGAGACAGAGACAGAGAGATGGAGAGAGAGTTAATGGAACTTAGGCTAAGAATTTCCTGCAAGACATTTCAAATGTCTGTGTATGTGTGTGTGTGTGTGTGTGTGTGTGTGTGTGTGTGTGTTTGGAGAGAGAGAGCGAACTGTCCTCATGTCCCTAAAAGGAAGGCAGACTAGACATTCCCAACCTTCTCCTTCACCTTTCTTTAAGGAAAACTTTGATTCCTACCAGGAGAGGAAATAAAGTTCAAGCCAGAGGCCACTCAGCGCTCCTCAGAGATAGGTGATTCTAGGTGAGAATTATATCTATTAAATTTTAAATATTAGTAGTGTAGGGAATAGAATCACATTCAATCCAACATTTGATTACTTTCTCATTATTATTGGGGGGTAGAAGTACCCCAAAGTCCATTTCCAAGACTTGACCCTTTTCCTACCAAAAAATCATTTCCACACAGAACACACATTGAGTATAGTAAAACAACCAATTCAACAGAATCATAACAAAACAGATATCAGGGCTGCTACACTAGGGAGAATTTATGCCAGGAATTCAAAGTGAAGGAGTTTTCTCTTTGGCAGTGAACTAACTCAGTCTAATTGAGAGAGATTGCACATGACCTCCCCACAGTCTCTAGGGTCTCTGGTTGGGGATAGGGAGATGACAGGCCAGCTATTCTCATGTCTTCCCACAGTCTTTTGCTTCAGCAAACTAAAGTGTAGTTGGCCTCTTACAACTTTTTTTTTTCAGTAGAAATCCAGAAGTTCCTTAATCAACTCAAAGTTTGAAACAGATGTGAGGCTTGAGGAGTTAGTAAAGAAATTAACAAACATATGAAAAATACTTGCAGAGCTCTTCTCTCTCCTGCTCTTTGATAAATTCTGCCCCACTTCTCACACAAAGCAAAGTATTCAACTCCACAAATAAGAGTCCCAATTCAATGAGTCTGGAGACAAGACTTACACTAGAATTATTTACAACATATTTATAAGAATAATATATTATCTTTAATATACTATTTCATATAGTATTTTGGGTCATTTAATCATGTTTCAAATGACTCTATAGAAATAGAGATAGAATCAGAAACAGCAAGAACAAATATCTGAAGTCTAAGCAGTCTATCTTAACCTGGAGCCAGTAAACATGTAAAAAATATTTTTATGAGTATTTAAATGTACTTGTTTTTCTGTTTAATACTCTGTAATATATTTTATGCATTTCAAACCATAATTCTGAGGAGTCCATATGTTTCACCAAACAACTAGTAGGGCCCATGACACACACACAGTTAGGAATCCTGTACCTAACTATGACCAAAAAAAAAGCAAAATGAAAAATGGTGAAGGAGATGTGAGAAAACAGAGACACTAATGCACTGCTGGTGGAGTTGTATATTGATTCAACAATTTTGGAGAACGATTTTGGAGTATGCCCAAAGGGCTACAAAACCTTTGACCAAATAATACTGCTACTAGGTTTGTATTCCAAAGAGATAAAAAAAAAACTAAAATGAAAAGCACTTATATATACAAAAATACTTAGAGTAGTTCTTTTAGTGTTGGTAAAATATTGGAAATTGAGGGGATATGTCTCAACTGGGGAATGGCTAAATAAGGTGTTGTACATGGTTATAAATGGAATACTATTGTGCTATGAAAAATAAAAGACACCAAAACACCAGAACATAATAGACAATTCGATCTTCAAATGCAGGTCTCAAGAGAATCATGAAAAGGTAAACAGGAAGGGGTGGAACAACTTGTTACTCAATTAGGGCTAACTGTTTACCTCCCTATAAGGGAAAATGATACCTGTTAATCTTGAGAATTGTGTGGCTGTTATGAAATATAAAAGGGATATGCATAGGGGGAATGGGTGTAAAGTAAATGATATCATGATAAATATGATTTAAGTATGAGAAGGGATTGTAATAGGAGGTGTGAGAAGGAGGAAGCAGAAAATGGCAAACTACATCACAAGAAAAAGTACAAAATCATAGTAGAGGAAAAGAGGGGAGGGAGATGAACATTGTGTGAGAGGTACTCTCATCAGATTAGTTTAAAGGACAGAACAATAAACTTAAGTAGATAATCCTAACTAGCTCTATAAGCAGTAGGAGAGGAAGGGGGAATAAAGGGGAGGGAGACTAAAAGAAGCAATAAGAGTAAAGGGGAGTAAAAGAGGGGGGGGCTAAAAGTAGGAGCACAAGGATGCAGGAGGAGGTGGTGAAAAGTGAATACTATTGAGGAGGGGAAGGGAAAAAGCAGAGCTAAAAGCACAAATGGTGGGAAAGAAGATGGAGGGAAATACACAGATCGTAATCCTGTGAATGTGAATGGAATGAATTCTCCCATAAAACAGAGATGGATAGCAGAATGGATTAAAAGCCCTAATCCAACAATATGCTGCTTACAAGAAACACATTTGAAATGGGGGGATACACATAGGATAAAGGTCAAAGGATGGAGCAGAATATATTGTGCTTCAGCAGATGTAAGAAAAGCAATAGTAATCTCAGACAAAGCAAAAGCAGAAATAGAACTAATGAAAAGGGATAAGGATGGAAACTATATCCTGCTAAAAGGACCATAGACAATGAAGCAATATCATTACTAAACATGTATGCTCCAAGTGATATAGCATCCAGATTCTTAGAGGAGAGGCTGGGTGAGTTGAAGGAAGAAATTGACAGCAAAACTATTCTAATAGGTGACCACAACCTCTCTTTCTGAACTTGATAAATCTAACCTCAAAATAAACAAGAAAGAGGTTAAGGAGGTAAATAAAACTCTAGATAAGGTAGATATGATAGATCTTTGGAGAAAATTGAATGGGAATAGAAAGGAATATACCTTTTTCTCATCAGTACATGGAACATTTACAAAAATTGACCATGTACAAGGACATAAAAATCTTACAATCCAGTGCAGAAAAGCAGAGATAATCAACGCATCCTTCTCAGATCATAATGCAATAAAAATTATATGTAACAAAAGGCCATGGAAATATAAAGCAAAAATCAA
>CM053774.1:82322973-82361467 GCA_028658325.1 Potorous gilbertii
CTTCCATTTATTTTAGTGCAACTACACAGCATGACTATAGTGAAAATGTGCTCAATAGGAAAGTATATGTAGAACCTATACAGAATTGTATGCTGTCATGGGGAGGGAGGGAGGTAGCGGGGGGAAGGTGTGGGGGGGATAAAATCTTATTTTAAGGAAGTGGTTGTAGAACATTTAAAAATTAATTAATTAATTAATTTAAAAAAGAAAAAAGAAAAATAAAAGACAGAATGTTCTCAGCAAAACCTGGAAAGATTAACATGAACTGATGCAGAGTAAAGTGAGCAGAATCAAGAGAACATTGTCTATGGTAACAAAAACATTGTATGACCAGCTGTGAAGGACTTAGCTATTCTCAGCAATACTTTGATTCAAGACAATTCCAAATAACTTATGACAAAAAATGCCATCTGTTCCAGAAAAAGAACTGATGGTATCTGAATGTATATTGACACATTTTTTTCTTTATTTTTCTTGTTCTTGTGTTACCATTTTTTTCCTTTTGCAACATGACTAACTTGGAAATATATTTTGCATGACTACATATCTATAACTATCAAATTTCTTGCCTTCACAATTAGGGGAGGCGTAGAAGGAGAGAGAAAATTTGGAACTCAAAAGTTAGAAAAAGCAACCTAAAGTTGTTTTTATATATAAGTGGAGGACAGTAAAATATTAAATTAAATTTTAAAGAAAACCTTGTATCTAGAGTAAGAAAATGAGGTCAGAAGTATCTGATCCAGCCTCGTTCTCTTCAAGGGAAAAATAATAAGACTATAGAAGGTTACTTTCTTGGTGAACAGATATTTTCTTAAATCGTTTTGAATCAGGAAAAACAATGCATACCCTCAGAGGAAAACATAAAAGTCAAGGGTTATGCATCCAAAACCTCCAAAATAAATATGCAACAGTTTCAAGCTAAGGAAGAGCTCTAAAAGGATTTTGAAAATCAAGTAAGAGAGGTGGAGGAAAAAGCAGAGGGCAAAGAGTGGGTTGAATAGGAATGGAACAATGTCTAAAAAATAAAATTAAGGTGTGAGAGAAGAATATATTGGGAGGAGAAAGAGAGAAATTGAATGGGACACATTGTTTCTCATCAAAGATAAAGTTTTTTCAATGCAGGGGAAATGGGGGAGTGAGGGGGAAAAAGTGAAGCTTACTTTCATCACCCTTGGCTTAAGGAGGGAATAACATGCACATTCAACTTGGTATGAAAATCTATCTTACACTACAGGAAAGTAGAGGAGAAGGGGATAAGTGGGGTGGGGGGAAGATAAAAGGGAGGGCAAATGAGAGGAGGGAGTAATAAGAAGTAATTACTTTAGGGGAGTGACAAGTTCTAAAGAGGGAATTGAATAAATAGGGGGCAGGAAAGGATGGAGGGAAATATAATTAGTCTTTCCCAACATGACTATTATGCAAGTCTTTAGCAAAACTACACATATATAACCTATATTGAAATGTTTGCCTTCTCAGTGGGAATGGCTGGGGAGGGAGGAAGAGAAGTTAGAATACAAATTTAAAAGAATGAATGTTGAGTATTGCTTTTTTATGTAATTGGGAAATAAGAAGTACATGTAATGGGGTATAGAAATCTATTTTGCCCTACAAGAAAAATGAGAAGATGGCAATAAGGGAAGGAAGGGGTGTGATGGAAGAGAGAGTAGATTGGGAGAAGGGGTCATCAGAATGCATGGTGTTTCAGGGTTGGGGAGGGGAAGACAGGGAGAAAATTTGGAACGCAAAATTTTATGGAAAGAATGTTGAAAACTAAAAATAATTAATTAATTGATTGATTGATTGAAAATTTAAAAAAAAAGTAAAAAATGATAATAGTAAAAGTAACAACAATCACATAGGTCAGTTACCAAGAGGTTAAGTTGTCCAAAGTCAGATAGAAAATATGTAGCATAATTGGATTTAAACTCATGTTACATGTGAGTGTGTATTGAGTCCTTCATCTCCCTAATATCCCCTATGATCACCCATACTACAAACTCAAAACCATCCCCTTGCCAAGACATCAGAACCTGTCACTTCTCTGTTATCTTTCTTGTAAAGCCCTGATAATACAATGAATGTAAGTTCTCTCTTTCCTTTACCCCTCATTAATATTCCCTCATGGGTCCTACTCTGGGGCTCTGCACAGTATCTACTAGGCTTCAAAATGAAGAATCAATAATGTTATTATTGCTTTAAAGAAGCAATCATTTTATAAATAAGTACCTCCCTTGCTCAAAAGGAAGATTTTATCCATTTAAAAAAATGGACCAGATACATTTATCCATTTAAAAAATATATATTTATTGAATTTTTGGTGTGATCAGGGTAATGCATTAAGAGCCATTAGGATGAAAAAGAGAAGAAAATGCTGTACTTGACTTCTAAGATTCTCTCATCTGTAACTTCAGACACCTGTAAATTTAAAGGCATATACATCTGAACATGAGGGGAATAGCAGCTCTTGTAAATGCTGCAAATTCCATGGTTATTGAAGGAAAAACAATCCATTCTTTTCTTACTCATGATGATAGATTATATGGCAAGAGATAGATAAAAAAGAAAAGAAGGAGGGGAAGAAGGGAGGTGTTTAATATTTCAACAAATGTTTTCTCCAGGTCAAGATCTTATTTTAATAAAAACAACATGGAAAATGGTAGTAAAATGGATCATATTGGCCACCATCAAAGGCAAATACCTGATCATGATCACTTTATAGTTAGGCTAGCAGCCACCAAGATATTGATACAGGTTTGTCCCCATGACACTAGTGTGTATTTCTTCTGATAGGCTTGAACTGTACATCATTTGAACATTCCCTGGCAAAGGCAAGGCATTGCACATTGGTAGACATCTGAATGAGTTAAGAGTTTTCAGCTGTTCCCTATTACATCATTTTTGGGTGGGGCAGGACTAATACTCAGGTATACTCAGGTGTCTGCAGCTCTCAGAAAGTGCTTGCCTTCAGATGTGTCTAATCATGTCCTTCTTTAGCACTTTTAAAGATTGCAGACAGCTTTATCAGACCCAGAGGTCTCTAGCAATCTTGGCCAAAATCAAACAAACAAAAAAAAACCATCTCAATCAGATTTCCCATCTTTTGGCCACCCCCTGGGAAACCAAGTGACTCCTAATTTTAAGAAGGAAAAGTTGACTTACCTGGAGTCTTGACCACTGGGGAAGGACTAGCTGATTAATGTGCAGATGCCATGGGATCTGGGAGTGATAACATTGGTGCATCACCTTACAGAAACAGACCAGATGAATTAGACTGGAAAAAAGTGGGGCCTGACCAAATACAGAAAAGGATGGACTTCAAGATATTATAATACAGCATGGTGTCTGATGTTGCCCACTAAAAAGGCTAAAGAGGAACTTAGAACACTGCCTGGCCCATAATAGGCTTTGAGTACAGAGGAGTTCACATTTGAAAACTTCTGAACTAAAATCCCTTGGTCAGCTTTAAAAGTGAGACAATGTGAAACACCTCCTTATAATTGTCTTTCTACTTAACCTAGTATTTATAGAATTTATTTCTTTTGTAGTGCCTAAGCCCTGAATTAACATTTAGAATATCAAACACTATATAAATTCTAGCTCTTATTACTGTTTTTTTGATACAAAATTAGTTGCAAGAAGTTAGCAGCTAAAGTATGTTTTATTAAATCACTGCTTTTCAGAAACAGAACCTCTTAGTCTAAGTACATGTCAATCAGTGAGCAAATGTCAAAGGGTGAGGGAGATAGAATATAACAGCTGATTGTGTATGATCACTTCAACTCCATTCCCTCTGATATATGACATCTTAGCTTGACCATTCAGCTAATGGTCAATTCAGTTCAACTCAGTAAACGTTTAAGTGTCTAAATGCAAGGTGGTGTACATTTTTAAAAACAATTTACTATTTATCCTGTGAGTAGCAGCTTTCCTCCTTTCCCTCCTTTTCCTCCTCCTCCTCCTATTCCTCCTTCTCTTCCCCTCTTCATGTTCCATTTCAAAAGCTTTTTTCCTTTGAGTTTACTGGCTACATTTATTGCTCAAAGATCAAGCCTTAAACCCCATACACTCTTGAGCTCATAGACTGGAGAACAAGTCCCCACCTGCCTAACTATAGATATACTACATGGTAATTGTTTCTCTTTTACCCAGGAACTCTGAGGGTCTTCTCTTCTCAGTTTGATTTTTTTAGCCATTGGGAGCTTTACTGAAGGAAAAGCAGAGGGCCTGAGATTTAGCTAGCATCTGTACAAGCCAGTGATATAGGAAAAGAATCAGGCTTATATGGGATGATTTTAGGGTTTCCTTATGGGGGCTGGTAAGTCTTGCAAGATAAAGAAGTCCTGCAAGATAAGGGCACTGGGTGAGGACTATGAAGGACACAAGATAAGGAAATCCCATTCCCCAGGATGAGGGGTGGGGATCAGGATACTTTTCATCTGGGATAAGGGGGAAGTTGTGATAAGGGGAAACTTTAGGACACCAAGGTCTTCACAAAGCCAATTAATATCATTTTAACTCTTAGGACACTGTTTCTATCCACATCATTTCCCCACTCAACCATTAGGTAGAATTCTTTTGGGGGAAAAGGGCGAAGGAAATTTTCTTCAGTATCTGCTTTCTGATGAACAGAGGTGAAGAGTCCACTTCAGGGGCCAGAATAGATTAGGAAGGAGGTGATCAGCGTGGGGTGCAGAATGCAGTGCCAACTGAGTCCAGGGTGGAGAGAGGCAAGCCTTGATAGTGACATCAAGGGCAGGTTGAGGCAATCTCAACTGTGGGTGAGAAAACACAAAGCAAACCAGGAGGTTAAACAGGTATAAATCAAGTGTGAGGGAGTAAAATGACCAATAACAGGATCACCATGAAGGTAAAGAAGGGAGAGAAACCACAGCCCCCAGGAGGAGGTAGGGGTTGATATCAGACAGTGGATGTCTTACATCCAAGAGGCTGCCTGTAATATCTTTTGAGTGCTCAAAGAAAAAATTTCATGTAGGACCTTCAGGGAATATAGCAGGAGAGCTATGATGAGTAAGCTAGTAGTATCCTGGGCATGATGATGACACACCCAGCAGTCATGTACTCTGCCCATCCCACAGAGTTCCCTATTTGAATTAAGGCTTTAGACTTCCAGTCCTGAGGAAGCAGGCTAAACCCTTGGCATAGGGTGAGAATCAGGAATCAGGTGGGCTAGGAACAGAATTGGTTCAAAGTGGGACCCAGAACATAATATAGCAAGAAAGCACACAGGCAACTCCCCCAAGGTGAGGGGCTTCCATGTATAGCTTTCTTTGATCACTTTTTCTGGCCAGTCATGCCCTGCATCTTACCTCACATCTCACACCCTGCCTCCTGCTTGCTTCTCTGCCTTAGCACTCCTGCGTGCTTCACCAACCACCCAAATGATTTTGGAAGAGGGACAAAGGAGCTGTCCCTGCCTTAGTGGGTGTGGGGAGGAGAGTGAAATGAGGCTGAAGCTACATCCAGGGGATGAGGAGAGTATAGAAATCCTTGTTGCATGACCATCTGCAGGTGGAGAGTATAGTCTAGGAGAAACAAATCTGACAAATAAGTTCAATATGCAGGTGCCAAATAGAAGGAGCTTTGAAAGTTATGTCAAAAAAGAGGAAAAACAAAAGCCAAGAGTCCCATGATATTATTATATACTTTGGACATAACAGTATTTTCTGATCTTGTTATTTTTTCAAAAGTTTCAACTTTCCTTTTGAAGGATCAGATGCTCTTGAGGATCCAACTCTATACATGTAAATATTAGTAACAACACTTGGCAGGCTTGCTTTCTACCCTTGAACTTGACTGTTATACAGATGATTTTACTTACAAGAGACTGCCATTTCCTCCAGTTACCATAAAAGACTTGGAGTATCCATAACTAATTAATTCCAAAACAGAGCATATCAATAAGGTGCTTATAATAAAACCTGTTTGTACCACAGAACACACAGTATCAATAAGTATTATTTTCGTAATAGTAACAAACTTTGAATGAAGTTGATTTTTCCATTAAGGCAAAAATATTCCATGTTACCTCTTTCTAAGAAAATTATACTAAAATTCTTTGTTCTCAAACTGAAGATGTTTATATCTAGTTTCATTAATTAATAGAATAATAGCTAGGTCCCTCAATCAACTGTACCAATATGCAATTGCTTTAACATCAATTTAAAACATTTAAGAACTTTATTCCATACAGACATAGATCTAGTAGCAGGCAGATGACTAGGTCAAATACCCATTTACTAGGTTTTTTAACATATAAAAAATAGATAAATGAAAGGAAAATAGCATGTAAGGAAATAATAGCACTTTCTCTCAAGAAGTTTACCTTCTAATAGGGAAAGACAAAACGTAAAAAGTTGGAAATCCAGAATTGGGACAGGAGAGGAAGGTACTCATGACTGGGTAGGATAGATGGTGCGGAGGTAGAATGGATCAGAGAGTGATCAAAATGATAATGAGGAATTTTTATACTCGGAACAAAATCAATAGATTGGTTAGACAAAATAAACCCTAAGGTAATGTTTTGTAGGCAAAGCCCCAGCCACTTGGTCTTTGTTTTAAGTCTGTTAAGCATCAAGATGATTTGGTGTCATGGTGGTTGTAATACTGAGAGATAGGCATTATTTATACTGAAAGGTGTAGCCTTTCGTATAGTAGAAGGTACAATGGGTGTCTGAGAAAGACAGACAGAGAGAGAGAGAGAGAGAGAGAGAGAGAGAGAGACAGAGACAGAGACAGAGAGAGACAGAGAGAAGATAGTGAGTGAGATCAGTAAGACAGATGAAGGAGAGAGAGAGAGACAGAGAGAGAGAGAGAGACAGAGACAGAGAGAGACAGAGACAGAGAGAGACAGAGAGAAGATAGTGAGTGAGATCAGTAAGACAGATGAAGGAGAGAGAGAGAGAGAGAGAGAGAGAGAGAGAGAGCGCAGTAAAGTGACTTGAAGAAACGGAGAAGTGACAGAGAAATACAATGAAAATCAAATGGACAGAAAGTCAGACAGAGACAGATATGCAGACTCCGTGGTAGATAAAGATTTAAAGAAAGAAACAGGGATTGAAAATGGAGTGCATTTAATTTGAGTGATTACACAGTAAGAATTAAAATTTCAAAATATAGCCAGTGTGGAACACAATGGTTTGGGGACCCCTAGTGTAGGAGGTTCGCATCTACATATGAAGGGAGAGACAGGAGGGGAGTTGGTAGAAATGATGTACTCCACTGGTGTTTGAAGCCCCAAGGCTTGAGTATATTATTATATTGTATATATTATTTTTATCAATAATAATTATTAATATCTAATATTCAAGAATTACAAAGTAATGTGGAATATCATATATGAGCCTCGCAACAATCAGATTATACTCTAATTGGGAAATATAAATACAAATAGAATAGATTAGAACAGAATAGAATAAATGAAATAAAATCAAATACAGCAAATGACAACATGTTTTGTTCTGTCAGTTATGTGAGTGGCAGGATATATATATATATATATATATATATATATATATATATATATATGTATGTATGTATACATCCTTTCTCCTACTATGTTTTAAGTTCCTTAAAATCTGGGATTTAGTTATCTTGATTACCTCTGTATTTCCCCTGCATAGTGTCTTTCAATATGGCTATTCAAAAAATGTAAGCTAGATGAATGAGTAAGTGAATAACTACTCCCTTGAGGTCTCTGTCAGCTCTTAAATATATGATTCTAAGGACTCTTATAAAAGGCGCCTCTTAACATTGTACTTACTAGAGCTGCATATTCCCAAAGGAAAGAAATAAAATATGTCTCTGTGATCACTATGATGATTTCATTTTATTCACCATCTACATGCCCTGCTCTAACTTCTTCAATAAATTTGTATTAAGAAGGGGTTAAAGGGATAAAGCACAAGTACTTCAAAAACAGGAGCAGAAATGAAGATCTTATTAAATTTCAAATGCATTGTTGGATAATTAGATCTTCCCCGTCTTGCCTGTGTGCGGATTAACACCTCAGCAAAGCCTCCTATTACATCTGATTTGCTTTTATTTTTTTCTATTACATACAATGCAGTGGAAATTTACCAGAAAATGAATGATGGGGGAACGTTAAAAGCTTTAGCCTTTAAAACAGTCAAATAATTATCCAAAGGTGCAGGTGGTTATCTGAAACTCTTGAGCCTAAAAAGTGACTGAAATTTTAGGGAGACATACTTTTCTCCTGAGCTTTAAAAGCAATTTTTTTTTGTATGCAGTAATACACTGGAAAAGAAGCAGGAGTCATTATCTTAAGCATTTTCAAACTCAGAAATGAAGAAAATTGGTTTCGGGTCAATACAAGAATTTTGTTTTTATTCGAAACAACTCAGGAACAATAATAGATGTCATCTCCTAAATAAAACATTGCTTAAGGAAATGTGATGATTTTATAGAGGGAAAAAATGAAGTTACTCAGGATACCATTTTCCCCCTTTTTATATTTTTCTTTCTCTCTTTCTTTCCTTCTTTCTTTTTAATTTGTTTCTTCCTTCCTTCCTTCCTTCCTTCCTTCCTTCCTTTCTTTCTTTCTTTCTTTCTTTCTTTCTTTCTTTCTTTCTTTCTTTCCTTCTTTCTTATGAAATGGTTAATTCAAAGGAGGTGCATGTTGTTCTCTCCTTAATAGAGTAAGCTTCACTTTTTGCTTCTCACTACCCCCCTTTTCCCTTCCATTACAAAAGCTTTATCTTGCCTCTTTTATGACAGATAATTTGTCCCATTCCACTTCTCCCTTTCTCCTACCAATATCTTCCTCTCTCACCCCTTAATTTCATTTTTTTAGGTATCATCCCTTCCTATTCAACACACCCTGTGCCCTCTGTCTGTCTATGTGTGTGTATGTGTGTGTGTGTGTGTGTGTGTGTGTGTGTGTGTGTGTGTGTAATCAAGCTAACTACTCAAACACTGAGAATAGTTTCAAGAGATACAAATATTATTATTCCACCTAGGAATGAAACAGTTCAACTTTAGTAAGTCCTTTATGATTTCTCTTTCCTGTTTATCTTTGCATGTTTCTCTTGATTCTTGTGTTTGAAAGTCAAATTTTCTGTTCAGGTTTTGTCATTTCATCAAGAAATACTTGAAAGTCCTCTATTTCATTGAATGACCATTTTTTCCATTGAAGTATTATACTCAGTTTTTCAGGATAGGTGATTCTTGATTTTAATCCTAGTTCCTCTAACTTCTGAAATATCAGATTCCAAGCCCTTTGATCCCTTGATGTAGAAGCTGCTAGATCTTGTGCTATCCTGATTGCATTTCCAAAATACATGAATTATTCCTTTCTGACTGCTTGCAATGTTTTCTCCTTGACCTGGGAACTCTGGAATTTGGCTACAATATTCCTAGGAGGTTTTCTTTTCAGATTCCTTTCAGGTGGTGATAGGTAGATTCTTTCAATATTTATTTTACCCTATAGTTCTAGAATACCAGGGCACATTTCTTTGATAATTTCTTGAAAGTTGATGTCTATACTCTTTTTTCGATCATGGCTTTCAGGTAGTCCCATAATTTTTAAAATGTCTCTCCTGCATCTGTTTTCCAGGTCAGTTGTTTTTCCAATGAGACATTTCACATTGTCTTCTTTTTTTTCATTCTTTTTGTTTTGTTTGGTAATTTCTTGGTTTCTCATAAAGTCATAAGCTTCCATCTGCTCTATTCAAATTTTTAAAGAACTATTTCCTTCAGTGAACTTTGGAACCTACTTTTGCTTTCAGTTAATTCTTCTTTTTAAAGCATTTTTTCTCTTCATTGCCTTTTTGTACATCTTTTCCCATTTGAGTTAGACTATTTTTAAATGTGTAATTTTCCTCAGCACTTTTTGGATCTCAAGCTGTTCATGATTTTCTTGCATTGCTCTCATTTCTCTTTCCAATTTTTCCTCTACCTCTCTTACTTGATTTTAAAAATCGTTTTTGAGTTCTTCCATGGCCTGAGACTGTTTTATATTTATTTTGGAGGTTTTGGATGCAGAAGTCTTGACTTTTATGTCTTCCTCTCATGGTATACATTGTTCTTCCTCACCTGAAATGAGGGAAGAAAATACCTGATCATCAAGAAATAATCTTCTATAGTTTTACTTTTTTCCCTTTTTGGGAGCATTTTCCCAGCCAGTTTCTTGACTTTTGAGTCATTTTTCTAGAGGAGGGTGTACTCTAGGGACCTGTGAGTTCTCAGTTCCTCCAAGTGGTACAATAAAGGGAGAGGAATTTGCTCCTCTCCTGGTCTGTTCTCTGTTCTGGGAGCACCCACAAGCTTTTCTTCCCAGGACCTGTGAGTAGAATTCCCTCTCCACAGTCACCAGCAACTCCACCAGCTAGTCCTCCTCCTTACCCCAGGACTGCTGCTCAGGGTTGAGATACAGATCAGTTGCTCAATTCCCCCAGGGTCTTTAGGCCAATGGCTCCAAAAATGGATACTGTGCCACAGTGCTTTCTGCCCTGGACCGTGACTATGGCCCAACTCTGCTCCCTTCTCACCCAATGCAAAGAGCTTTCTCACTGATCTTTGAAGCTGTTTTGTCATTTGTGGGTTGAGGAATCTATGAACTGCAGCTTCTACTTGGGATTCTGTGCCTTGAAGCTTGCTCAGGTCCTGTCTGAGCTGTGCCAAGTGGGCAAGGCTGGGCTGTGCTCTGCTCTAAGCCAGGTGGCACAGACATTTCCTTTCAATCATACAGGCTGTCTTGGACTGGAAATCTCTCATTTTGTGGCTTCTGCTGCTCTAGAATTTGTTTAGAGTCACTTTTTACTGGTATATTCTGGGCTGTTGGAGGAGACCTTACACAGGTCCATCCTTCTACTCCATCATCTTCCCTTACTGAATTTTCTACTTTGTCCAAACATCTCTGAGCCTCACACAGGTACTAGGATATAGTCATCATTCAACTAGTCAACATCTTTGGAAATTGAGTATATTTTCCCAGGAACCAGGACAGAAGATCTGTACATTTAATATTCTATCAAAAGGGTTGATGGACTTCTTGAAATGAAAATCCTAGAAAAAAAATAGTTGGCACTTCTGTTTGGATCATCCTATAAGGGCTTCTTACCAGTAAACACCTTCTTTTGACTCCATGACTATTTCTTCTCCCACAATAATAAAAAGTGGCATAAAGAAGACTATCTTAATTATGTCACAAATGAAATAGTGGTGCAGAATAGAAAACATTGGAATAATAGTAGCAAAAGTATATCTTTACAAATATAGGTACAGATATGTCTATATCTACCTACCTATCTATCTATATCAATCTATCTACACACATATCACTTAAAGATTTTCAAAACATTTTACATTTATGAATTAGACTCGTGAGTTAGGAGTTATTGTTCTCTTTTATCAATGAGAAAGCTGTGACTAAATATATGTTAAATGATTTGCTAAGGGCCATAGATCCAATAAGTATCTGAAGCAGAACTCAAACTCAATTTTTTTCACTTTAAGTCTAGTAGACTATTTAATATGTCATTCATATAAATGAATTGTATAGGAGGGATATTATAAATAAAAGTAGGAGATGGTCCTTGCAAAGGATTCCTGAAAATCGATTATCTTATTGGTTATTCATTTACAGTAGGGAAGGAACAATATATGTTTTCATTACTGTTATTTGATGTTGCTACGATGACTGTGAAGCAAAGTGATGCAGTACTGAGATAAGATCTCATTGTTTGACAACAATTGCTGGGAAGACTGGCTAATAGTGTGGCAGAAACTAGGCATAGACCAATGCCTGACACCATCCACAAGAAAAAAATCCAAATGGGTACATGATCTAGGTATAAAAATTTTTACTATAAACAAATTAGTGAAGCAAGAAATAGTATATTTATCCAATTTATGAAGAATGAAAGAATTTTTAACTAAATAAGAGATAGAAAACATTATGAAGTACAAATGGATAATTTTGATTACGTTTATTTGAAAAGCTTTTGTTCAATCAGACTCAATGCAACCAAGATTAAGAGGGAAGCAGAAAAATGGGAAAGAATTTTTGCAACTATTATCTGTGATAAAGGCCTCACTTCTAAAATATATAGAGAACTGAGTCAAACATAAAGAATACAAGTCATTCCCTAATTGATAAACGGTCAAAGGATATAAACAGGCAATTTTCAGAGGAAGAAATTAAAACTATCTATGGTCATATGAAAAAATGCTCTAAATCACAATTAATTAGACACATGCAAATCAAAACAACTTTGAGGTATCACATCACACTTATCAGATTGGCTAACATGACAAAACAGGAAGATGATAAATGTTGGAGAAGACGTGGGAGAGTTTGACCACTAATTCATTGTTGGTGGAGCTGTTAGCTGATCCCCAACCAAAGGGCTGCAAAATTTGCATGCCCTTTGACCTAGCAATAATGCTTCTAAGACTGTATCCCCAAGAGATCATAAAAATGGGAAAGGGTCCCACATGTACAAAAATATTTTCAGTAGCTTTCTTTGTGGTGACCCAAAACTGGAAATCAGAGGGATGCCCATCAATTGGGGAATGACTGAATAAATTGTGGTATATGAAGTAAACCATTTTCTTTTATATTATGTTTTGTTTAGTTTTATGATTTCTCCTATTCATTTTAATTCTTCTATGCAATATGACTAAGGTGAAAATGTATTTAGTAGGAACGTATGTGTAGAACCCATATATAATTGTATGCTATTTCAGGGAGGGAATGAGGAGGTAGGGGGGAAGAAAGGGGAGGGAGAGGAAAAAAATCTAAGATATATGGAAGTGATTGTAGAACACTAAAAATAAATAAAATAATAATACAAAAAGGTGATGTAGTAGATTGAAGCTGGCCTTAGGATCTGAAAAACTTGGATTCAACTTCTGTCCATGGCACATACCAACTTTGTGACACTTTCACCTTTCAGTGCCCACAGAAGTATCTCTCCTACAAGATACATTGCAGTACGCTCATCTTCATTGATGGTAAGTGTTTTCTTTTTGTTTATTTTTTTTTTGTTTTGTTTGGCTTTGTTTTTACCAGAAGTTCTCTAAGCCAATAAAATCACAAGTACAGCACCTTATTTCTGTCTACCCCTTTCCACACAATACAGGAAACCAGTAAGCTTTGGATTAAAATACCTCAAAACTATTTCAGTGTCCCACATCTTTTTCTATGAAATCTAAAATATGGCAGAACTCGTAAAATAAGACCTCTCAAAACAGTATCACAAAAAGTTTTGTCTAAATAAACTTTATTTCACATTTAATAATATTAATACTAAATAAGAAAAATATGTAATCTTCCTTGTGAAACCCTTTGCACTAACAAACATTAGGGGAGAATATGATAGATTGTAGAAATGTTGCTGAAAGAAGGAAAGAAGTTTGAGATATATCTAATACCGCCAGTGGTTTTTGTAACTAAGAGGAGAGGGATGAGTCATGGTTGACTGAAATTTCAGACCTAGTTGGTTGGAAAGGATGGTGTCAGAATATCTAAGTTTGAATGCTTCTTCACAACTTATTATGTATATTATAAAATAATTTAATATCTCTGGTGTTTTCTTCCCTTCTTCCTACCTAAAATAGGAAGCATATTTGAGCATTTTGGTTAGGAATCTGGATGGAGTGAGCCTTGAGTTAAAATTTCATCAGAAACACTTGCTAGTTTACTTCTAACCAAGCCCTTTAAGTTCTCCATATGTCAGTTTCCACATCCATAAAGTGAAGAGGGCAAACTCTATCTCTCAGGTCACTTCTATTACTTCTCATAATCATACCGAACAGTCATTCCAAGCAACCCTTTCTTCTCTCCTTTCCAATTTGTGAAAAGAATTAGACCTTGACATCAATTAATATTTTAGGCACTATATAAACAAACCTTGAGACAGTCTCCTAAATTCAGGGCTCAATGCTATGACCTAGGCTATTCAGTTCTCAGAAGTACTCAATATCCAGTTACTTGCATTACCACCAAAAACCTGATGATGGTGCTAGTGAATCCCTAATCTAAAAAATTCATAGGTCAGATAATATGGGAACACAGGCCAAAAGTCTTTATACTGTTGTCCTTAATAATAAACACTAAGCCAAGATTTCTCACACACATACATATACACATTGTATGTAAGTTACTATGTATTTAGTAAGCACTACTAATACTGTTTCAACACTTTCACTCCCTATTTGATGAAATATATAGGGAGATGGATTTAGAGTCAGGGGCAGGAATTCAAATTCTAGCTCTGCTATTTACTACTTTTGGAACCATTGGAAAAATCACTTTATGTCTTTCTGACTTAATTTCTCCATCTATAAAATCACAAAGTTGAACTAGAAATCAGAGGTGTAACTCCAGCCCTGGTGCTTTGCAGTCAGTAAAACTATGTCCCAAATCAAATTAAAATGTAATTAAAATTGCTTAACACAATCAATAAATATGCACAATGTTAACGTTTTTTTTTATATCAATATGCTGCAACACATGTCAATTTCTATTTGAGTTTGACGCTACTAAATTAGATAACTTCTTACATCCCTTCTAGATCTAAGCACATAGTGCCATAAGCCTTTGGTTATTTACTAACAAGTGTTCTCCATGATAGGAAACATAAGAGGCAGCAGTACCTGATATTTTAAGGTATATTGTAGTCATTTGTATTCCCCCCCCTCTGCTTTTTTTAATAGGGAACAATTTATGCTGATAAATTCACTGACTCAACAAGCATTTATTGAGCATCTACTATGGGCTAAGTACTAAGGCTACCAAACCAAACAAACAAAACTCAACCTAAAAGAACTCATATTCAGTAGAAGGAATGCAACATGTATACAGAAAACTGAGCACAAAATAATACATCCAAAGTACAGAGTAATTTTGGATATAGGGCATAACAACCCAGGGGATTATAAATTAAATAGTAAAACATATAAAATAAGAAGAAAAAAGAAAAACATCATGTGCACATCAGAATGTAAAAGAGGATTCAAAATATATGACAAGTTTCCATTTCAAGTCTATATATTAAATACTAGATTTTGTGTTGAGAGCTGTCCATCTTTGTTTCCTTGTATTTATTATCTGTTGTGTCCTTTTTTACTTTGTTTCTTTTTCCCCCTTTTCCTCCTAGCAGTCTACAATGGAGAATGGATATATTCATATAGATCCATGTATATACATAAATATATACTTTCCCTCATAGATTCTAGTCCTAATCTTTGTTTATATGTTTGTGCATATCTCTTATTTCCTATCCCTCCTGAACTCCTCTACTTTACTTCTGTCTGCCTGTGTTCATCCTTCATTTTCAAAGAAGACCATGACATCAGAGAAATAATGAAACGACTTACACTTGACTTTGTTTTGAGTGAGGAAGGGGTGTGCAAGGTCACCAGTCTCACTTCCCCTTCTCTTCTACCTGCTTCCTTGCCCTCCTATTACTTAACCTAGCCCCCTCCTTTATCTTCTCATTTCCATTAATCTAAACATCCTTCTAAATACTCCTATACCCTATTTCTTCACCTTCCCTTAAAAGATCCCTCCTTTAATCTCCCTCATCCCCTTAACATTTCTTTCTAAAATTAGAAGACTTTTATGCTCTTCTAGATTTATATGTATTTTTCCCCCTTGAACCCATTTTCAATGAAATAGGTTTCCAGAATGAATAGCCCTCTTCCCCATCTAATTCCACTGTAGCAGTAGATATACTTCATTTACATAAGTTAATTATACTTTTTAACTATTCCTGAATAGTTTTACTTTTTGCTCATGTCTATTCCAATCTTTCTAATGAATTACCCAATTACTAATAACAATCTTAGATAAAAAATTTTACATTCATAAAAGGTAAACAGTCTGTCCTCATGGAGTCCCTGGTAATTGGTCTTTGACTTTTACTTTATGATTCGCTTGACTATTGTATGCCAAATCTTCTATTAAGATCAGGTTGTATTTTTTTCCTTTCAGAATTATGCTTAGCTTTGCTGGATATGATATTTTCAGCTAGAGTCTCAGTTATTTTGCACTTCAATATATAGTATTTCAATATATAGTGTTCAATATTTAGTATTCCAATATATAATATTGCCATCTTTTAGGGTGTCCTTTGCTAGGTCTTGTATGATTCTAATTGTGGCAGTGCCATCTGTAAATTGCGTTTCTTTTTTTTTCTTGTTGCTTGTAATATTTTATCATTGAGCTCAGGGTTTCAGAATTTGGCTATAATATCCCTGTGGGTTTTCTTTGTGGGAACTCTTTCTATTTCTACTTTACCTTTTTGTTATAATGTTTCAGGGCAATTTTCTTTAATTATTTCTTGTATTATTGTATCAAGATTCTTTTTTTGATCATGACTTTCAAGTATTCTATTCTTAAGTTGTCTCCTCTTCATCAGTTCTGTAGATCACTTTTTTCCTTATCAAGTTTCACATTTTCCTCTATTATTTTTCATTCTTTATAGTTTGGTTTATTATTTCTTGATCTCTTATAATTTTGCTGGCTTCCCTATGTCCAATTTTGATTTCCAAGGAGTCGTTTTTCTTAAGGTTCCAAATCTCTTTTCTGTTTGGCTCACTTTCTTTTCATAATCTTGTTTTTCTTGGATTGTTCTTTTTTTCTTTCTTTTTGAAAAGTTTTTCCTTAATCTCTCTCATTTGATTTTTAGTGTTTTTTGAACTTCTTCTATGAATTCCTTTTGGACAGATGACTATTTGACATTCCTCTTTGGTGTAGAAGAGATTTTCTTTGTATCAGTCTCTTACTCTAGAGATAAGCCATAGTAACTCTTTATAATTGGATTCTTTTTCCTTTGCCTGTGCATATTTTTTTTGGTAATCACCTCTAGTCCTGGGATATGGTACCTCTGACCTCAAAACCTTCTTCCATTCTCCCTTCTGACCTTGAACCCAAGTCAAGGCCTCCAGCCTCCTGTATGTGCCCAGAGCCAAAAGTGTCCCCACCCCATTGCTTCTGCACTTATCTGGCTTGTACTGGTTCCTTCTTGTTCTCTGTTGTATCTCAAGTACATCTGAGTGTTCCTGGTCAGAGGAGGTTTCCTTGTTATTCCTGGGCTCAGAGGTCCAACTCAACTCCTCATCCTGGTGGTAAAAATTCCTGTTACTAGGGTTGAGGCAACTTCCCAACCTAGATAACCCCAGGGCTTGCTGCTTGTTGTTTAAGAGGTCACTAAATTGGAGGTGTTTACACTTCACTGGGAGAAAAACTTGTCCAGGGATTTTACTTCAGATATTCTCACTGTCCCAGGGTGTCTCCTGTTCTTCCCCTTCTCTTATTTACTTTTACCATTCTATGTTTTCCCCGAGGCACTATTTTATCTCTTTTGTGGAGGAAAATCTTGAGAGCTTGGAATTTCCTGACCTCCTCTGCCATCTTCTCATAATTCTCTCCTCTGAACTCCAGGCATTAGGAGCAGCCTGTAGAAAACAAGTAGACTAACAATGAAAAGTCATGTATAAGGAACAGAGGAAATTAGTGCAGATATATCCTGGAAATCATTTATAAAAGGATTTAAGAGCCAAAAGAGGCATTTTGCATTTTGTCCTAAAAACAAGAATGATGAACTTTCTTCAGCAGGAAAGTGACATTTCTAAGTTGATGCTTTAGGAACATGATTTTGCCAGCTGTATTAAAGATGGATTGGAAAGGTGAGAGACTTGAAGCTAGAGACCAATTAAGAGCCTCTTATAAGAGTCTAAATGCAAAGGGAGTGGTTAAAAGAAGGAAACAAGTATTTATGAGATACCTACAATGTGCTGGGCACATAGGTACCTGTATAAATATTATCTCAGTTGATCAGGTACAAACTGATGAGGGCATGAAATTATTGTGCAGGTTGTGTGAGGAGACTAAAAATGTATGTGAGAGATATTGTGGGTGATGGAAAGTCTATCTTCCAATCATTTGACAACTGATCGGATATGTACATTGAACAAAAGTGAGGAGTCAAGGTATAAATAGTGATTATGATTCTGGGTGACAAAGGATGTTAATGTCTTAAGAAATTGGAAGTTTAAAAGGAGGATTTTTTTAGAAAGTTAAGTTTTGTTTTAGAAAGTTTGAATGAGAAATTTATGGAACATCTGTTTTGAAATGCTCAATAGACAATTGGTGACATGCCACTGAACTCCACAAAAGAAATGGGGAAAGGGGAGTTGATTGATTCTATAAAAGTGTTGCTGATAGAAAAGAACAAGTATGAGATTCATCTTGGGGATAGAATCTATAAGTCATGAAAAAAAATAAAGGAGAAGGATAAGTCAGAAATGCCTCAGGTTTAACATTTAGTTTGTTAGAAAAGATTGTGGTGGCTTCAGGAGTGTTTCAGTTAATCATTTTTTTACTTTAAAAAGTGAGAATCTTGTTTGTAATTCCTTAATGAGTTTTGCCAGAATGACAGAACTATTTTTTTAAATTTCAATAACACAATAAATCAGTACCACTACAACTGAATCAAACAAGTTTTCATATTGATATGCCTTTGTATATTAAAAGTCTATTCTATTTTTCAGGATTCAGTTTGTGAGAATTTTGTGTTCTTTGTATCCCCTAATTTTACCTAATCATTCATAGCCATATTTGGTAAACTTATACATACACATGCATATATATGTATACATATATACGCAATGTGTATCTGTGTGTCTTAAAATAAAAGCACCCATAGCAAAGAGAATACTGGGTTTGGAATCAGGAAGAGTCATCTCCATGAATGCAAATCTGGCCTCAGCCACATAGTAACTGTGTGACCCTGGGTAAGTCGTCTGTTAAATAAGCTAGGCTTATTCCCAGAACCTCAGCACTCTGTAAAATAAATAAAAGTAGTACATTAGAATGAAATTCTACATGCATTCATACTAATTTGTTAAGCATTTTATAATGCATTCTCTATTTGTAGTACTTCAAAATAAATTCCATGTGATAGCTCTCTGATTTCCCCAACTGGAATGAAACCCTTCCTCCTTGATTCCTTCATGCCTCTCTTTTTGATATCTCTAGTATCATTTAGGGTTAGTTTAGTGTTTACACAGATTTTGACCCTTGTTCCTTCCAATAACTCTCTTGAGTGAGTGCTAGTCATTGTTTTCATCACTTTAAGATGAGAAAACTAACACTCAGGAAGAAATCTAAAGTTTTGATTTGCTCAAGATCTCACAACTAACAAAACATGAAACTCAGTGAAATTGGAAGAGTTTTGGAATTAGAGCCCGAGGCGATGTATTTTAAGTTCAGTTCTACCACTTGCTATTCATGCAACTTTGGGAAAGTCATGGAAACTCCTGGAGTTTTAGTTCATCTGTGGGATGAGGGGATTGAATTAGGTGACTTTAAAGATCTAAGTTCAAATCCTTGGAAGTACCCCAAATGGACTTTAAACCCTGGTCACTTGTGGTTCCAACTCCCTCTGCTATTTGTACAGCATCAAGTTCCTTCTCATTCACATCCCTTTCTTCATGACATAAATATCTATGTCTCTTGCCATTTTGATATTCTCTTGACTCCTTGAGAGCAAGAATTGAATCATTTTCATACTCATACCCAAAATACCTAGAACAATGCTAGGAGAGCAATGAACATTAGTTGAATTTAATTGAGTTGTTGAGGCATTGCTTTTCTTTTGAGGATATTGGCATGGTAATAATCATCACATAGTTCAGAAGGGAAATAATTGATTTTCATTAGCAAGAGATTTATTCTAAACATCTGTCATTATTATTAAAGAGCCGAACTCAGAAATTTCATGTTTCTCCTTATTCCTTTTCATTTTCATACCTCGGTATCATAATCTGTTGAGGTCAAGTTGTCGTTGTTTTCTTTTCTGATAATTCTCTGGCTTTGGCCTAAAAAAATAAAAGTCTCACCCAGATATGGAAGGATCTATTATCATACTGCACAACTATTTATACCGTGCCACCAGGTGCTCAAGTTATAAACCTCCATTTCACAGTCCATCCCTCTTGAACCCATCTGCACAGTGGCACAGATAAGCTTTGATTTAATCAGATTATTATTCATGTATTCTATTAAACACAAAGGATGACTTAAAGAGAGTCATTTATTTATTTGAAGTAACTGATTACTGGAGCACTGTGATCTGAGATGGAAGAAAAAGGTTGAATTTTAAAAGTATTTTGCAAAGAAATTTAGAAAAAAAAATGGTAGTCAAAATATTTTAGTGTTACAGCCAACACTCTCCAGTGTTCAAGAAGCAAACCTTAGAAAATGAAGTAAAATGAAGTTCTGTATGTACTGCTATGAAATCTCAGAATCCATTTGGGAATTCTAGCCTTAATAAATATTGAGTACACTGAAGCTTGAAGAGATTAGAAACATTGGTCATGCTACGCTCGGAAGCTGCCAAGTCTGTGTTGGTGCTAGTTTTGAATGTAGATTAAACAAAACTCTCTTGGCTTTAGTTTAGTATCAGCACTGGTGATAATTAGGCTGTAAATGCAATTATGTCAGCATAGAAAATAGGCACCTTTATGTAGCTGAAAATGTGATGAAGACTTGATGCCTTTATGAAATTCATGAATATTTCAAAGTTTGTTTGGCAACAGAAAAAAGCAAGGTCAAAAAGGTCAAAAAGAAGAGTAAAACATATTAAATTATAGACATGTCTTTCAGCTTAGTTTCTGAGTCTTACTTTCAAACGTTTGAAGTCACTGTGGCATCCATCAAAAGTAATGGGATCGTATGCTTTCCTAAATAGGTCTCAATTTTTTCCCCAACAATTGATTGTAGAGTTTGACACATTCTGACACTGCAAGTTACAGGAACAAGTCAGAAAGAGAGTTAAAAGTATATAAAAGTACTTTGCCAGGCCACTTTAAAGATATTGGGAACATTAGTAAAATACTGGTCTTTCAAACCCTAGAGTAAAGGTAGAAGGAGAGATATTATGGGGGTCGTTTTCTACTCATCCAAACAAATAATACAAAAATTCTGAAATACAGAAAATTCAGGAATTATAAGAAAGAAATAAGTGGAGTATCTTACTCCTGGGGTATTTTTATAGGAAAAACAGAAATAGCAAAACCAAATAACTGACAACCAATTCATTGGCCCCTTGTTCCAGGTGTCCCCACTATTTCTGACCCCTTCTTCCCCACAGAGAGGACTATCATTTGTAAGACTTCTTTAATGATCACAGCACTATCAAGCAAAATAGTACTTAGAGATATTAGAAATCAAATCAATGGAATGACCAATCATGACTCCCAATGACTCATTTTGGTATATAACAACCTTCTTGGGAAGGAAGTAGTATATTATAGGTGAAATATGAGATAAAGACTACTAGATATGGTGGGTCATTTAGTTTTTCATAGTTAAATATTTTGTTGCAAAGGTAGATTATGATGGGGAGGGTGGTGGGTTAATAGAAAGTAGTTGGATTTTTTTTAATATACAATAAAGCAAAAATTAGACAAAATGAATACTTCTCAGGTTATTCCGGCTCATTTTATAGCTCCTTGAATGGAATAGTGAGACAGGTGGTTTAGGGTGGGAACATAGTAAACTATTTCTGTTGTGATGTGGAATTACCAAGCAGGCCCTAAATTCTGTGCAACAAATAGAAAATATATTTAAATATACTTGATACCATAGGGAAAAAATAGTTCTAAAGGTCAACTTAGATAATACACATAAGTTCCTTCTTAAATTGAACAGAACTCAGGTAAGTTATAAAACATGGTTTCCTATGTCTTTGTCTTCTATGTCTCCTTTTCTTTCTTCCTCTTCCTCCTTTTCTTACTCTTACTGCTGCTACTGTCAATAATACTACTATCACTGCTAACACTCCTATTGCTATAAAAGGTGGATTAATGAATAGTGTACTATCCCTGGAGTCAGGAAGAACTGAATCCATATCCTTAGACACTCACTAGTTGTGTGATTCTGGGCATGGTACTTAACCTCTGTCTCAGTTGGGAATGATAATAAGACTTACCTCCTTGGGCTGGTGAAATTTAAAATGAGACAATTTTATAAATCACTTTCCAAACCTTAAAGCAATATATAAATGCTTGAAATTAATATTGATAAATATATTAATATTTGTGTATGAATAAATCCAGAGGAAAGTAAAAGAGAAATAATAATATAGTAGAAAGGTGCATATTGAGAGATGGTATCCATTCTTTTATTAACTAGGTATGTGATCTTAAACAAGATCTTTGCCTCTCTAGATCTATGTTTCTTTTTCAGTGAAATGGGGACAGGAAACTGGATATTGCATTTTCATCAGTATAGGGAACAGCCAGTGCAGAACTCCCTCTAGGAAAGCAGGTGGATATCTTCTCTGAAACTTAAAAAGTGACCTACCTAGATCAGTATCAAATAAAAATAGAAAAGAATCTCTGTCATGCACTTTAATTTAGAAAACAACAAATTAACCTAATCTCTTGTTGTATTGTGTTTTTATTTATTCTGGTAAACATTTCCCAATTACATTTTCAACTCATTTTCCTCCTTGCCAAGACAACTTTCTATTCACTAAAATAGATTGGCTCTCAGTGAAAGGAAGATGGTGAATCAGATGACCTCCAAGATATTTTCTATTTCTGTAAATTATGACTGAAGTATGTGTGTTCATATCACTGGCACACAAACTTACATGAAGCAAGTTTATAAGCTTCTTAGTCACTAGGAAAAGTAAGTCTTCTTTATTTTATTTCCATGGCCAAAGTCTGATCTGCATAGCTAGAGAAAGTGAATGTAAATCAAAATCATACCCTGATAGCTGTAAGAACCTTGGAAGTGAAATTCCTTATTTTCCAACCGAGGAAACTGTGATGCAGGAAAGTTCAATGACTTGTCCAAGATCACACACATGATGGATATCAGAGGTAGGATTTAAACCAAGATCATCCCTCCCCAGGGTTATTTCCACTGCACTAAGCTACCAGAATCCTTACCTATATAACCAAACCATTAGGAAAAGAATAAGGTAATTGAAAGAATCTGACTTGGTATTAGTTAAATATAAGTTATTGGCTAGTGTCCACATCCCTAAGAAATATTTAAATGCATTTTGATATCATCCTTGATGGCAATATCTACTTATGCTTTAGTTTACTTGCTCCTTTTGGAACTGATAGGCTCTGTTTAAATGACATGCTGAGAGAGATGTCTTCTTTCCTTTCTGTTCAGAGAGATGTGCATTTTTCTGTCAGTATAGTGACCAAACAGTAAGGCTAACTGGAACTGTTTAATTCAGTGTCTTTCCAAATTGATGAACAGAATTGATTTTTTTTATCCAAGTAAAGGATAAAACAAGCAAAAAACAAAAAAAAACAAAAAAAATCCTGACTTTATATAGTATGGGGTGAAGGCAAGAGAATTTTACATCAGCAGATGCTGAAGATTTTGATAGTAACAAAAGGTCATAAAGCATCTTATGATATGTCAAGATGAAAGCCAGGTAAGGCTTACTGAGAAAATTTAATATGTAGTACAACATTCACATGAAAGTCTGAATTTTTTTGACATTTTGACTACATTCTGAATATATTAGAACATAATTCATTCATAGCCATCCAAGTGTCTTTTTTTTGGGGGGGGGGACAGGAATGAAGCTTCATGGTTTACTTCTGACAGTTTAGATGTGTCTCAACATTTGAATCATTGAAGATCAGAAACCATATGAAATTGTAAGGATGCACTTTCATAGTTTATTATTTGTGCTATAAATAACTATGACTGATTCCCGATAGGTTGTTTCATAAATGTATTTGATTGATTTATATAAACACACATGGTGTTGCTTGTATTTGCTCAAAAAGTGGTAACTGAAGTTCGAAACTATTTGGTTGAGAATTCATATATAATAAACTTAAACTTGCTTTCTTCATTTCTCTGTCAAACCTTGCCTTTTGGTCTCTATTACCCCTTTCTTTGTTTCCTTTCTTCTTTCCTTTCTCCTTTCCTTCCTTCCTTCCATCATTCCCTGCATCTCTCCTTTCCTTCTCTCCCTCACTCCCTCTGTCTCTTCCTTTCTCCCTCCCTTCCTCTATCCTTCCTCTTTTCCCTTCCTCCATCCTTGCATTTTTATATCTCCTCAACACTTAGCACAATGCCTGACAAATGCTAAGTTCTTAATAAATGGTTGTTGAATGAAAGACATAAAGTTTTGCTAGTAAATTAATTTCTTTTTTGAGCCACTTGTACCCAAGAGCAGCTAAGGAGAGTTTCTCATTTCGTGAGCACTTGTCAGGAGTTTATTAATTTCCAATATAAGGCTGCTGTCCCAATTAGCAAAAGAACATGAATAAAAAGGTGGGATGCCTATGAAAATATTGTTCAGTAGTCCCCTGGAGCATCAAATTAACAAGCCTGACATAAATGTTCATTGACACAATAGCTACCTGAAAGATTTAGCTACAAGACCTAGAATAAATGATCAGCATTTCATCTCTAATAAATATGGAGAGCAAGGGAAAATTGTTTGTGGTCTGCAGAGAAAGCAATAATTTGGAGCTTGCCAGTGCTAAGTTAATAGTTATGCATGCACAAAGTAAAGATTGTTCTTTTATCTAAAAGAGATCAGAAAAAAGTTTAAATGCATATTTAATTGTTTTCCAGGATACCTATTGTGATGTTTGCTATGTTCTAAATTGAGTAGATCTACACTATAGAATTAGTTAATCCACTTAAAGATTCCTTTGAAAGTATTCACTATTAAAATGATTAATTGCTATATTAATTGTCTGTCCTTCCCATTCTACCCTTTATCTTGCCAACCTAATGTATGCTACATATTGTCTCCACACTTCAGTTCCTTATTGTAACCTATGACCACAAATTTCAACTCCTGTTTCAGGATTTCAAATTTTTTCATCATCTACCTCATCTTACCAATTCAATTTTTCTAACATAAACCTACCCTTGCATTCAGTTGGGACTGATCATTTCCTTTCTCCTGCCAATACTGCAACACAATTCTATACTTGTTTAGTATCCTTCAATTTGTTGAGGTATTCTCTATCTACTTTTCAAGGTTTTAGAACTCATGGCTATTCTTTTAGGATATGACAAGAAGTATAGAGAAACTGAATATAATGACAAGTTTTTAGTTATTTAATAAACATTTGTTAAGCAATTCCTTTGTACCTGGCCCTGTGCTAAGTACAGGGGATACAAATGTGGAAAAGTAAGATTTCCCCTCCCCTCAAAAGAGCTTAAATTCTTGGTGGAGGAAGAAAACACAAATGGAATCTCTAAAACAGGTACGGGAGAGAGATAGAAGTTGAGATGCAGAGGTCCAAAAGAATATAAGCAGTTGAGAAATGAAGAATTGTCTGGCAGAGGTGCTTTCTTTAAATGGAGGTAGTGGGAAGAGCTCTCCACTCTTGATTAAGAAGATTCTAAGGGACTGAAGATGTAAATATCAAGGATGCTGTTATCTTAGAAGATGAGGGGTGTCCTGGTGCCATAGCAGAAAAGTACAAAGGACTGGCCTATTGCACAAATTTTATATAATTATCCAAATGGCAAAAAAATTGTTTACTCAAATGGTTTTGTGACCTTATCAGTAGGAATGTTCTCTCCAACATTCAGATCACAACCGAATTGTAACTGCTAAATCTTTTGGGATTTTTGTGCTCTCCTCAAAGAAATGGAGACCATTCTTGATTTCTCTTTGACATTGAAAAGATACCAGTATATTATATGTGTTCATCACTTCTAATAGGCAGCTAGATGAATAAATGAATAGAATTCTAGATCTGGAGTGAGGAATACTATCTTCCTGAGTTTAAATATGATTTCCAATACTATGTGACTCTGTTCACTTAACCATGTTTACCTCAGTTTTCTCATCTGTAAAATGAGCTGGAGAAGAAAATAGCAAGGAAATACAATATCCTTCTCAAGAATACCCATATGTGGTCATGAAGAATCAGACATTACTAAAAAAGACCAACCAAAAATAAAAGTAGCAATCACTTCTTATTTTTCACTCTCACATAGCTAGCTTGCCTTCATTTTTTGTTTGTTTGTCTGCTTTTAGCCTACATATCCCTAGTGAATTCATTCTCTGACCTTCTACATTTCTCATTTGTTATAAATTGAAACCTGTCATACTTACAATGCACCTATCATTGTAGAGTGTATGATATTCATTTTTCATTCTTAGGAAACGATCATATTCCATGTCTTATTACCATAAAAACAATGTTGGTAGAGAATTAAAGAAATGGAAGTTGTTGGGTGGAGATTTGCTCCTGTGCTCCCTGACCTCGGTTCTTGAAGTCACAGGATATAATCTTAGGTCATATTAATATGGTAACACTTTGTTAGCATGGTGATCCAGCATGAACCTCTGTGTGTTTCTCTGTCTCTGTCTATCTCTGTGTTTCTCTAATTGTCTCTGTTTCTCTCTGCATCTGTCTGAATCTCTCTGTGTCTGTACCTCTGTCTCTCTCTCTTTCATTGAGTTAAAGTAAGAACTCAAATTTTTACAGCTTAGGCTGACAAGATAATTCTCTCTCTCCTACCTCCATATCAGTCATGGCATCTAGCAGCAGAACCACTCACCTAAAATAAAATATTCCATGTAGCAGATTGAGATTCACCTTGAAGGTATTCAAGGCACAGTTGAGTGAACAGTGACAGACTCCTGAAAAACAAGGATAAACCGAAGCAGTTATTCAGGACTGGAAGCAGCTTCCAAGATTGTGTTCTTTGTCCCAGAATGGTTGGTTTCAGCAAGAACTACATTAGAAAAGAAGAAAAAAAATCATTTCTTAGAGAATCAATTTGTGAGTAGGTTTGACCTCATGTCCCCTATTTCTTTGCCTCACGCTTAATATACTTAAAGTTTGAAAGTATTTTTCATGTAGGCACTTGTGTGTAATTGTGGGAAGACATGCCCCAGGTTTGTAAGCTGGGGGGGGCATTATTTTCTAACTTCTGTTTATTCTCTGCCACTTTGGTAAATAGAATTGATCTGAACTAACTTTGTCAGCTGACTCCAAAAGTAAGCATTCTTGTGGGAGTTCATGAGCTAAAGTTCTAGAGTGGTGGTGACAGAAGGTAGACACCTGAACCACCTTCTCGGAGAAGAGCAACCCAGAGGAGACACTGTACTGATGTGAGAAGTAGGACTTTGTTTTTGGAGATGTCTGGAGTCATTAAAGGAATTTTAAATCTCTTAACAATACAAAATACTTTCTCCACCTATATGATTCTTGACTTAAATCATTGTATATTTTCATTGTAGAAAAATATACATATACAAGGAAAAGTTTTATAGTGTGTCCATCCAACTGCTTGTCATGTTTTGGACATTAGACATTCTTATTCATTTCCTTTTTTTATGAGATAGGCCATTCTCCTTTGAATAGCACATTTTTCAAGAAGTTCAGGAATGGTCTAAGACTTTATGAAACTGGTACAATGTTATCAACAAAAGTGGAATATTTTGAGGACCTTATAATCTATTGAGAATCTGTCTTCAACTTGGAGCTACCTGAGTTATAGTGGTCAGCAACCATGGCACGCAAATCTCTTTGTTTTGTGGCTTTGCTGATTTTTTTATCATCATATGATGATTGATCTAAATTATAGCTGCTGTTAAATCATTCATGGCAAAATCATTGTATATGTAGTAGGTTCATAGCCATTCTCCTCTAGCACAGAACATAATCATACAAAATATGTATAAGAAAAGGAAGCATTAAATTGAATATAAAGACATGTATATGTCATATATACATAATACATGCATAAATATATACACATGCGTGCATGTGTAGATATAAATATATTCATATATGCATGTATATTAGTAGTACACATACATATTTATACATGTACATATATAGGTATATGTATATATATGTATATATATGTTTGTGTGTATATCCTTGTGTATGTATTATAACATAAAGTTCCCTGATTGAATTGGACATAACAACTGTCATTTACTAGCTTTAGGTTGGCCATGCCTTAAAAATGTTAATTTGGTTACTTAGCAGTCAGTCCATGTAGGGTGCAATAATCAAGGAGAACCCACTACCTGAGAGGAAATCAGACTTCTTATGGATGAATAAGGGAATTTCTTTCTCCCACCTCTATTGACTTTAGTGCTTTGCATCGGATATAGTAGATCAGGAGGTAAATTTAATCCAATGCTTTGAGAATTCATCAGAAAGAGTTTGAGGCATAGTTAAGATACATCCAAAAGGAAACAGAAATAATTGCTCAATTTGGAGACAGAGAGAAATAGTATTCTAAGAGGAAAGAAATTCCAAGCAGAAAGATCTCTGGCAGTACAGAAGAAAATTGATGATAGATTTTAGATAAAACTATCACTAGCAGGCTAGAAGCTAGGAAAGCAAGCTGAATAGCCCAGTGGACATAAATTCTACTCTCAGGGCAAGGGGTGAGGTACAGTAGCAGTATGTTGACTGTGGCCTAGACAGAGAGTAAGGGCAATGGGGCCCTAGAGTTTGTTCTTAACTACCTGTCTATCTTATAAACTTATCTAGCTATCAGTGTACTTACTGTAAGTCTAGAGACTTTCCATTGATGCTCTGTATTTTTATAGGAAAGTGAATGCCAGGTTTAGAATGGAAATACTGAGCACACATTTTATGCCACCTTAATAAATGCCTTTTCTTTGAGCTAATTTTGTCTCCTGTATGATAGTAAAAAGGTTAACTGACCAAAAGAGACTTTGTAAGCATTGGAATACCATGGTGTATCATTTGAACCATTGAACCTAATCCAATATTAACTCCTATGAGGTCTGAACCCACAAGCTGGAAATGTTATTTTTGAGTCTAAGAAAGATATGTATTTTTGGGAGATCTTGTTACTGCATACTTATATAGGCACACACATAAATGTACACATGTATACATATATAATACCTTATATATTTTATTGAATTGAATGCTTTTAAAAATTAATTGAAAAATTATAAGCATATCATGATTTTGAATCTATTCAAATTTCAGTCAGTTTGACCGTGATAACCCTTTCCAATACTGCATATGAAAAATTTGATGTACTTTATATGTATGAAGGTGATTCTCATTAAAACTAAAAATGAAGTTATATACATGGAAAAGAAGGGTTGAATTCAAAACTTTATCATATATAAGTGAATGCAAAATTAAAAACATGAATCCACTTACTTTCTGAAATATTGACCTCCTTCTCTGTTGGAACTTAATAAGAAAATAGAGAAATTATTTGAGTCAACAAATTTTTTCATAGCTTGGTGTTTGCAATACCTAGTCCAGCTCCACATACTTAGGAAGAACTCAACACAAAAAAGTAGGGAAAGATGTGCAGAATTCAAGTTCACATGGTTAGTTTGAAATTGGTATAAAATATACTTTGAGTTCAAAAAGTAGAGCAATAGTATACTTCAAAGATAACCTTGGCATTTGGGGATGACTCAATATATAATCCATTTCTATGAAGTTAGTTTATTCCAGTTTAAATAGAATTTCAACTATAACTTCAAGTACAATTTATCATATCTTGCTATCATCTCTTTATAATTATTCAAGTACCCCAGGAAGTGGTCAGTTTATTCTTCAATGAATGCAACAGACCATATAATGGAAAGATTTCTGAAAAGACAAGACATAGTCAAGAATCCTGAAAATGTAACTTGATCAGCTGCTAAACAATAAGGAAATACCAAGTTACTTATCCTAAGAAAAGATTTCTTACTACCTGGTTGAGTTCATATTTATTTAATATCTGCAACATGCTAGAGATTGTGTAGAAAGAAGCCCCCTCTCCCCAAACATCCCAGAAATTTAGATACTAAAACATAAAGAAACTAACAAGCACAATTTTTTGTTTGTTCTTAAATTATTTTTTAATGACTGAATAACAATGACAGCATGGAACAGTTGAAAAAGAGCTGGTCTTAGTCAATAGGAATATGAAGGGATGTTATCTAAAAGAATCAAATTAAGGGATCAGAGAAGAATGTATTGGGAAAAGGAGAAAGGAAGAAATAGAATGGGACAAATTCTTTCTCACATAAAAGAGCAAGAAAATACTTTTTCCAAGAAGGGGAAGGGGGAGCTTTAGAGGGAATAAGTGAACCTTACTCTCATCACATTTGGCTTAAGGAGGGAATAATATGCATACTCTATTTGATATGAAAATCTATCTTACACTAAGAAAGTAGGGGACAAGGGAATAATCGGGGGTGAGAGATGATAGAAGGGAAGGAAGATAGGAGGAGAGGTAATTAGAGGTAGATACTTTTGAGAAAGGGCAGGATCAAAAGAGAGAATAGAATAAATGGGAGCCAGGATGGGATGGAAGGAAAGATAGTCTTTCACAACATGACTCTTATGGCAGTATTTGACATAACTACACATGTATAACCTATATAGAATTACATGCCTTCTCAGTGTGGATGGGTGGGGAGGGAGGAAGGGAGAGAAGTTGGAACTCAAAGTTTTAAAAAATATATTAAAATTGTTTTTACATGCAACTGGGAAATGAGACATGCAGGCAGTGGGGTATAGAAATCCATTCTTGCCATATAAGTAAATATATATGGCATGGGAATAAGAGAAGGAGGGAGTGTGATAGAAGGGAGGGCAGATTGGGAGAAGGGATTATCAGAATGCATACTGTCTTGAGGTGGCTGGAGAGGAGAAATGGGGAGAAAATTTGGAACTCAAAATCTTTCGAAAATAAATGTTGAAAACCCAAAATAAATAATTTTTTAAAAAAGTAAACTTTAGAAATGCCTTCCTACTTGAAGTGGCTTGTAGGAGTCAATGTTTAAATTTTCAGTAGAATTGTCCCTTGGTAAATGCTAAAATTCAAGGCTTGATTCATGATTTCTTTTGTCTATTCTTAAAAAAAAGTGATGGAAAAATAATACATCAGATTAAAATTTAAAAATGTATTATAGGTACTTATTTCTTTTTTCAGTGAGCTAGTTGTTAAAAGTTTATCAGTCTACCCATGCCTATGGGTCCATTTATTCAGTCATTTGGGAGTACAAATATCAGCTAATTCAATCCTGTAAGCATATGAGGATGCTTTTCTATCTAAAATTATTCATTCCACAGAGTTCACATTGAGGTTTCAACCATGTGTTCATTCATCAATTCAACTGATAGTAGTTCAGTATCTTTGATGTGTAATAAACTATGGTGGTTATTTTGTGGACAGCTGTTGACACTTGCCTTAATTATTTTATTTGCCCCAACTTCCTTCTATTACAAATTTTCATTCATCTGTCCTTATATCTCATATTTGTTGCATCTCAACCAGAAGTGTATGATAGGAACTTGAGAAATTAAAAACTCTATGCTGATAAAAATATTATTACTCATGCTGAGTGGGCCTGAACAAGAATACAATCACAAACTGAAAATTTTACCTCTAATACATCTAGTATTTCTAGCATAAATGCATGTTATGTTTCATCATCACTTCACTATTTCCCTGATTCATTAATAAGAGAGCTTCCACTAGTATAGATCATAGCTTATCCATATTTTCTCATACTGAGTATTTCTTCTATGTACCCTTCCACAAATCCTCAATAGAGAGTCTACTCAGTGGATTCTAGTCCTTCCCCAGGATTCTCAATTTGTGTATTATTTGTATATTATTTCTTAATACACTGGAACAAAAATATATGACATCAAATTACTCAGAAAAGAAAGAAAAAAAAAGATAACCAAAACTCTACATTTCAAGATTCTTATTTTAATCAGTGCTTTATCATATCTATATTATAAGAATTCTCAAAGAATTGGTTTTTCTCAAATATTCTTTGTAGCATAAAACTTATCAAAATCTTAAGATAACTAATATTTGCAACAGATGGGATAGAACCTCTGAATTCTGACCTATCATTATTTAGACCATCAGAAAGCAAAGTACCCAGACCTCTTATGTCAACTCCCTCAAGAAATGCTCTCATTGAGTTAACATTTAATATGACACTCTCACCCTTTGCTATGTTTTTGCCATCAAGAAGCAAAAAAAAAAAAAAAAAAGAAAATCATTCTTTGGAAGTGCATCCATATGGCTGACAAAATGGTAGGTGAAAATAAAGGTCAAAATGAAACATAAGGATTGAAGTACAAAAATATAAATCCCTTAGAGCTCATTTTTAATTTCCCCTAGAGCTTAAAAGTGTTACTTACAATTTCATATATTCATAATTTTATTCATACTTACATGTACATATATTATATTTGTGTATGTGTGTATATGTATACATACATACATATATGTGCAAGTATATATGTATATATACATGTATATATACATATATATTCACACAAGTACTTATTAAATATTTGCTATGTATTTAGTACTGTGCTAAGTCCTTTGCAAGTGTTATCTTATTTGATGCTGCCAACAATCCCAGAAAGTAGCTTCTATTTTATAATTTATACATGAGGAAACCAAGGCTGAGAGAGATTAAATTACTTTCCTACAACTACATAACTAGTAACTATATGAGGCCATATTTGAACTTTGGCCATACTGACTCCAAGTCCTGGGTTCTATTCCTTTGTATACTATAAACCTTTATATATTTGTTGAGAGTTTTGTTTTGCTTTTAATTTTTTTTCTCAGTGTAGCAGGGGTAGGTACAGACGGATGTGGTATTTACAGAAAACATTTTAATTAATTAAAAAAAAACATAACTTTTGTAGCCTATAAAACATATCTTATATGGAGGGATCATTTGAAAGAGCTGGGATTATAAACCCTCCTTATAAAATACGTTCTGAAAATTTGTTAGCAGTCAGAGGAGTCTGCTCAAGGTTATCCTTGCAGAGTTTCTGAGTAAGTTATGCATCTAGGAAGGGTTGGTTTTAGCCTATCTTGGGACCTCCAAAGGGATGAGAAATTTTCCCTAGTTTTTATCACAATTAGCTCTAGCTAACATGGGTATCCAACATATGGTATATCAGAACTCAGTAACTTGATCTAGTGTTATACATAGCCAGTGAGTCAGGGACAATAGCATTTGAGGATAAAAAGGAAGCAGCAATATATCATATACCTGGTTTATAGGACTGAAAGGCTGGAAAACTTACAGTTTGAGATCATGAAATCTAGGGGCAAGTGGTAGGCACTTGATAATTTTGACTATTAAGTCTCCTAGGTCTCCAGGCCACGGGTTCCTCACACCTCATCTATGTAAATGGACTTATCATTTCAGAGGTAACAATGCAAGGCAGATTTCAGCATTGATGATGATGTTTTCTTTGTTATTCTGAAATTGAATGGGCTATCTTGAAATTGATGACAGCTAACTTTGATACGCTGTATTTACCTTATCCTTGCTGGGACGATGCTTTTGTCTACTGTCTGTGAATTATACACTTATATGGATAGAAGGTAGATATTTTTTGTATTGTCTAAAATTTGGAGGAGAAAAGAGAACTGTCTTTGTTTTCTTTTTATTTGCAGTTTACTTAATTTCTAAACAGCTCCTCCATCCATAAATGACTTTAAATAAATTTTTTCACATGGTTCTTTGAATTCATTCTAAGACTTACAGTCCTTAAGAAGTGGTCTTGCCTGTTTTGCCCTTAACAAGGCCTAGAACTGTCACAACTTGAGCTGTCACAACTTCTCTATTTGCCAGTTACCTCATCATCATTATAGACAATATGATATATGTCTTCACTCAAGGAATATTGTGTAGATGAATAAGATAGTATATATGTAAGCAAATTTTCCAGCAAACAAAGGTGTAGGAAGAAGAAAAGAATACAGGATGCTAAGCTAGAAATACATTAAATGTCATTCCAATTGGAGATAAGAGGATAAGAGAGGTAGATTTATTGAGTGTAACAAGTGACTATTAAGTAGAAAATATGGTATTGGGCTTGATTCTCCCAATCTCCTTCAAAAAGGACCTGTTTGGGGGAACAGGTGAGTAGCAAGATTAGTATTTTACCTGTCAAATGTTTTTATAATGACTTTTATTTCACCGTTAAAAGAAAATAAGTTGTTTGGGCTTTCACCCTGATTAAGAAGGTAAAATTGAGGAAAATTAAAATAATATTTTATTAAAGATGCCAAGACAGAAAGAAACCAGGGTGATCACTAAGGATCAGCTCTGGACATTGGAAAGAGAAAAGTATTTTCTGTTTGTTCCTTCATCTTGTTTTGTTTGATTTTAAGGAAACTTTGCATAATAAAATAAGGCAATTCTGTTGGGTTGTTCAGTCTTTAAGTCACATTCAACTCTTAGTAACCCATGGAGCATAGCACACTAGGCCCTTCTGTCTTCCACCATCTCTTGAAGTCTGTACAAGTTCATGTTCATAGTTTTCATGATACAATCTCTCCATCTCATTGTCTTCCATCTCCCTTTTCTTATCATTTCAATCTTTCCCAATATATGGGTCTTTTCCAATGAGTCTTGTCTTCTCATTATATAACCAAAGTAGTTAAGCTTCAACTTCAGTATTTGACCTTTTAATGAATAGCCTCAGTTAATTTATTTCATTATTGACTGATTTGATCTCCTTGCTATCTAAGGGATTCACAAAAGTTTTCTCCAGAACCACAATTTGAAAGTATTGGTTCTGGCATAGAATTCTTACAGTCTAATTCGCATACATTGCTACTGGAAAACAAACAAAAAAACCTAACTTTGACAACATGGACTTCTGTTGTCTCTGCTTTTTGGTATGCTGTCCATAACTGCCATAGCTTTCCTTCTGATGAGCAAGAGTTTTTTGTTTTTTGTTTTTTTTTTAATTTCATGACTACACTTCTCATTTGCCGTGATCTCTGAGCCCAAGAATATAAAATCTGATACTACTTCCATATATTCTGCCTTTATTTGACAGGAATTGATTGGACCAATTGCCAAGAAAGGTCATTGAGTCTCAGCTTCTCCCTCATTGCAGTATAATAAATAATTGAGATTATAGATAAGGGGTCAGGATGACTACCTGATGATTGTTAGGTAAGAGATGAACTGCTACCAGATGGATGCCAAGAAACACAAAAGTCAGGGGGTGGGATGAAATCGCATGCTACAGCCTGAATGATACCTCTCCCAACACAGCTACCTCCAGTAGACTAATGAACAAATTGTTTGTTTTGTTATTGTTGTTGCTGTTGAGTAATTTTTCAGTCATGTCCCACCATGACCTATTTAGGGTTTACTTCATAAGACTGTTGTGATATTGAAATTTATGCTGACTCACTGACCTCAGTCTTCCTTATTATGATTAACATATTTCTTGAAGATAAGTTAGATGGGTATTGGAGAGTTTGTTGCCTTTTGAGGTAAATACTAGATCTATTATAATCCCTATTTTTCAGATGAGGAAAGTGATGGTCAGAAAGTCCAAGTTAATTGTCTATGATCACAAAGCTAGCAAGGATCAGAGCTAAGATCTGAACTGATTCCTTTCCCAATACGTGAATGGGGTGACTGGAGGTCCATGAAATCCAGATTTGTCTGATGAACACTATGTAGCATGACTTGGGAGACTCAGATTGAATACATAATTGTAGAGCACTGGCAGGTAGTCAATAGATGTGCTCTAGTCTTGACTCTTTCATTAGCAAATCCTATGTTATTGGCCAAGTTACTTCACTGAATGTTTTGATTTATTCTTTAAAATAAGATTAGACTAAATAATGTCCAAAGTCTTTTCTAACCTTAAAATTTCTATAATTCTGTGAATCTGGATCTAGAAAAAAGGAACTCTCAGGATTCCTCTCTTCCTAAACTGTAATTAAACATAATAATCCTAATAGCCAGGGTAGCTAAGTGACACAGTGGATAGAGGATAGAATACGTGATGTGCAGTCAGGAAGACCTGTGTTCAAATCCAGTTTCAGACAAGCTCTATAATGCTGGGTAAGTCACTTAACCTGCATGTCTCATTTTTTTTTCTTTTTTTCATCTATAAAATGAGTTGGAGAAAGAAATGACAAACCACTCCAGTACCTTTGCTAAAAAACAAAAACAAACAAAAAATATCAACAAAAAACAAAACAAAATTAAAAAATGAGGCCATTAAAAGTAAAACACAACTGAAATACAACACAATAATGAAAAATTGAGACAAAATTTTTATAGTGCTTTACATATGCTATGTCATTTGAGCTTCATAGTGACTCTACATGGTAGTTGCTGTTGATATTATTTCCATTTTGTAGGTAAAGAAACTTAGGTTAAGTGACTTGGCTTGTCCAAGAATACATAGCATAAATGTTTTTCTGTAGTTGTCTGAAATTTGAAGGACACATGATAATTGCTTTTGTTTTTCTTTCATCCCCAGGTTATTTACTATTTTAACAGCTGCTTAAATATTAATCCAGAAAGGGACTTTAAGTACGGTTTGTCATATGGTTCATTCTTAGGTGGATAATAGGATTTGATCTTACCTCATCCATACTCCATGGCCAGTGTTATTACCCATTTCATTAACTAGCTGATGACTTAAAATAGCATTTTAAATACATGCGTGAGGTCATTGCCAGTTGTCTTGATTTTTTTTGTCACCACTGGTCAATGATGACTGGAGGACAGTGAGACTGATGACTTGGCTTAGCTTTGTTTCACTTAAATCCAATTCATGTGAACATCAAGACATCATCCTCATGGTATCATTGGTCCTCTTTGAGAAAAGATAAAGAGAAAAAAGAAATACCAAATTTATGTATTCTGACATTAGATTGAACTCAAGGGGACCAATCACCTCCTGTAGGCCAGAGCATAATTTAAGATAGCAGATTCCTTAGACCAGATAATTTTGGTGTTGTTATTCCACATATGATTTTATTAGTGTAAAAAGCATGAGATAAGACCATTCTCTCTACCAAGGCAGATCTGCATATCTTAGAGTTGCCTGAGACACTAAGAAGGTAAAATGACTTATATGGAATTATACAGATATTACACATCAGAAGTGATACTTGAACCCAGTTTTTCTGACTCTGAGACCAGTGGATGCCTAATGAGCTTTCCAAATTATTTTCACATGGTGGTTATGGGTACTTGCACTGAATGCATGTATGTGCACATTTTAACACAGAATTTAGTCTTCATGCCTTTTTTAATCAAAGGAGGTTTAGCATTATTCAGCAGACTGAGCTAAAGTTGTTATTTTATATATACTCTGTTTTTGTTTGTACATATTCCAGAGTGCATGTTTTTGCCCAACTGAAAAATTCTTGAAGAGAGGCATCTGTGGTCCTAAAGAGAGGGCCCATACTATCGTTCTGGGTATCTCACTATGCCTAGTAAAGAAGATTCCATAGGCAGGGCTTGGCTCAATTTCTCTTCCAATGTAGGTTGTTCTCCAGTGGAATTTAGGATCAAAGAAATATAGAAGTTGACATGAAAACTCTGGAAAGCAGCAGTCCTTTTAGGATTTCTCCTTCAAGCCACAAATTAACTGGAAATTGTTCAGATGATTTGCGAACTTAATCACCTCTTCAAGAAAATTGACCTGTGTTTTGTGTCAAACTTCTACAGTAAAAATGGATGGCTTTTATGTGATTTCATGTTTCAGTAGGGATACTCTTTTCTTGCACCACTAATTCTTGGGCATGGTTGTTATTAGTGTGTGTGTGTGTGTGTGTGTGTGTATGTGTGTGGATGTGAGTGTGTTACCAGGAATCGAAAATTCCATTTACACAAAAGAGGCAACCTGGGGGGCGGTACCAAGATGGTGGAGTAGAAAGACTCACATATGCTACCTCTGAACCCACAGCCCATGGATTCCCTCTAAAAAGAACTCCTGACAAATTCTGGAACAGTGGAAGCTGTGCAGAAACACAGGGAAGGAGATTTCCGTTGCAGAGAGCCCTGAAAAACCGATCTCAAAGGTGCTCTGCACATGAGCGGAGCCCTGCCCTGCAGAGTCCTCCCCTCCCCCGCCCCGGCCACGCGGCACTGAGAGGAGCCAGCAGACCCAAGCAGGCTTCAGGGACCTGATTCTCCCACAAATGCGAAGGTCCCTCCACCCACAGACGCACAGGTCAGTGAGAGAGACAGGCTGAGAGGGGAGCGGGGTATCTCCAGGACTCGGACCCCCTTGGGAGGCGGTGGCTGCGGCAGAGGTGGAGGCAGCTCGGCCTGAGGCTCCTGGGGCGGGCAGGGGCTCTGACGTGGATCCATTGCAAGAGATCTCTGCATAAACCACCTGAGGGAACTGAGCCTGAGAGGCAGCCCTGCCCCCACCTGAGAACCAACAAATAAGCTTCCATTGAAGAGCAATCAGGCCTGCCGCCAAAAGCCCTGAGGCTGGGGAGCAGCAGTTGAATCCCAGACCCCAAGCACTAGCTGGCCAGATCTAGGCCAGGGGGTGGAGAGGACTCTCAGAAATCAAGTAACTGGCTGGGAAAATGCCCAGAAAAGGAACAAAACTAAGACCATAGAAGGTTATTTTCTTGGTGACCAGAGGATTGTGCCATTCCTCTCTGAGGATGAAGAGATCTGCTTACCATCAGGTAACGACATAGGAG
>CM053774.1:82361967-82413712 GCA_028658325.1 Potorous gilbertii
AGGAAATAAGAAATACAGGTAATGGGGAACAGAAAGTTATCTGGCCCTACAGGACAAAAGAGAAGATGGGGACAAGAGAAGGGAAGGATGATAGAAGAGAGGGCAGATTGGTGATAGAGGAAATTAGAATGCTCACTGTACTGGGGTGGGGGTAGGGGTCAAATAGGGAGAAAATTTTGGAACTCAAAATTTTGTGAAAATGAGTGTAGAAAGTTAAATAAATAAATTTATATTAAAAACATAAATAAAAAATAAAAAAATAATAAATAAATAAAATAGAAAATATTTATTTTTACATTTTTAAACTGAGATGCAAGTTCTTTTCCTTCCTCTCCCTTACACATTGAGGTCGGGTAATATTAATAATTATGCATGTAAAATAATGCAAAATGTGTTTATATATTATCTATAACAAGAGTTTAAAAAAATAGAATACACGAAATTCATCAATTACCTCACCAGAGAAGAATAACATTTTCCATCATTAGTCTTAATTCATTATGTTGATCAGAATAGCTAAGTATTTCAGTTTATGTAACTTCAATTAGCTATTACTGTGTACAATACTGTCCTAGTCATGCACAATTCACTTTGTAACAGTTCATATCGGTGTTCCCAGGTTTTTATGAAATCGTCCCCCATGTTGTCTTTTAAAAATCCTATGTAATATTTTATTTTCCTCAATTACATGTTAAAAAACTTCAGTATTTTTTTTCAAAATTCAGTTCCAAGTTCTCTCCTTCCCTCTTCCCCTCCCCACTGAGAAAGAAAGTAATTTGACATAGGTTATACATGTGTACTCATGCAAAACAAATTTCCATGGAAGTTGATCTGAGAGAGAAAATAGACAAATAAGAAAAATAAAGGGAAGAAAATTTTTCTTTGATTTGTATTAAGGCTCTATCAGTTATTTCTCACCCTGATGATGAAAGGTTGCACATTCCTTTATAAGTCCTACAAAATTTTTGTACTGCAGAACACAGCTCACTTATTCAGAGACCACTATAAAATATTGCTGCTGCTCTGTACAGTGTTCACTTCATTTTGCTCATTTCACTTTGCATCATTTCGTGGAAGACTTTCTATGTTTTTCTGATAGTATCCTGTTTAGCATTTCTTAAAACAAGTATTACATCATAATCATATACAACAATTTCTTCAGGTGTTTCCCAACAAATGAATACTCCCTTACTTTCCAGTTCTTTGCTACCACTAAAAGAGTTGCTCTACATATTTTTGTATAAATAGGTCCTTTCCTTTATTTTTTTTTGTATATCTCTTCAGAATACAGACCCAGTAGAGGTATTACTTGGTCACATGGTATACATGGATTTATGGACCTTTAGGCATAATTCCAAATTACTCTCCAGAATAGTGCAGTACACAACTTCTCTAACAATACATTGATATTTTAACTTTCCCACATCCCCTCCAATATACGTCATTATGTTTTTCTGTGATATTAGCCAATATGGAAAGTTGGAGGTAGTATCTCAGAGTTGTTTAAATTTGAATTTCTCTCATCAGTTAATGATCTAGAACATTTGTTATATGCCTACAGGTAGCTTGGATTTCTTTTTCTGAAAACTGCCTTTTCGTAGCCTTTGATAATTTGTCAACTGAGTAATGGCTCTTACTTCTCTAAATTTGACTCAATTTTCTGTATTTCAGAAATGAAATCTTTATCAGGGAAACTCACAATATTTTTTTTTCTAGTATTATTACCAGCTATGGATTTCTGTCCATTCTGTTTCTCCCCTGTTTATCCTACTTTCTCATTCCTTTTACCCAGTTCAAAAATGTTTTATTTCTGACTTTTACCTCCAAACTGCCCTACCTTCTGTCAGCTCCCCCAGCTCCTTCACTTAATCCCTTTCCTTCATACTTTTCTATATGGTAATATAGATTTCCTCACTCAATTAAGTATGTTTATGTATTATTAATGGAATAGGAAGATCTTCTCTTTCCATTAATAGGCCTATGTGACTTTATTTGAGCTCTGGCCCAGCTCACAGATGTGATACAATCTGAGTCACATAGAGCCCATTGGGGAAAGGAAGGCCTAATGGAAAAGAAGGCCTAAGAGAAAAGAATGCTAGAGAGTGTGAGATATGGGGGAGAGAGAGGCAGAGAGGGAGAGAGGGTGAGAGGAGAGGTGTACTGGCAGAAAGTAATGCAGAGGGAAAGGAGGAGCTTGTCTAGCAGAATTGCTTGTGGAGAGGCCTAATGGAAAGCATGTTTTGAGATGTGGGCACTCCTTAGATTGCAATGAGTACCTTACTAAATCTTGCCTTCTGCTGTCCTAATAGTGATGTTCAAAATAAATATTTTGTTTTCTTCTTGGAGGAAGGGAGTTTATTATATTTTGTGAATCTACCCTGAGAACACATATGCATATTCATAGCAGCTGCTATGGGTATCACATTGGTGTGGCAGTTCATTATTCTTTCTGTGAGTCAGTTCTGATGAGAGTAAAGTTTATGTGCTCCCCTCCCTGTTTGTATCCATTTCCCCATTCTTGGAAATTTTTTTTCTGGCCTCTTTTATGTCAGAAAATTTATCCCATTCTACCTTTGCAGTTAACCTTCTCCTAGTACATTCTTCTTTTTCATTCTTTACTATTACTTTTTTTTGAGATTAACATATCATCATATTCAACTGACACTTCTGTTTGTTTAAATATAGGTTTACTCCTTCTAACTTCTCTAATTATGAGCAAACATTAATGGATCATAAATAACATTTTCCAATGATGGAATATAGAGTTTAGCCTTAACAATACTTAATAATTTTTGTTTCCTGTTTACCTTTTCATGCTTTTTTTGCATCTTGTACTTGAAAATTAAATTTTCTATTCAGCTTTGATTTTTTTCATCAGGAATATTTGAAAATCCTTTCTTTCAATGAATGTCCATTCCTCCCACAGCCCCTCCCTCACTCAAAACAGTCATGTGCAAGTCATGTCATCATTTCTCTGAAGGCATAGTCTTCTTTGGCAAATAAAGGATGAACACAATCCATTTCTTTCCCACTCACCCCACGACAATTACAGTTAGTTTTTCTGAGTAGGTGATTCTTGATCATGAACCAAGCTCTTTTGTCCTCCTGGAATGTTTTATTCCAAGGCCTCTGATCCTTTAAGATAGAAACTGTGAAATCTTGTATTATCTTGATTGTGACTCCATAACATTTGAATTGTCCCCTCTTAGTTACTTGCAGCATTTTCTCCTTTATGTGAAAGATCTGGAATTTGACTACAATATTCCTGCGAGTTTTCATTTGGGTTTATCTTTCATGAGGTGACAGGTAGATTCTTTCAATTTTTATTTTACCCTCTGGCTCTAAAGTTGGAGGACAGTTTTCCTTGATAATTTCTTGAAAGATAATGTTTAAGCTCTTTATTTTTATCATGACTTTTATCATGACTCAATTCAAAAATTATCCATCAGGGTCAAGGAGGGGGTTGAGGAGACAAGATGGTTCAGAAAAACCAGGAAACTAGCTGAGCTCTCCCCAGAAACAATGATTAATCAAGCCTCTAAATGGATTCAGGAGAAGTAGAACCCACAAAAAGATGGAGTGAAACAATTTGGCAGTGTATGACTTAGAAGGACTACAGGAAAGTTCTGTCTCTCTGGAATAAAAGAGGAGTATAACCCCACGTAGATGGTTTCCATGCAAGCCAGAGAGAAACACTTAGCCATATCACCAATCACTAACTGAAGGCCCTCCATTCTGGCTCAGCAAGTCAGCATTTAGACCACCAGGTTCAGCACAGGTCAATTGTGAGCCCCAGAAGAATGACGAAACTGAGGTTGCTAGGCCAGGCCAACCCCCAACATGGTGGGCAAGCCATAAGCATGATCCTGGCTAAGGCTTCTGCATGGGAACCTAGTGACTAGATCCCTGGTCCCCAGGATAAGAAGCTTAAGATAGTACCCTCTATGCCCTAGGAGGAGTTTTCAACTTAAAAAGTTACAAAAGAGGCTGAAAATGATTAAGAAATAGAAAATAGTCATGCCCATAGAAAGCTACTTGGAGACCAGGGAAGATCAAAACACTAACTCAGAAGAGGACAACATTGTCAAAATAACTACATGTGAAACCTCAAAAAGGAATATGAATTCATCTCAAATACCAAAAATCCTCTTATAAGAGCTCAAAAAGTATTTTAAAAATTAAATAAGAGAGATAGGAGAAAATTGTGAACAGAAATGAGAGTTACACAAATGAATTGTGAAAAACAAGTTAACAGCTTGGAAAACGAAGCACAAAAATTGACTGTATAAAGATATCTCCATTAGAAGTGGAATTGGGGAGAGCCAAGATGGAATAAGCAATAAACCACTGCAACTCTCCCATACTCACTTTCAAATAATCATTAAGCAGAGACTAAAATTAAATCCTAGAATAGCAGAACCAGAAAATAGATGAGGTGAAACAGTCTTTTAGGCCCCCAAACTTAGAAGATAGTCAAAGAAAATCCATTTCACTGAGATGAAAGGGGAGCATGGTCCCAGACAGGAATAGTTCCAGCAAGTCCCACCCCAGCAAAGTAGCAGGAGATCCGGAGCTCCAGTGTGTTGGAGCAGTCAAACTTTAACATCAGGCTCTTCCACATATCTTCACATAACTCTAGCTCTGAGAACCACCACATGCTTCAGTGTAGCCCTGGGCAAATAGGCAGCCTCCAGTGGCCAGACCTCCACATGCTTCAGCGCCGACCTGGACAAAGTGGAAGATGCCTACTGTATGAGTGCCTAAGAAAACAGACAGCTTCCAGCCATCACTGGTCCAGATACATGTCAGCATAATTCCAGTAAAAAGGCAGCCTCTAAAGGCCTAACTTCAGGGGCTATAAGGTAGAAAGTGAGAAATGCGAAAGGACCCACTGGACTCAGCACATGCCAGACACAAACACTGGGACCCCAGCTCTGTACCAAGCAAGCTTCCAGAGCCCTATGTCCTCCATTAACAATAGCCAGCCCCATTCCACCCCTCAGGATAGCACCAGACACAAGGGCAAATAATGGTAATTTGAATGGGGAGATCTTTCCCATTAATAGGCCCATGTGACCTGCTTAAGTTACATAAGTGACTTAAACCTGAGTTACGTAAGTCTGAGTCACATGGAGCCTGTGGTGGGATGAATTTGTTGAACAGGTGGAAAAGAAAGGCAGAACAGGAAGAGCCAGAGAGAGAGAGGAGAGTTGAGAAGAAATTGGTCGAGTCTAATCAGATCTAGGAAGGATGCAGGCAAAGAAACAGCTGGCTAGCTTGAATAAAAGAGCTTGTTTGTGATTTTGTTTAAGAAGGCCTGCTTGTGATTTGCATAATCACTGCATAATGCAGTGAGTTTGTGGGAAGCTAAACGGGAGGAAATCTTGGGGATGATGTCCTTTGCATTGTTACTGTGTATTGATTTTTGTTCCTATGATGGACTTGGCTTTCTGGTGTTGAATAAACTTTTGGTTCTGTCTTCCATAAAGAGAGTCTATTGTATTTTACAATTCAGAATTGCTCCTGCATGTTTATGGCTGCTGTAGGCACTGTGAATATCATGTTACACTATTGATGGAGACCAGGATGGGATTGCAAAATAACAGAGTTCTATTTGGAGACAGAAATGCAGAGGAAACAGAGGAAGAAATGGATGTCCCAGGGTGGGAGGATTTGTTTTATTTCTCATGAGCAAGAGAGTGAACTAAAGGCATGGGGCTCTGTGAAAACTGGGAACCAAGGTTACAGAAGGGAGAACTCAGAGACTTAGAAAGATGTTTTCAGGGAATACCAATAGAACCAGGGAAAGAAATGGCAGCATTGTGTAGGATAGGCTAGACCTTGCTAACACAGTATCAAATTATATGTAAAAACAGAGACAAGTTGCTAGAGGAGAAGGCTCAAGTGGAAAGGGAGTTTTCATGAGAGGTTTTTTTTGTTTGTTTTTGTTTTGTTTTGTTTTGTTTTTTTATGCTACAGCATTCAAACTCTCCTTTAGAAGAGAAAGCTGGAGGGTCTCAGGTGATAGAAGTAAAAGCTGCTGTTATTGTAGTTCACAAAAAAGAAGCAAAAAAGTAACAAGGATGTGTGGGCAGCTTCTCAGGAAGAAGCAAAACTGAAAACTCAATGGGGCCACACTGTTTGGGGAGGTCATTGAGGATTTTACTCAGCAGGAGGTCACAGATATTTTGAGTTGGCTCAGCCAAAGGAAGGGAAAATCATGGGTACATTGAATGGTGAGAATCAGTGAGAAAGATAAATTATCATGAGGGAGAAGAGTAAATAGCCAGAGGATTCAAAGTTAGAATAGATTGACAAGAAAAGAATATTTTCACTGCTCTATTGAGATCAGAGGCAGATTTGGTAAGAATAGATGGCATTCTAACTAATGAACTTCATAAAATGTATGAGAGAAGTTTGATTTTAGACTGAGCAGGGAAGTGGGAACTGCCCCCCTGAATATCCTCCTGAAATATTGTATCCAAGTTCATCACACCTGCAGCAAGAATGGGAAATTGGCCTAGTTCCAGCTCAATTTGAAGAAAGTACACCTCTAACCAGAATGATGACTGCCAAACTGCAAATTAGAAAAGAGTAAACAACAGTGAATTATAGTGGGTTCATGGACTCTAGAAGCATAGCTCAACCTGTCTACCTTGCTTCTGGTTGTTGTCTCCTTGTTTCTTTTTGACTTTTTGTCTGTTCACCTTGTTTGTCAGATTTGTTTTCTGCTGGTTTAATACCCTCCATTTGCAGATGCCTGATTGCTTAAGCTAGTTGTCACTGCTTTTCCACAAATACAATGTGTCACTCCTGGACCTGGTTGTTGACCAAGCTCTGAATGACAGCTGAAGAAATAATCCCTCAAATGGAACCCTTTTGGACAGGATCAGCTGTACATCTAATTTCAGCAGGAAGTAGCTATGGATAAAGAGACCTTTACCCCTTATCCCAAGTTTTTGGTCCCCATTCATTCAAGGGAAAGATGATGATGCTTGCACTCAAGTCTCACCCTAAGATATTGTTTTATGTGCTTATTTTCTGTTTTTCCTGTTACAATTCTTTTGATACCAGTTACCCCACCCACCTATATAATGAATATGAAAGATTTGGGGGCCTTATGTAAATGAGGAGATCATTCTCATTCATTAATAAGCCCATGCAACCTATCTGAGTCACATGGAATTCTGACTCACATGATTCTGAGTTAAATGGAGGCGGTGGTGGGAGGAATTTGCTAAATGAATGGAAAAAGGAAAGGTGGAACAGGAAGGAGCAGAGTTATAGCACAGCCATAATAACTCTTTACAAATTAGCATTTGGCAAGTGGAAGCTGACGATTCTATCTGATATCAAGAATAAGTCAAACAAAATCAGAAGAATAAAAAAGATAGAAGAAACTATAAAGTCTCTCATTGGGAAAAAAAACAAAAACAAAAACAAACACCTGAAGTGGAAAATAGATCTAGGAAAGAACATTTAAGAATTAGTGAACTATGAGAAAATCATCAACAACCACCATCACAAAATCTAGGCAGCATTTAAAAAAAATCATCAAGGAAAATTTCCTGATATACTACTAGTAGACAAAACAGTCATTGAAAGAATCCAATAATCACCACGTGAAAGAGATCTCGAAATTAAAACCCTAAGGAATACTGTAGTGAAACTACAGAACTATCAGATCAAGGAGAAATACCACAAGCAACCAGAAAGAAACAATGCAAATATCAAGGAGACACAGTCAGGACTTAGCAACTTCTACCTTAAAGTATCAGAGAGTTTGTAATATGATATTGAAGAAGGCAAAAGTGTTTGGATTATAGCCAAGAATGGATGCTCCAGAAAAATTGAGCATAATCTTTCTGGGGACATGATGAACATTTAATGAAAGAGGAGACTTTTAAATCTTCTGGATGAAAAGACTAGAGGTGAACCAAAATTTCAATCTCAAAAAGAAGACTGGAGAGAAGCATAAAAGGGTAAAGAGGAGACGAAAAAAATATTATTCAATAAAGTTAAACTGTTTGCATCCATACACAGGAAGATGGTACTTGCAGCTCTTGAGAACTGTATCTTTATTAGGGCAGTTAGAGGGAGTATACATAAATACAGGATTTAGATATAAGTTAATTTTGAAGTCATGATGCAAAAAAAATTAAATGGTGAAAATAAAGATCTCACTGAGAAAAGAGAAAAGGTTGAGGCAGAGTAGGATAAATTATATCACATGAAGAGGAACAATAGACCTACCATAGACAATGATGCTGTATCAATAATAAACATATATGCACCAAATAGTATAGCTTCTAATCTTAGAGGAGAAGTTAAGAGTGTGACAGGAAGAAATAAACAGCAGAATTATACTATTTGGGGACCTAAACCTGTCACTCCCAGAACTACATAAATCTAACCTCAAAATAATCAAGATTGAAATTAAGGAAGGAAATGGATCTTTAGAAAAAGTAGATATGATGGAACTCTGAAAAAAATGAATGGGAATTGATTGGAATATATTTTTTTTCTCAGTGGTACATGCTATATCTACACACAAAATTGATCATGTACCATGCATCAATTCCTCACAAGCAAAAGCAGAAAGGCAGAAATGTTAAGTGCATCTTTTTTAGATCATCATATAATAAAATTTGTATGGAATAAAGTTCCATGGAAAGACAGACTAAAAATTAATTAGAAACTAAACAAGCTAATCCTGAAGAGTGAGTCCATCAAACAACAAATCACAGAAACAATCAATAACTTCATCCAAGAGAAGGACGATAATGAGACAAAATGCCAAAATTTATTGGATGCAGACAAAGAAGTACTTGGAGGAAACTTTATATCTCTAAATGCTTACATGAATAAAATAAAGAAGTGGGAGATCAGTAAATTGGAATGCAACTAAAAAAAGCTAGAAAAAGAACAAATCAAAAATCTCCAATTAAATTTCAAATTAGAAATAATAGAAAAACAAAAGAGAAACTAATAAAATTGAAGGTAAAACTAATGACTTACTAAATAAAATTAAGAGCTAGTTTTATGAAAAAAACAATAAAATAGATGAACCTTTCGTTAATATGTTTTTTTTTAAGAAAGAAAACCAAATTACCTGTATCAAGAATGAAAAGGGTGAATTCACCACCATTGAGGAGGAAACTAGAGCAATAATTAGGTGCTCTTTTGCCCAAATGTATAGCTATAAATCTGACAGTATAAAATGAGATAGGTAAATATTTAGAAAATACAAATTGTCCAGATTAACAGAAGTTAATATAAAAAAAGTGAATTAACTCCATTTTAGGACAAGAAATTGAACCAGACATCAATGAATTCCTTAAGAAAAACTCTTCAATTTTAGATGAATTTACAATTGAATTCTATCAAATCTTTAAAGAACAATCATTTCCAATATAATACAAACAAGTTGAGTAAATAGGCAAAGAAGTAGTCCTATAAAATTCTTTTTTATGACAAAAATATGGTGCTGATAACTAAACTACAAAGAGCCAAATCAGCGAAATAAAATTATAGACTTATTTCCCTAATGAATATTGAAGCAAAATTTTAAATAAGTTGTTACCAAAAAAAAGTTCAGCAATTTACATACTAAGACCAGGCGAGATTTAAACCAGGAATGCAGGGCTGCTACAATATAAAACAAACAACTATAAAACTATCAGCATAAATGACCCTATCAATAGCAAAACCAACAAAAATCATTCATTTGCCTCATTAGATGCAGAAAAACCCTTTGCCAAAATAAAATACTCATTCCTAATAGAAAACAAAAACAAAACCAGAGGATAACAATGGAATAAAAGAAGTGTTCTTCATACTGGTAAGTAGTATCTGTGTAAAACCATCAGCAAACATTGTATATAATGGCGATAAGATAGAAGCATTCTCAGTAAGATGAGGGATAAAACTATGATGCCAATTATTTCCACTATAATCCAATATTGTACTTGAAATGCTAGCTTTAGCAATAGGAGAAAAAAAGAAATTGAAAGAATTAAACTAAGAAATGAGGAAACAAAACTATCACTCTTTGTAGATGATGTGATGGTATACTTAGCGAATCCTAAAGAAACAAATGACAAAATGAAATAATAACTTTAGCAAGGTGGTAAGATACAAAATAGCTTGGATAAATCACCAGCATTTCTTTTTTTTTATATATATATTACCAACAAGTCAAAGCAACAAGATAGAAAGGAAAATTGTATTTAAAATCATTGTAGATAACATGAAATATTTGGGAGTCTGTCTGCCAAGACAAACTCAGAAACTATATGAAAACAATTAAAATACACTTTTCCCACAAATAAAGTCAGACCTAAACAATTGGAGAAAAATTGCTCATGGCTATATTGAGCTAATATGACAAAAATGACAATTCTATCTAAAATATTTTACTTATTCAGTGAAATACCAATCCAACTACCAAAATTGTTTTATAAAACTGGTAAAATAGTGATCACAAAATTCGTCAGGAAGAACAAAATGTCAAGAATAATAAGACAGTTCTTCCAAATCTAAAATTATATTATAAAGAGGCAATCATCAGAAGTATTTCGTTCTGACTAAGAAATGGAGTGATAGATCAATGGAATAGATTAGATACACAAAACATTTTAGTTAATGATTATAGTAATCTGCTGTTTGATGACCTCAGAGACTTTTGTGACAAGAACTTACTATTTTGCAAAAACTACTTGGAAAACTGGAAAACAATAGGGCAGAAACCAGACATAGATCAACATCTCATTCCCTATACATATGAAGAATCAGAACAAAAGGAAAAAATAAGAAAGAATTTTTTTTTAGTGAAAATACTATGCTTTGATCTACATTCAGACTCTGTAGTTCTTTCTCTGTATTTGGTTAGCTTTTTCTATGATGAGACGTTCAGAATTGTCTTGGATCATTGTATTGCTGAGAAGAGCTAAATCTATCATAGTTCCTCATCACACAATTTTGCTGTTACTGTGGCAAATGTTCTCCTAGTTCTCTTCATTTCAGTCTTTCTAGGTTTTTTTTTTCTTAAATACACACACACACACACACACACACACACACACACACACCCATATACACTGATGACTGATTGAAGCACTATTATGAATTCTAAACAAAATAATTTACTTATTCAGTGCCTTATCAATCAAACTACCAACATAGTTTTGCTGGGTAGGTGATTCTTGGTTTTAATCCTAGCTCCTTTGCCTTCTAATACATCATGCTCGAAACCCCTCTGCCTCAGAATTATAAACAGGGTCCTTATTTACATGTGACTGACTACAGGTGCTCCTATCTAACCCGGAAGTGTGATTGGGTATTTTTTTTATGTGGAGTAGAGTTCCCAAACAGTCCCAATTCCTTTACTCAGTGCCAGGAATGGATCCCCTACAATCTCTTTCTGAAAGGTTTTTTGATTTGTTTACCATCTCTGGATTCAAATCTCCAGAACTTGCTATTGCCCTTGTCATAACTGCCTCTAAATTTCATGGCTGGTGTTGCTGCATATGTATTCTGGATTTGACTTCATTCTAGTGTCACAGACCTCTCCTGCCAATGTCTTAAGCTATTATGTGCTGAAAAAATATCTTACCCTGACATTTTGTTGGTTCCTTTTCTTCAGAATTTTTATTGAGGTGTAATTTTTAAGTTGTTTCAAATGGAATGTAGGGAAAATTGCACTAGATTGAGGCCTCTACCCAGCCATCTTCTATTTTAATTATTTTCTAAGCTTTTGCTATTTCAACTGTGGCTTAAACAAAATTACTGGGATAAAGTAATAGAAATACAAAGATTTTAATTGCCTCGTGTTTCATTTTTTTCCTGGACAAAATTCAATTTTTTAGATATTCCAAAAGATAAGATCATTCAAGGTAAAATGGAAAAGATAACAAAATATATTATCACCACCAAACAGGTGATTTTCAAAATGATAGTGATTACCCGTGTGTGTTAGTGTGTGTGTGTGTGTGTGTGTATATACATACATACATATATATTTACTTAGCTCTATAAAGTTTTATTTAGAATGATCTGTGCCAGGTGTGGGGAACAGAGGACCTCAAGGCCACATGTGATCTTCTAGGTCCTTGGGTAAAATTTTTGACTGAATTTCAGTTTTATAGAATGAAATCTTTTATTAAGGGGATTTGTTCTGTGAAGTTTGGATTCAAAAGGACATACTTCAGGACCTAGAGGCCACATGTGACCTTGAGATCACAAGTTCCCTACCTCTGTTCTATCCATATATGATTATATATTTGAAGAAAACCATAACAAAATGCTTTACAAATGATTTTCTACAATAAATTGTGCTTGATTCCTTGCATAGATTCTCAAAGGCGACTTCATGGAAGGATAGGAAAGAATAACACTATACACACAGACACATTGAAGCTTCAAAGTTTATTCTTTTTGTAATTTCTTCCACGGAGGAAAGTTGCAATTTTTATTTATTGGGCATGCGGGGGAGAACTTGACTGTATATAACACTTTGAGGAGGGCACAGTCCCTGAACACTGGAAAGCATCTGAATTAGAGAGGCATTTTACCATCTAACTCATGAGATTAAAAAAAAAAGTTTTAATTACCACTATTATGTAACCAGATATATGTTATGTTTCCTTGAAAATTCCTAGACAGCCTTCCATTTAAATGTCCAATTTGATATTATGGATGAAAATACAGTGCTTCCTTGTGTGAATGATAATCGCACCTTTAAAGAGAGTCTTTGGATCAGATTCTCATCTCACTAATGCAACTCCTACAGATCTGATCTGAGCATTGGCCTCCCATTGACTTCAAAAGGTGCTTTGTGCTTAGATCATCTCAATGGGGGTGCAAAGCAAGCTGAGAATTTGGCCCTTAAATTTCAATTATGATCCACTGAGTTTCAAGTTGGTGAAACTTGGGAAAGTAATGCTTACATGGATTATATTTAAATGCCAAAGACATAAACTACTTTAAAAAAAGGTGGCAAAAATAAAAACTATTTCTTTATCAAACATCATTCCTGTACACATGTTGGGAAAACCTTTTAACATATTGAATCCTATTTTCTGTGTGGTGAAAAGACAAGCAGGTTGTCATAAAGAAATCACATCATGAGATGATTTGTATGATGTAATATAACTATGGAAAGTGATTCATTGATGCTATACTCCACTCATCCCCATAAATTTATTAATACTGATATAGTTAATTTTTGTCATGTTTTAGTCTTTTAGTTTGTGTCCAACTCCATCTTACCCTCATTTGGAATTTTCTTGGAAAGATACTGTAGTGCTTTGCCATTTTCTTCTGCACCTCATTTTTTCAATTTATTTATTTATTTATTTATTCTTAATTAACAACATTCATTTCCACAAGATTTTGAGTTTCAAATTTTCTCCCCATCACTCCCCTTCCCTCACCTGAAAACAACATGCATTTCAGTTACCTCTTCTCCCAGTGTACCCACCCTTCTATCACACACCTCCCTTCCCTTATCCCCATCTTCTCTCTTTGCTTGCAGGGCAAGATAGATTTCTCTACCCCATTACCAGCATTTCTGATTTCCCAGTTGCACACACACAAAAACTTCTCAACATTTGTTCCTAAAACTCTGAGTTCTAACTTCTCTCCCTCCATCCCAAGCCATCCCCACTGAGAAAGCAAGCAATTCAATATAGGCTATATATGTGTAGTTTTGCTAAAGACTTCCATAATAGTTGTGTTGTGAAAGAGTACCTATATTTCCCTCCATCCTATCCTTCTCCCCACATTTATTCTATACTGTCTTTTCATCTTATCCCTCCCCAAAAGTGTTTACTTCTTATTACTGCCCTCCTCTCATTTGCCTTACCTTCTATCATCCCCCCAGACCCGACTTATCTCCTTCTCTCCTACTTTCCTATTGTGTAAGATAGACTTTCATACCAAATTGAGTGAGCATGTTATTCCCTCCTTAAGCCAAATGTGATGAGAGTAAGTTTCACTGTTTCCCTTTCACCTCCCCTCTTCCCCTCCGTTGATAAAGAGACTTCTTGCTTTTTTTGGGAGATAATTTGGATCATTTCATTTCTCCCTTTCTCCTCCCAATATATTTCTCTTTCAACCCTAAATTTTATTTATTTAGATATCACACCTTCCTATTCAGTTCCCCGTGTCCTCTATCTCTTTCTTTCTTTCTTTCTTTCTTTCTTTCTTTCTTTCTTTCTCTCTCTCTCTCTCTCTCTCTCTCTCTCTCTCTCTCTGTATGTATAATCCTTCCAACTACCCAAATACTGAGAAAAGTTCCAAGAGTTACAAATAATATCTTTTCATTTAGGAATGTCAACAGTTCAGCTTTAATAAGTCCCTTATGATTTTCCTTTCCTCTTTGCCTTTTCATTCTTCTCTTGATTCTTGTGTTTGAAAGTCAAATTTTCTATTCAACTCTGGACTTTTCATCAGGAATAATTAAAAGTCCTCGATTTCACTGAATGACCATTTTTTACCTTGAAGTATTATGCTCAATTTTGCTGGGTAGGTGATTCTTGGTTTTAGTCCTAGTTCCTTTGACTCTTGGAATATCATATCTCAAGCCCTTCAATCCATTAATGTAGAAGCCATCAGATCCTATGTTATCCTGATTGTATTTCCACAATACTTGAATCTTTTCTTTCTGGCTGCTTGCAATAGTTTCTCGGTGACCTGGGAAATCTGGAATTTTGTTACAATGTTCCTAGGAGTTTTTCTTTTGAATCTCTTTCAGGAAGTGATTGGTGAATTCTTTCAATATTTATTTAACCTCTGGTTCCAGAATGTAGGGTTAGTTTTCCTTGATCATTTCATGAAAGATGATGTCTAGTTTCTTTTTATGATCATAAATTTCAAGTAGTCTCATAATTTTTAAACTGTCTCTCCTGAATCTGTTTTCCAGATCAGTTGTTTTCCCATAAAGATATTTAAAATTGTCTTCTATTTTTTCATTCTTTTGGTTTTGTTTTGCCATTTCTTGCTTTCTCATAAAGTCATTAGCTTCCATCTTCTCCATTCTAATTTTTAAGGAACTATTTTCTTCAGTAAGCTTTTGAATCTCCTTTATCATTTGACTAGTTCTACTCTTTAAAGCATTCTTCTCCTCATTGGCTTTTTTGGCCTCTTTTGCCATTTGAGTTGGTCTATTTTTAAAAGTGTTGATTTCTTCAGCATTTTTTGAGTCTCCTTTTGCAAGTTGTCGACTTGCTTTTCATGATTTTCGTGCATTGCTTTCATTTCTCTTCCCAACTTTTTCCTCCACCTTTCTTAATTGATTTTCAAAATCCTCTTTAAGCTGTTGCATGTTCCAAGGCCATTGCATATTTATTTTGGAGGTTTGGGATGCAAAAGCTTTGACTTCCTCTGATGGTATGCATTGTTCTTCCTCATTTGAAAGAATGGAAGAAAATACCTACTTACCAAGAAAGTAGCCTTCTGTTATCTTATTCCTTTTTTCCTCATTTTTTGACATTTTCCCAGCTGATTACTTGACTTTTGAGTTCCTTTTCAAGGGCAAGGTATTCTCTGGGGACCTGTTAGTTCTCAGTTCCTCCAAGGTAGCACAATCAAGAGAGGGGAGTTTATTCCTTTCCTGGCCTGCACTCTGGTCTGTGAGCAGGATTTCCTTTCCAGAGCCTCCACCAGCTCTTCCATGACAGCCAGCACTTTTCCTCTCCCCTGGGCAGACACTCAGGGCTGACATCCAGGTCAGCTGCTCAATTCCTCTAGGAGCTTTAAGCCAGGGCTCCAACAATGGAAGCTGCAGCTGCATGGGACTGGAGCTAGACTGTCATGTTCCCTTCTCCCCCAAGTGACAGAGCTTTCTCACTGACCTTTGAAGCTGTCTTTAGCATTTGACAGTTGAGAAATCTGGGACCCGCACATGCTGCTAGTCCCTTGACCAGCCTTGAAGACTTCTCCAGTCCTGTCCTTGCTGCAGTGCAGCCCATCATGTGCCATGCTGCCCTCCTCACGAGGCATAATAAACCTTTCCTGTCAGCCTTCCAGGCTGCCTTGGACTGGAAAATCACTTTCACTCTGTTGTTTTGTGACTTCTGCTGCTCTAGAAATTGTTTAGAGTCATTTTTTTACTGATATTTATTCTGTGTGGGAGGAAAGCTTATGCATCCTTCTACTCTGCCATCTTCTCTAGCTCCTTTTACAGATGAAGAAATTAGGCAAACAAGGTAAGTGACTTTCCCAGAATCACACGGCTAGTAAATGTCTGAGAATAGATTTGAATTCATGATGAGTCTTCCAGACTTCAGGTCAGGTACTCTGTACACTGCATCATCTACCTTCCCTTAATATAAATAAATAAAAGTGAAGGAAAAATAAAATTGAAAGTAATTAAAATTAAATTTATAAAATGAATAAAAATTATAGTGATAACTAACATTTAGATACTATTTACTATATTCCAAGACCTGTACTAAGCACTTTAGAATTATTATCTCATTTGATTCTAAGAACAATGGTAGGAGATAAGTTTTATTGTTGCCCCTGTTTTATAGATGAGGAAACTGAGGCAAACAGGGGTTGAGTGACTTGTCCAGCATCACACAGCTAAGTATGTTTCTGAAGCTGTATTTGAACTTTTAATTTCTTGCTGAGTTCAAGCCCTGTCATCTATCAACTTATGACCTAGATGCAGATAAAGGTGGATGTTCTCCCTCCTAAATCTATCCAACTTACAATTGGGTGTACTCTTGATCTGTATAGAAAAAAAAAAACAAAAAACTGGTATTAATTCTGCATCTCTCAAAACCAGCTAGTTATTGGTTCTAGCTATATTCCTTTATCATGCATCACATACAATACTATGGGTTAGAGATTTTCTTTGGCTCACTTTTGAGTAATGGAAAGACCACAAGAAAGAGGTCAAGGACCAGGAGGAATGTTTTTGATCCTTCTTACCCATACAAAAATCGAAGGTAAGAAAAATATTGATCTACTTCAGTACTGACAATAGAAAATCAGATTTCTTATGAAAGTACACATTTAAAGCAAACTCTATATTCTACCTGTGTCTTCTTCTCCTTTCTGTTGTCATTGCAAGCATGCAGCTGGTTACATAAAATGAAGAATGGACAGTGGCCTGCCAAAAAATGAATTTTAGCTAGTGGGACTTTTTATTGTATTTTTACTGAGTAAGAACAGTTTGGGGATTTTTGAGGAGTGAACATGAAGGGAAAAGAAATTATAATTCTAGACTTTCTTTTAATGACTGTTTTTCCTCAGGTTACTTTATGGCTTTGCACTCAGACCATGCTCACTAAACTTTGAAAATTTCCAAAGTTCTATTCTAGGCCTCCTATTCTCTGTCTATATACTCTCTCCTGGAAATCATAATACTATCTATGGATTCAACTATCATTTCTTTAAAAATATATCCCAGATCTATACATTCAGTCCCAGTGTTTTCCTGAGCTTTAGACATATATCACCAATTACCTAGTTTTCATTGCACACTGGATTTCATAAAGACTCCTTAATTTCAACATATCCAAAACCTTGAATCTTTTCCTTATTGAAACTAGCTCCATTTCTTTGGAATGAGCCATCATACTTTCAGTTTCCTTTTTGTCATCTTGTACTCCTTACTTTCTTTCACCCTCCATATATATTCAGTTACCACATATTGCCTTTTCTACCTTCACTACATCTCTTGCATCTGAACATGCTTCTCTTCTAAGTAGCTGCTACATTTGTCTATATTTCATCACTTCTCATGTAAATTATTTCAGCTTCCTCTTAATTGGTCTCCTTACTTCAAGTTATCTCTCTATTGATGTTCATTGTATAAATTGCTACAAAAGTAATTTTAATTTCTGTCAGATTTGACCAGGTGGCTCCCTTACTCAATCATCTTCCAAGACTTCCTATTGCCTCTAGGTTAAAATATAAAGTCTTCTGCTTAACTTTTCAAGCCCTATAAAGTTTGCCACCAACCTATTTTTCAGTCTATTCTCAGTTCTGAATTTTGTGATCTAACCAATTGACCTTCTCCCTGTTCCTCACAAAGGACACCCTATTTTTTATCTCTATGTCTTTGTACTAGTTGTCCCACAAACCTGGAATGTATACCCTCCAGATCACTACCTCATGGAATCCCTTTATACGTTTAGAATGTAGTTCAAGGATCACCTTCTGCTTGAAACATATCCTGATGTCCTAATAGCTGACACTTTCTTTTCCAAGCAATATTTTGTTTGACTATATTGTATATGTTGAATGTATTCCCTTTATATTTATTCTATAAACCTATCTTTTCCAGTACAGTGTAAATTTTTAAAAAGTATTATTCCACTATTTTAATTTTTTATCCTACATAAATGGCTACATAAACATAGGACTATAGTGACAGTTCCTCTGGAAGGGTAAAGGAAGTGGTGTACTAGGAAATATTTAACAATCAGCTGTGTGGAAATAAATATGTATATACATACAAATAACACTTTTAAATTTAATCTACATTATTATTTTCTCCATATTTTTAAGCATAGAAAGCTACAAAACAATAAATCATGCCCTAATTTTTAACATTTCTTGATTTCCAATGCTTACATTTTCGTAACTGAAAATTTAATAATTAACCAAGGTTTAAAGGCAATCAAATTAGTATCTTTTGCTGTTTTTGTTTTCCTAAAAGTACCTCTGATTGAATAATGTGATTGGGGAGGATATTTTCCACCCATTAAGGGGCATGACCGGAGTAGGAACCTTGATTAGGGGAGTTGTCTAGTAGGAAGGTCTCAGGTACTTTTTTGTTTTTTTTCTACTGAGGTGCTGGTTCAGAGGGTTATGCCCTCTGGCTCTCAAACGTGTTTAAATACTCTGAGGGTGAGGTTTTACTATGAGGCTTATGGACTGGAAGTGTTTCTTCAGCCTGAGAGACTCTGGGAAGTTTTTCTTTTCAAAAGCATATGTCTGTTGGGGAGGAAGACTCCCTCTTACTTACATGGTATAAAAAGTCCAGGGACACGATTAAGTATGTGTACTTGTTAGCAAGAGAAATAAAACTGAAGAATAGGGAATTAATAGAGTCCTGCAATTGCTCTTTGATGACTCAGGAAGAGAGAGTGAGACTGATGACTGTGCAGCTCTGCCTCATTTAAATCCACTTTCATACACAAGTCAAGACTTCACACGTGATATCATTAGATCTCATACAAGCAAAGGACAAACAACAACAATCTACAATGAAAAGCAATGCCTTGTGATGGGGTGCTTGGGAACATGAGTTTGGGCCCCAATTCCAAAATCACATTTCTCTTTTAAAAAAAATCACATTTTTCCTATCCTCAAAACACTATCCCACGTAGTTTCTCCTCAGCTCAGTGACACAGCCTGTTCCAACAACAACAATTATCCCCCTTCCTGATATAGTAGTCAGCTGCGGCTATAAAGCTCATTAGTTTGAACCAGTTGTGTACTGGCTGAGCGGGCTGTGCACTGGGTCATAATGACATTTACTACTCGCTGAGTAATTATATGTATCCTAGACTCAGACATACATGCAATCCCTTTCATTTATCTTGTCTAACAAGTCATTGATGAGAGCAACCTAGTATTCCTGAGTCAACTTTGACTGTTGGTTGGCTTAGTGACATTTGAGGCTTAAAACCATACCTCCCCCTACTTTGGGCTATTTCTCGATGAATTTCGGGTAAGCTATCTGCCCAGTAGATAACTAAAGTGCATGTTCCTTTAAGAACTGATCACTCCTTAACTACTGCCTATTCCCACCCCAAAACATCTAGTTAGCATGTTTGGCCCATGTTTTACTGTGAAATATCCTATATAAACTTTACTTATACCCCTGTAAGGTTGCAGGTTCCCTAAGAACTCTTGCCCACTGAAAACCATAATAAATCTTTACCCTGACCTCAACAATGCTTGAGTCCATGAATTCTTCTCCAGGAGAACTGCCCCTGGTACTCTGGTCTTTGTGGAGCTCTCATACCCCACTTCCAGCCCTCATTACCTGTGCTAATCTTTTTATTTAACAGGTAGACTTCTTATAGCACTGATAGTTTCTTCTTTGAATCATTGTGAGGCTGATACATCCTGGTAAGTTGAGTGAAAGGGCATGCATGTAAGTCTTTGTCAGCTCCCTAATGGAAGCAATGGTCAACTTCTGACATCTTGTTCTGTCTGACATTAAGGAAGTTGATGCAGAAGTGGAAAGGGTTATGGACTGGGCAGTGGTGTACTATATGTATTGGTAGTGATGTGCTAGCATTTAAGTCTATTATTCTGATTAAAGTCTTTATATGCTATGTTCTTGTCAATGATCTTAAATGGAGCATAAGTGGGTAAGAGATAAAAAGGAGAGCATAGTATATCAGTCTATATGAGTTGGAATATTTGACTGGAGGTTATAAACATATGCCATGGAATAATGTAAGGACCTGACTCTGGTCACCTAGAGGTAAGGGCAAGAAATGAGAAAAATCTAGCTACTTTAAAATTCTAAGGGTAGAAAAAGGAGCTTGGGGAACTCCTTGCTTTATCTAATACCCAGTGGAATAAACTGGAAATGTAATTTACTTTTTTTTTATTCCAGACCACTCAGAGGTCATCCTATAGTTAAGATGATTAGAGAATGCATCTTTTAAACAACTTAACACTTCTGAAGTCAGTCGAACATTTACTGACTACCTACTATGCGCCAAGTACTGTGCTAAACCCAGGGATGTACAAAATGAGTTAATCTATGGTCCTGCCTTGAAGAAGCTCAAAATCTAATGGAAATGCATCTTTTCAAAGTATTTAAAAAGCTTTAAGGAAAACTGGATGTCCAGTGGTAGAACAAGTGGCACCAAGTGGGTAACATCAAAGAAAGGATGAAAAAGGCCTTATGCATGTGTAGTGGTGATGAAATATTACATTGGATTTTGCAAGATTAAATAAAGCTCAGTCATGCTTGGGTCTTGTGTGGACGCAGGCTCTCAGGGGTTTTCATAGCAAGTGCTCCATAAAATACTACCAAAGTTTGCCTTACAATATGCCTGATTTACTCTGCATCCCCAAGGTCACAACTGATATGGGAAATAGAGAGAATGTCTTGTGCATAACAGGTGCTCTGTAAATTTTTGTTGCATTGAATTGAAGGTGACACGATGGCATGATTAAAAGTACACAGGCCTGGAAAACTAGACATGCAATCTCATTCCAGCTCTGCTGTTCCTTTCAGTGCAATTTCATTCCAGTCACTTAATGCTCTCTGGGCCTATATTTCCTAATTTACACAATTCATAGGTTCATTTTTAAGTTCTCACCTCTAACAAAACTATCACAATTCATTTGTTATGTGGCATAATAATGGAACACAAATTATCCCTTCAATCACACATCACAGTAAACATAGAAATAAATAAAAATAAATAATGATGATGATGATATGGTAGAAAGAATTCCCCAATTATGTATATATACACATATGCATTTATATATGTACACATATGTATACATACACACATATATGTATACATATGTGTGTGTGTATATACAGTACACATAGCATAGTCAGAAAGAAATGAGATTAGACAAAAAGCTTAAACTCTAAGTGCCTTAGGGTTTATCTACTGGCATATTGCTAGTTCTCCAAAATTCCAAAATCATATGGTTGTATATTTTTTGATATTTCACCCCAAACGTTCTTAATCCTTTCCATTGTTGTTATGATAAGAGTTTAAGATTTTATGCTCTTTCTAGTAACATGATGAGTAGATTGGGAGTTAGAAACCTTGGATTCTCATTTGAACTCTCTTCCATTAACCAAATGGTGCTTTCGTTCCATCCATTTGCCCTGATTTCACCATGTAACATCTACCAAAAAGGAATGTTGTAAGAATTAAATCAAATTATATCTGAGAAGTCACTTTGATTCTTTTAAGGGAAGAATGCTGTGAAAATCAAAGACATAAAAAAACACTGTCAAGTTGTTTATACATCTGTTGGACTGAAACTTCTTTGCTTCAGTCCATTGAAAGTGAACTTTTCCAGCATTAATCGTAAACTTTCTTATGATAAACCATTAAAAGCAACAACAATAAAAAATGAAGAATTACAATTATTAATAGTGATAGTGATAATAGCTTACATTAATGCAATGTTTGAAGATTTGCAAAGCATTTTAGATTGCCTCAATAGCCCCAGGAAGTAAATGTTATCATCTCCATTTCACAGATGAACAAGCATGGGCTCCAAGAAGTTAAATTAGTTGCTGAGAGCCACATCTATTACGTTGCTGAGGGAGGGGCTGGACTTCCTTCTTCCTGATTCCAAGTCCAGTACTTGAAAGTAGTTTCTGAGGCAGGAAACTCATTTTTTAATACCACATCCAATTGTGGTGGACTTGACTGTGCAGTCTCCTGAAACAAAGAGGGTGAGGTGAGGGTGGGGTAGGAACAATTACAAACAAGCAATCTCATAGGCATAAATTCATAAAAGAAAGATTGAAGTAGGTAAAGTTGTTATGTAGACCCAAACTGAATTTCCTGCCTTGGAAGATTAGAATCTCTGTGTTCATGTTTCATTAATATCATTTTTGCATATAATCTTTCTAAAATCCAAACATCAAAAGCAACCTTCTTTTGTAAATGGTAATGGCCTTGTGAATTAAAATTCCATGTCTGTTATCAAATTTCCCTTTGAACCTGGGGCAATTTGCTTGACTCTTTTGTGTCTCATAAAATCATAATATTTAGTGATAGATGCATGGCTTTAGTTGGCTGTATGCATTTCAGAGGAAAGGTACACTTGATTTGAGGGATTAAGCATGCATAGAAACCCCGGATGCCTAATTGCCTTATTGTCATTGTGCAGATGTGTACTAAGCAGTATAAAGGAGCCAATACAACATGTATGATTACTTCTATAATGTTCAACAATATGTTATCTCCATGCAGTTCTGCCTGCAATTTCTACAACAACCAAACAAAATTAAACATGGAATGTGTTTTAAGGCATGTGCTTCAGACTGGAAGAAAACACCAACAGATTGTTTTGTACCATGAATTTCATCTTATACTCCTCATGATCTGTCAACTCTTTTGCTGTTAAGGCTTCACTGGCTTGCCTTTTGTTCTGTCTCCCCAGCTGTTACTCACTCCCGACTCTGACAGCTGGATTGTGAGTGTTATTTGAGGTTAATTAAAATCAGTGTTGAATTATAAATTGAGGTGAAAATATTAGGGCAGTAGAAATGATAAAACTCTAGCAAACTGAAAAGTTCTGTGGCCATTCATCGTTATTATGAAGGATGGACTATGTCAAAGAGAAGAGCAGTGCCTTATGGGAACTGTCAAAACTTAATATGAGAACTGCCTTTGTGTTATCCAATTATGATTTTAAGATATTGAATTTAGAAATCTTTTTAAGGACAAGAAAAAGGAGAAGTCAGAAGTTATACTCATTTTTGTACTAAATCACAAATAATATCAGAAACACTACAATGCTCTTTTTTTTTTCAAGTTTGGGATCATGTTAAAATTTATTCCAAGTACAATTTATCCTCTAATTTAAAAATATCTTCTAATATGTATAGTATCATAGGCTCACACATTTAATTATACAATACATAGTTCTGGGGAACAAGAAAATAAATGATGTTTCTATGGCCAGCTTCCTTTTTTTCTCCTCTATAAAATTATTGCATTTTTTTGTAATGTATTTTATGCCACCACATTTGTTCATCCAAATACTTTTCTATCTTGCAAAAATATTAGAAGATTATGTCTAACTCTAGTGAAACTCAACTTTGCCTACCTCATAAAAATAAAAATCACAAATTTAAATTTGGCAAACTCAGGCATCCCAAAGAACTTTGGGTTTGTATTCTAAGTGACATTTCCTTTTATCAGTGTAACTTTCCTCTCTCTCCTCCCTTACTATGCAATCAATCAGACTTATTTTCAGTATATGAGGGTTACTTGTTTGCACAAGTGTATCAGACTGGATCAAGACAGTTGATTGTTAAATTCTCAACATGAATATTATACATTGGATATTAATAAACACTATGATTTTATTTATGGATTAGACATGATGAGGAGAACGGTAATAATGCCATTTATATTTAAAAGTGTGTCCTTATCACCAACTTGTGGGAATTCATATCTAATAAAGAGATGACAGATACCCCTAAAAAAGAGTTATGCCATATCATCAACTCACAAATATTTTAAGACATAATTGTAGGACACATGGAGAAAACAAATATAAACATGAAGCCAGTCTTTAAGAAACTTGCAAATTAAGTGATGAAATAAGATATATATATATGTACATATATACATATATATAATTTACACCTGTATATAAATTATAATTTGATATTTCTATACTATAAATGTTATATATTATATTAATATATAAATATATTTATATAATCATATATTATATAATTTTATACAATACATTTATATATAATTTATGTATTATAATATATACTTATGAAAACATGAATCCTAAAAAGCAATGAATAAGAGTCAAAAAGCGGTACAGTAGTGGATTTTTGGAGTTCAAAGGAAGGAGTGACTGCTTTGGGTAGAGATGATCAGGCAAAGCTCAATTGTGACAAATTGATATTTTAGCTGAGCCTTGAGTAAAAAGTTACTAAAATAAAGGTAATGAGCTACTGTTTTTATTTATTGTTTATTCATTTTTAGCATCTTTCTCTTTGTAAATTGAATTCCAAATTCTCTCCCTCCTTCCTATTCCTCCCCGGCCCAAACATACTGAGATCACTAGCAAAACAATATAAAATACACATATGATACCATATAAAACATATTTCCACATTAGCCATATTAAAAAAAAAAGCAAAACAAAATGTGAGAGTCATGCTTTAGTTTACCCTCAGAGCTCACCACTTCTCTCTCTGGAGGTGGATATCTTTTTTTCCATCATGAATCCTTTGGAATTGTCTTGGATCATTGCGTTGATCATAGTAGCCAAGTTTTCCACAGTTGATCACCGTTTTTATATTGCTCTTACTATTCACAAAGATCTCCCAGTTTTTTTCTCACTTCACTTTGCAGCAATTCATATATATTTTTCCATTTTTTTCTGAAACCACCTCTCTCATTGTATTTCATAGCACTAAAGTAATCCATCATACTCACATACCACAAACTTTTTCAGGAATTCACCAATTCTCCTCAATTTCCAATTCACTGCCATCACAAAAGGAGTTGCTATAAATATTTTTGTACTTATAAGATCAATGATCGACTCTTGATTGTGATATGCATGAAAATAACATCATATTCACTGAGCACTGTTGAGTTTTTCAGGGCAAATCAAAATTTGACTTTCCATAAGAACAGACCTTAAATTGATAAAGCCTATGAGATATGTGATAGGTTTCCAATGTCCATTTGTGGAAAACACATTTCAAATTTGATACTAATTTAATTAACTGAAAAAATTTTTTGAAAGCCTTTTGATTAAGAACTTATTTTATTTCATCCTTTCTAAGTTTCTTGAATTTCCCTAGTTAATATTTATCTTAAAAATCTCGGAGCAATGCTATTTGGTACTTTCTAGTCCAAATGCAGATTAAGATTAAAATGTACGCACATAAAAAGAAAAAACATTTCTGTCACTTTTGTTAAATGTCTCAGTTGAACCCATTCTATATAGCTTTTATTTTTTGTTACCACTTGCAATATTCATTTCTACTTAGTCATGGGTTTTTTTTTTTTTGCCTGTTTTTTGATTAAGGACTATGACTCCTCCCACCACCATGTGAGGAACCGCTAGTATGGAATATCCTCACTAAATACTGAACACACAAGCACAGAGAAATATAGATCTACATTGCCCTGTAACGTTTAGGTCTCAGTTGCCTAGAGCACTGAGAGACTAAGTGATATATCTATGGTCCTACAGCTAGCATGCTTCTGAAATATGTCTTGAATCCAGGTCATCTTGACATGAAATTCAGTCCTTTATCCACAATGCCCTGCATGTGTATCTTCAAGTATCACAAGTTGTTTTTTTTTTTTTAGCAATTTAACAAGTCCAGAATTTACTAAAATAAGTTAGTTTTTATCCTTGATTGAAATGTTATAGTTAGTGATATGTATGGGAAGCCCCATCCCTCCCCCCACACACAGACACACACATGAACACGCATACTACACAGCACACTTCCTGTGCAAATCATTTGTCCTCCCAGGGTTGCAGTAATCTCATGTGTGAAATGAAGGGATTGTGCTAGATGATTTTGGAGGTCCAAGTAGGTCTACGATCCCATGTTAACTTTCTAGTAGCTAGGTAGCACAGTGGATAGAGCTCCAGGGTAGAATTCAGGAAGACACGTTCAATCCAGTCTCAGGCACTTAATAGTGGTATGACCCTAGGAATTTCATTTAAATTCTATTAGCCTTAGCTTTTGCATCTGTAAAAAGAAATGATACCAACAGAACTTACATCTCAGCATTGTTGAAATGTTCAGATAAGATAATTGTAAAGCACTGAGTAAAATATTTAGTATATAGTAAAATGCTTTATAAATGTTAGGCATTAGTATTCTCTTCCAGCTGTCGATTATATCTTTGTCTTATGATATTAAAGTGAGGAGTTAGTGTCTGATCACTGATTGAAGTATTATTATGAATTTTCCCAATTTTATGAGTGAGGAAGACAGGTTAAAAATTATTGACAAAGTTCTCCTAAATGTTCTGAACCAGGAAAAAGAAAGTTTTGAACACAAGAAATAAATGTGGAAGAAAACAAGAAAGGCACCAAACTTTCATGGAAAGAACGTCTCACTGAAAGGGACTGGAGTCACATTGAACTTGCTCTTGAAAGTCAACTGCTGAGGTTTCAATGTTTTCATTTTTACCTGGAAAACAATTAAACTATATTTCAGAGCTTTATTTACTGTTTTGTTGATAGTTTTAAGAAAGTGATGGGGAAATGTTAAAATTATTGATTAAATGTGTGTTTTAAGACTTAACTGCCACCCCTTTCCCAGAGCCAACTATTAAACATTTAACAAAACATCCCTGTTTTCTAATTTTTTTTTCTTTAAGCTTTTGTAACTGATATGGTTGGAAGGCTAGATATATTAAAAAAGAGAATAATAAAGAATAAACCTTGGATAACATGTTGGCAATCTAAGAGAACATAAATCTCAAATGTCTGAAAATATTTTCCCTTATATTCATTTTAAATTCCAGAAAATGAAGAATTAAAAGACATATGGGTTGTTGACATTATAATCCAACATCTAGTTCCAAATATAAAATATTGTTATGATAACATATCCTAGATAAAATATGTTCATTTCAACAGACATGAAATAAATGTGTTTTAAGCCAATCTGTGTTAACTCATTAGGAGGAAGGCTTATGAAAGTTGTCTATTTCTGCATTAATTTCCTTTCTCAAAGGTATAACAACACCATTGTGATGCTATTATATGACTTTTATTCACCTTGGCTGAAAGAAACTGTCCAATATAATAAAGCAAGACCAAAAAAAATGGCTACCATCAGGCTTTCCTGATTAGCATCTTTTTTATTCATTTCTACTTTTATAGCAGCGTTTTATGGTGGAACTTGTAGCTGGATGGTGATGGAGGCGCATCAATAAAGAAGAAATAGCCCTGGGAATCACCATTTATCACTGATTCACTGGTCACATCTGGTATTATTTTAAACCATTTTTTATAGCTTGATTCTAGTTTTTCACAAGAATCCCTCTTCAGAAAAAAACAAAACAAAACTTGTTTGACATCTCTGGAAGTTTCCAGACAGCTTCGCGTGCCTGTCTGTTGTGGTATCACTCATAAACTTACCTAATTTGTACCTATCCCTCATTTATGTTACTGCTTCCTACCAAAAAAACAAAAAAAAGACAAATGAACAAACAAGCTGACATTATGTGGTTCAATTTTTGAAATTTTTGAATAGGCGAAAATTTAAAAGTGTCTAATTGTAATACAGCCACATAAATATTAGGCCCAAGTTTATGTTTCTGTTATAAAGGAAGCAACAATGAAAACAAAACACATTTATTACTGAGATTTTAATGTATCATGTAATTATATGTACACACACACACACACATATATATATATATATATATATATATATATATATATATATATATATGTTAAGAATGCTTAAGATTGTTGGATTGCAGAGTAGCAAAGGAAACTATAGTGAGCTCTTGCTCAAAAATTCTCCAAACAAATTTAGAAAATATACCAGATTAAATCTTGATGGAAAAATCCCAGAAAAAGAGTTTTCTTCTCATCCTAAGTCGGGATAGGTAGACAGAGAGATTTCCAAAACTGGGCATGTGGTCTAGAGAAAGATTCATGAGGTGAGTATTCTTATAACCAGGGACATGAGCGGAGGGGCAAGAACCTGTCCCAGATCCATTCAAGGCCACCTTCACCAAGGCAGATGAGAATGAATAGATTTGACTTCCATGACTAAATTCTGCAACATCTAATCAAGGCAGATGGATGAGAAGACCTGTTCCCATTTCCCCCCTCACCCAGTGGTATAAGGCCCTCAGCAATATACTGAGAAAGAAACATTAGTTTAGAAATCATCAGTCATTGTGTGGTTCAGACCCCAGGAATAGAGTGAGAATTTCATTCTAACCTTCAGCTCAGTCTGAAATCTGCAGGGGGATAAGCAGGGCAAGAATCCCAAATCAAAGAGGAACCTATAGTTCTGTCACTGTGAACCACTATCAATTCCCCACTGGCTGATAGTGGTTGAGTCCAGCAGCAGTCTTTTGTTACCCAGATTCAAATCTACTCCAGGGACTTGTAGAACTAACTAAACTAGATTATGCCTTGAATGATGCCATGTTGTAAACGCTGAAAACATACAACTTGTCTGCCTGAGCAATCTCTGATATTTTGTAATATTGAAAAAAAAAATAAACCAAGAAAGCAGCAATAAGAGAAGCCTAGATCTTCCCTCTATAATTGCACAGAGCATAGACCTAAAAATGAAGTCCAAATTTAAGTAATTTTTATTCTAAAAGGGATGTTCAAGACAAACATAGAAGAGAAGAATGCCTCCAAAACACCTACAACTATAAATGTAAAGAAAAATACAACTTGAGTAATAATTGTACTATAAGAGATAAAGAGTTTTTTTAATGTTTAAACATCTAAGTGACAAGATAGAAACAGTGAGAAAAAGGTGAAAAAGAAATGATATCTAGAATATAAAGTATTAGAAAGGAAATTAACAACGTGGCACAAGAGGTAAAGAACCTTCCCAAACAAAAATGAAAATGGAGCAAAGAGAAAACAATGGCTCCACTAGACGTCAAGAAATATTAAAATAAATTTTCAAAACTAAATTAAAATAGGAAAAACTAGGAATCTCAGAGGAAAAGTAAACTCTTCTAGGAAACATTGAAGAGAAAGAAAAATCTAATCATACTGCCTAACTACCCTGATAAGAAAAAAAAGAACCTAGAAATCATCTTTGAAGAAATTGTAAAAGAGAACTGCCTAGATCATTTACTACCAGGGGATAACAAGGAAAAATCCCAGGAACTTGATAGTCAAAATCCAGGGCTTCCAATGCAAAGAAATATACTGAAGGCAGTCAGAAATAACCCATTTAAGTACTGACAAGTCACAGGTAGGATCACATATGATTAAGCAGTCAAAACTATAAAGATGCAGAGAACTTAGCATATGATATTTTAGAAGGCAAATAATGTCTTATACTCAAGAATTATTTATCCAACAACAGTAAATACAATACTACAGGGAGAAAATTAATTTTTAATGAGAGAACATCTAAGCCTTCCTAATGAAAGATCATCACTGTGTACTAATGAAGTTCAAACCTAGAAGTAAAGAGAAGCATAAAAAGTGATAAAGTGGTAAAGTGATAAACAGTGATAAAGAAATAAACAATGATAAGAACCAAACAAGGATAAACTATTCACTCTATAACATGAGGAGATGATACATATGTCTCCCCTGAACATTGTGATTATCAGGGGTCATAAAGGACGTTCCATTGAATAAAAGGTCTGAAAATGGTTTCATGTCTTGATGCTTTAAAAGAAGACTGGAGACAGAGGTGTGAGATGGGGCAAATGGAAAGGAAAATTATGTCACATAATTGAGGTGATTAAGGAAACATCTATAAAAACAAGGAACAGGGAGTTGGGGGAAACAACTGACACTTGAACCTCATTCTCATCTTAACTTGACCAAGGAGGGAAGAATGCATAGACATATACACAAAGAAAGAAAGCAAAAATAGAATTTAATAACAAGGAAGTAGGATGGACAGGGAGAAATGAGAAAGCAAAATGGCAGGGAAAATGGATTAATAAGAGTTTGGTTCCAACTAAAACAAATACTGAGAATGCAAAAAAATTAGGTTATAGCTCATTTTTAAATGGAGAAATAGAGAAGAGTGAATATCAGGGGGTGGGGTGCAGAGATAAATTGGAGAATAGTTGCAAAGTTATAGCACATGAGCATGACAGAATACTATTATACTTTAAGAAACGATGAAAGGGGTAGTTTCAGAGATAGGTGCAAAACACATATGAGCTGATGAAAAGTGAACAGAACTAGACTAATTTATATATAGAAAACAATATGATAAAGTAAAGTATTTGAAAGAAATAGGAACTTTGATAAGTATGATGACTAATCAGAATTTTAGAGGTTTAATGGTGAAAAATGCTTCCACTTCCTAATACAGAGGCAAATGACTCATACATACATATATATAAGTATATATGTATGTATATTTACAGTACACATATCACATACATACATTTATGTATACATGCATATGCATGTATGTATACATACACATTATATATACACATGCACACATGTATATGCACATGCACACATATATTCACACATGTACACGTGTGTGCGTGTTGGGCATGGCCAGTGCAGAAATTTGTTTTGTTTGATGATACATATTTATAAAAGTTTTTTTTTTTCTCTTTAGTTATTTTTGGGGGTAGATGTTAAGAGTGAGAGAAGGGCCAAATTTTTGCTGATTAAATGGAATTATAAGATTAGCCTGGTAACTTCATACTAATAGATGGTAGTTGTTTTCATATATATTATTTTCTTAAAATGTTTCGGCAATTGCTTAGTATATATATATATATATATATATATATATATATATATATATATATATTAGTAGATGGCTTCTGAAAAGTACAATTTTGATATTAAACTGTGCATATTTGATTAAACTTTGCATCTGGACTTTCTGTACACCATAAAAATAAAATATTAAAGGAACGATGAATACATATGGAACATTTGTCATTTAGTAAAATTTAAATTTGACCATACCAGGTGTAACCTTTATGTTTTTCATTTTCATTTTCTTTTAACTATTCATTTCCTAATACCAGGGATAAAATTAAGTTCTTTTTAAATCATTTTTTCCTTTATTTAATAAAAAAGAAATACACATTAAATGATTCATTGTAAATCAAACAGTTATTTTCAAATGATTTCTGCTTATTGTAATGTAAATTATTCCCAACCATAAAATTTCACTCAAAAATAGTGATTTAAAATAAGTACCTGGGACAATGACTGAAAAATATGGCTTATTATAAATGAAGATGTTATCCACTGTCAGAGAAACAGAAGACAATAGTACATTCTTACATAGATGCATATGAAGGCATATATATATATATATATGGTTGTAGATATCTATGTATATGTATATGCATGTGTATGTAAGTAAATATATGTGTATGTGTATTTATCTACATATACATAATACATGCCTAATTGTAACCTTCTTGGGGGTGAGGGGAGAGGAAGGTGGTAAAAAGAACAAAATAAAAAGTACACAGGAGAGAACAAAAGAAAACATAGAAAGTAGCAATGAAAAGATGGACATTTCTGAACTCAATGTGTAGTATTTATTATATGGGCTTTCTTAAAATGAAAATTTATTACTTCATATTTTAGTCATTTCTTATATTCTGCTATGCATAAGGCTTTCTCTCTTTGATTTTCTTATTTTGTATTTAAATTTTAGTATTTAAATTTAAAATAAATTAATTAAAATTAAGAAAAAACAATAAAATCACTTGCACTTAATGGCATTTTTTAAATGTCTAAATTAAGTCCTTTTTCAATTCTAAAGGAGCAAACATTAATAACTATGGTAGAAATAAGTGTTATAGAAACACTCTACAAATGCCATTGAAAGACAAATTTTTAATCTAAAGATGTCACCATGGAATGATGCAAGACTGGACTTTTGATTTCATTTGCACAGGGAACTCCTCTCTACCCATGACAGGAAAAGCTTTATTAATGCATATTGGAGCCTAGAGAGCTGTCTATTACCTGAATATATATTGACATATCTTCACAATATAGAGCAGCTAGATGGCGCAATAGATAGAGTGTCTGGCCTGGAGTCAGCAAGACTCTTCTTCCCGAGTGTGGCACTGGGCATCATGCAGCCCTGTTTGCACCTGTTTGTTCATCTGTAAAATGAGTTGGAGAAGGAAATGGCAAATCACTCCAGTATTTTTGCCAAGGAAACCCCAAATGGGGTCATGAATAGATGAACATGACCAAAAGACAATGAATTTTCAAAAAAGCTGCTATCCATTAGGATAAAGTGTTTAGTCCAGTCTTTCAGTTTGAAAATAATCGCTTTAATGATGTTCATCCTAACTTCCACCAAAGATTTTTTTAATAGACTACATTTTAATACATCTCCATAAAATGGCAACAGAAATCAACAAATTCGCTAAGGAAGTTTACTTCTTCACAAGTTTTGTTTTTGTTTTTTTCTTAAAGAAAGTATTAATGGAAATTATATTAACATTCTATTACACATAGAACTCACTTTCCATATCAAATAACTACTGATTTTCTAACCCTTTAAAAATGTTTCCAGTTGTTCTTAGTTATTGCATCAATCACTATCTTATGTAGCACTTAGTGACACTCTCTAATTCAGGGTGGGGAACCTGTGGACTTGAGTCCACATGTAGCCTTCTAGCTCCTTGAATGAGGCCTTTTGATTGAATCCAAGTTTTACAGAACAAATCTTTTTATTAAGGAAATTTGTTCTGTGAAGTTTAGATTTAGTGAAAGGGCTGCACTTGAGGGTCTGGAGGGCCACATGTAGCCTCAAGACTGCAGGTTGCCCAGCCCTGGTCTAATTCATGAAGCAGATTCTCCTTGAATTTCAAGCTCATGATACTCTTTTTATCTGAATCTTTAAAATTATAGCAGCCCCCACCTCTGTTCAGAATGTTAACAGTCTTTCAGAGGCCATTTTTTAAAATCAAAATGGCATAGTAGAAATAAAAACAAAGAACAATGATATCCCCCATAAGATGGAATGCACTCTCCCACAAATGTAAGCAATATCAGTGGAAAGAATGGGCATATATGGAGGGATTGTATATGTCAGGGCACATTAATAGAAGGGAAATTTCAATGAATCAGGAACACTGATGTTTAATATTGATATTAGAATACTTCAGTAGACCTACTCCCTGATGGTGCCATAGTTTACTCTGGATGGGTCTCAGAGACCCAGCCAGCTGCTACTCTGCCAGATACTGCTCTATCTTAGTCTCTCTGTGCCATGCTGGTCCACTAAATGCCATTCTTCTGGACAACACTTCACTGCAGTCTACATTGGTCACTACTCAGCTGTACTTCACAGCACCTGAAGCACTCAACTCAGTTAATTTTCTTGTCTATCTCTTCCTCAAGAAAAAGCAGTTGCTACTAATTTCCTCCCTCTTCCCTCTCTCCTTCCCACTTTCCTTCCCTCTTTCGTTCTTCCTTCCTTCCTTCTTTCTTTCCTTCTTTCTTTCTTTCTTTCTTTCTTTCTTTCTTTCTTTCTTTCTTTCTTTCTTTCTTTCTTTCTTTCTTCCTTTCCTTCTTCCTTTCCTTCTTCCTTCCTTCTTTCTTTTCCTTTCTTTCTTTCTTTCTTTCTTTCTTTCTTTCTTTCTTTCTTTCTTCCTTCCTTCCTTCCTTCCTTCCTTCCTTCCTTCCTTCCTATCTGCCTGCTCATAGGCTTTATAAGCTCCTTTAGAACATGGAGACACATTGCTGAAACCAGAAAAAAATAGTCACCTAAGCATTTTAACTACTGAGGACTCATGTTCTGAATAGATTCTCAGCTATAGGTGCCAAGCTCTTTAATGCAAATGTTAAATATCCCTTGAGCTCAGTGAGACTTTTTGAGTTGGTAATTCCTTTTGGAAAATGCTAATTGGTTCAGGGACTTGTTTAATTCTGTCAAAGACTGCATCCTAGTTTATGGTGAACGTATGGTATACTTCTGAATTTTATCTCTAAAGACTAGACAATGTCAGGGGATGATCCTTTGCCCAATAAAACATAATGGACCTAGAGTTTAGGCTTCCCTGTTTAAAAACCTGATGAATAAAAGTGAGTAGATAGAAGAAAATCAGAGATAAGCTAACTGAAGTAGGGCAAAGTCATTGTTTATTATACATGCCTAAACAGTTTCTTTGGTCTTTTCAAATCCAAGCAGAGCCCACTCAGAGAGTTAGAGGAACTATGGGGTAGTCCCTTACACTTGTAATGTTCTCACTGTTCTCCACTATAACCTCTTTCCCATTATATTTTACTGCCTTGTAAATTTCCTTATATCTCTATCTTTTGTTCAAAATTTGCCAGTGAACCTTAAATATCACATACACATTAAATTGATTTTAATATTATCACATTAAAGTTTTCATTTCTATGTGGTTTGTATATCTTTGATTAAAAAGTAATGCATTTCTTTAAACAGGAAAGGTAGGCATTAGCTTTGGGAACATGAAATCACCTTAGTATGGTAGCCATTTTTTTTCTGTTGCAGTAGGATATGACTAGATAGACATAAGTTTGTATTAACAGTTTTGTAAAACTTTGAGAGACAGTATGAGGCAATGGAGAGAGACTCACATGAAAGACTAGAAGATCTCAGGACAAGTCCTTAGACATACTCTAGTTGTGTTGCACCTTAACCTTCCAGAAATTCAGGTGAATATGACTATAAATTGCAAATGAATTGCATACTTGCATTTATTGAAAAATTTTCCTTCTAGTTCTTTATGAAATCACTTCTATATCCTAAATCCTTTTGCCATACCTGTCATGTAATGACATAAAACTTAAAAAATTTCATACAAATGCCATGTGCAGATTGTTTTGACCATATTTATCACATTATTCAAGTTTCATTATATATCAAAACTGAATAGACATTCTACATCAGATTCACTCTGACAACTTAATCATTTGAATTCATCTTTCATTTTATAAATACTGCCAATAAAATATATATCATAGTTGATGATCTCTATCCTAATATACTCAATAACAAGGTGAGAACTGAATTCTTCGAAGAATAGGGTTGAATAATTGTTCTTAATACCTATTCAGTTTTAGTATTTTAACAGCAGTAGGTGAATTTGCATGGTAATAACTTCATCCAGTAATTTATGACCTTATATTTAAATTACATCACTGAGAAATCTATTTATAATTGAATTTCATATCCCTTCTGACATTTATATTGTCAAGTATCTGCAGAACAACAAAAAAAGATTAAATAAAAGAGTACTTCTCAGATCTAAGAGGACACTAATCATCTGTAATAACCAGAACCAGTTTCTGTATTAATATTTCCAGTCTTGCATATCATATTGATATTGAAAGGGAGCTTTTTGCCTATCTGAAACTTCCTTGAGTACCATAGTACTACTGAGTTTTCTATTCTGTCCCTAAGTTTAAAAATTAGTCTAAAATGTACATTTCTCATCCTGTGAAACTACTTCAGAAACATGGCCCCAGTGCTAAACAAATTGGAAATACAGAATTCTGACTCTTGCAAACCATACTCTATCAATAAATCTCAGGAGAATATTGAATTTTAATATGAAAATAACACTGAACATTGCTTACTAATGTTTAGCCTATTACAATCTCCAATGAAAAATTAGTTTTATATGGCACTTTATATAACTATTTTTTTATTTTGTAGTAGCTAAAATTTGATTTTTCTCCTTCACACCCTCCCTTTCATTCCATCTTCACTATTACCAGCCTAATTCTGAATTTCCATTTGTCTCATGTAGCTTTATAACAAAGTAGTCATTCTCTTCTTCCCCTGATCCATCCTATACATATTACTTCTAAATCAGTCTCATACAGCACTGATTTTCTCTGCTTAAAATTCTTCAGCAGCTCAACCTTAATTTCAGAATGAAGTCCATATTCCTTCTATTTACATTTAAGCTCTTCTGCAATCTTGCCCCAACCTATCTTTTTGGATTTATCTTCCACTTCCTCCCTACCATTAACCCCTTCTTCCAGTTAAACTTGTCAACTTACTGTGTCCTTGATATATCAAAATAGTTCCAATGTCACATAGCCCTTTCTACACACATTTAGTTCATTCTCCTTAACATCTCTGTTCTTATAAGTGCACCCAATCTCCAAAGCCCAAGTTAACTCATGGGTCATCCGAAATCACAGTAATTTCTCCCTCACTATTCTAATTAAGGATTCTTTGAGCAAATTAAGCCCCAGATAGGTTAAATAACTAACTTAAGGTGACAGGTAGGTAGTATTAGAGGCAAAACTTGAACCCAGGTTATTTGACTATAAAGTCAATGATCTTTCAAATATATCTGATTTTACATTATTTTAATACACACACGTATACACATGCAGATGAAAATCATATAATATTAATTACATGTAAAATTTCAGTGAGTCGAGTATGTGTTTAAATTCTGTGTATGTGTATACATACACACAAACAGCTATCTATATTAGCACATGTACACATATATACGTGTGTGTATATATACACATACACACAGCAGTGTGAATATATCTGGTACATATACTCACATATATTTATATATCTCAGAGACATTGTGACATAGCAGAAATGGAGTACTTGTCTTAGCGACAGGAAGACCTGTGCTTAAGTTTTACATCTTACACATATTTGCTTACCCTGAGTAAGTTTATCTCCTGATGACTTAGGAAACTCTCTAAAACTCTAAGTTGCAGAAAGGGTGTCAATTTGTCATGGCATTAGAAATTCATTATCAGAAACTTCATGGTTCTAATTGGAAAAGAAAAATTAAAAGATTACAAAGACATCTGATGGTAGTTGTCCTTTCTGCTTAAGGTGGTTGATTAGAATTTTCTATTTTATTTAGTAAGGTAGAGAAAATTAAATTACATTCCACTCACTTTTCAGCAAAGCAAAATTTGATTTTTGTTTATCAATGTGTGAGCATTAGAAAGCTTGAATCCAGTTGACCTTTCTGACAACCTAATGTAGTTTGTAAAGGATTAAATACCTTTGCCTTCTCCTCATTATAAACCCATTTGCACTCTCCTGTGCAACACCATTCATAAGTATTTAGGATCCTTGGATGATTGACTTAGTAGCTGGAATTTATGTGCAATAGCAGCAAATGCTCTCTTTGCTATAAGTCCTTGTGAACCATATGTACTAAACTAGGAAACACCTGTTCTCTGTTAGCTGATTTCCACCTCTCTAAGTTATGAGTCCAGAGGGATGTAATGTATAGTTTTGCAGATGGTCAGGCTGAATTTCCAAAATTCTTTCAGAGAAATGCTCCTTAACCATAATGACATTATGCCACCTCATACTTCCATAGATTTAGAAATAGCCATGGGAGAATTAGGATTCCCTTAAGGTAACAATATCAGCCTAATGTGACCCTTGTCAGTTTTTGTTTCCAATTCTTAACAAGGGAATATATACCTGAGAATGCCATGCTATGTGTCACAGATGAACTTTGAGTTCCTCAGAATATCTTTATTAGATCATAATGACATTTATCTGATCTGGTTTTCTTCCTGTTCACAACACTGTCTGTCAGGAGATTCATTAATTAAATCCATAAATTCTGACTCTAGGTCCAGTGTTCCATATACAGCATCACATAGAATTCCAGATACTCTTCTTTCCATGGTACCTTGAAAAAAAGTAACCAGAGTGTAGGGTTATTTATAGGATTTGTGATTCTGTACTAAGAATCTAAAAGAAAGTACATTTTATCGGGACTGCAACACTGGGCAGTGGTCTGATATCTATTGTGTTTCCTTCCCATTTTGCTCACTGTCAGTCAATACACATTTTTCTCTTTTAATTTATTAATTTAATTTAACTTTTCAACATTCACATTCACAATACTTTGAGTCCCAAATTTTCTTCTATCTCTCCCTTTTCACATCCCAAGACAGAATAAATTCTGAGTACCCCCTTCCCCAATTGGCCCTCCCCTCTATCTCCACTCCCTCCCTTCTGTTATCCTCTTCTCTTCCATTTTCCTGTAGGGCAAAATAGATTGCTACACTCCATTGCCTGTATATCTTCTTTCCAAGTTGCATGTAAAAAACAGTTTTTAACATTTGTTTTTGAAACTTTCAGTTCCAAAGTCTCTCCTTTCCTCCCTCCGCACCAATCCTCACTGATAAGGCAAGTATTTCCACAGAGGTTATATAGTCATGTTGTAAAAGACCAACTATATTTCCCTCCATCCTATCCTGGCCCCCATTTATTCTGTTCTCTCTTTTGATTCTGTCACTCCTCAAAAAGTGTTTGCTCCTGATTACCCCCTCCAAAAATATGCCCTCCTTTCTATCATTCCCTTCTCTCTTATCCCCTTTCCCCTTATATTCCTGTAGGATAAGATAGATTTCCATACATGATTAAGCATGTATGTTAATCACCCCTTAAGTCAAATTCAATGAGAGTAAGATTCATTCATTCCCTTTCACCTTCGCTTTCTTTCCTTTCCACTGTAAAATATTTTCCTCGCCTCTTTTATGTGAGATAATGTAATCCATTCTATTTCTCCCTTTCTCCTTCTTCCAGCACATTCTTCTTTCACCCCTTAATTTACTTTTTAGATATCATCCTTTCATATTCAACTCACCCAGTGCCCTCTGTCTAAATAGAGAAAAATATAGAGATATCTCTCTATAAATCTATATCTATTAGTCTATCTACTTTCTATTTATATTCCATCTAACTACACTAATATTGAGAAAGGTGTAATGAATTACACATATCTTTCATGTACAAAAGTGAACAGATCAACTTCAATAAGTCCCTCATGATTTCTCTTCTCTGTTTACCTTTTCATACTTCTCTTGAGTCTAAAAGTCAAATTTTCTATTCAGCTCTGGTTTTTCATCAAGAATACCTTAAAGTTCCCTATTTCATTGAACATCCAATTTTCTCTGAATGATCATACTCAGTTTGGCTGAGTAGATGAGTCTCTTTTTTTTAATCCAAGCTCCTCTCGCTTCCTGAATATCGTATTCCAAGCTATCTGATCCCTTACAGTAGAAGGTGATAAATCTTGCACTATCCTTGTTGTATTTCCACAATACTTAAAGTGTTTCGTGCTTTCTGCTTGCAATATTTCCTCCTTGACATGGGAACTCTGGAATTAGGCTACAATATTCCTAGGAGGGAGTTTTCCTTTTAGAATTTCTTTCATGAGGTGGATTCTTTAAACTTCTATTTTTACCCTCTGGTTCTAGAATATCAGGAAATTTTTCCTTAATAAAGTCTTGAAGGATAATGTCCAGGCTCTTTCTTGTTTTTTTATCATGGCTTTCAAGTAGTCCAATAAATTTTAAAATACTTCCTCTGAATCTATTTTCCAAGTCAATTGTTTTTATTTTGTTGTTTTGTTTTTTTCAGTGAGACATTTCATATTACTTTCCTTTGGTTTTCCTGATTTTGTTTCTGTTTTATAATTTATTTTTCAGTCATTATCTTCCATTTGCTTCATTCTAATTTTTAACAAATTATTTCCTTTACTGAGCTTTTGGTCCTCCTCTTCTATTTGGCCAATTCTGTTTTTTAAGGCATTATTTTCCTCATTGCCTTTTTTGGACCTCTTTTGCCATTTGGTCTAGTCTATTTTTAAGGTTTTATTTTCTTCAGTAATTTGGGGTCTCCTTTAGCAAGCTGTTAATTTGTTTTTCATGATTTTTTTCATCACTCTCATTTCTCTTCCCAATTTTTCCTCTCCTTCTCTTACCTGAATTTCAAAATCCTTTTTGAGCTCTTCCATGACCTGAGATGAATACACATTTTTCTTGGAGGCTTTGGACTAAGGAGCTTTGATTTTGTTGTTTTCTTCTGGTTGTACATTTTGATCTTCTTTATCACCAAAGTAAGTTTCTATGGTATGAGTTATTTTTTCCCATTGTTTGCTCATTTTTCCAACCAATTAGTTGATTTTTCAATGCTTTGTTTTGGTAGGACTCTGCCTCTAGTGCAGAGGGTGTATTATCCCAAGCTTTAGGGGTTTTGTGCAGCTTTCTCAGACATACTTTTAGTAGCCTGTAAATTTTTAGTTTTTGCCGGTAGCTATGATCTAAAGAGAGGTGTTTACTCATCTCCTGGCCTATATTCTAGTCTGTGAGTGACCACAAGCACTATTTTCTGATTTTAAATTGTAAAAACAAGGCTTCCCTCTTTACTGCTGCCACTAGCTCCACCAGACTAGTGTTCTCCTTGCCCAGGATCACTACCCAGAACTGAGACTCACATCTAAGCATGACCAAAGCAAGAAAATCCTGCTTTAGTGACAGAAAGAGATACCTGCAATCCCCCTCTGATGAATCACTTGATTCCCCCACCATCTGTGGTCCAAGAACTCTAGAAGCATCTGCTACTAACTCCACCACCACTGCCCTGACCCTGGGACTGGACTGTACTCCTCTCTCACTCAGGTCAGACAGACCTTCCTACTGATTTTCTCACTTGTCTTTGGCATTTGTGGCTTGAGAGGTTTGGAAACTGCCAGAGTTACCAGTTATCCAGTCCCCTGATACCTGATTCAGTTTTCCTGGGGCCTCATCCCTGCCAACATATTTTGTACTGGTGTCACAGAATATTGCTGTTGAACTTCCAAGTTGTTTTGAGCTGAAAATTTGTTTCAATCTGTTATTTTGTGGGTTCTGCTGCTCTAGAATTTGTTTACAGTCATTTTTTGCAGGTTTTTGGACAGGTTTGAGGAGAACTCAAGCAATTCTCTGTTTTTGCTCTATCATCTTGGCTCCACCCACAACAAACATTGATTAAATCCTTACTATATGCCTGGCACTGTGGTAAGCATTGAGGAGAGAAAAAAAAGCAAAAGACAGTCCCCACACCAAAGAAACTCACAATATAATAAGGGAGTCAACACACAAACGTACATATATACCAGATGGGAAATAACAGACAGAAGGGACTAGAATTAAGAGACTTCCATGTGATTTGCTGAAGTTCACATAAGGGGTAAGGAGCAGAGACGGGTCAGATGGATCTCTCTCTCTCTCTCTCTCTCTCTCTCTCTATTTATATATATATATATATATATATATATATATATATATATATATATATATATATATGTGTATATATATATATATACACATATATATATGTGTATATATATATATGTTTGCATATGTATATGTGTATGTTTGTGTATACACACATATATATATATGTGTATGTATATATATACACATATATATATGTGTATATATATATATGTTTGCATATGTATATGTGTATGTTTGTGTATACACACATATAAATGTATGTATATAACTGTGATAGCTGTAACTATATCATCTCTATAATCTCTTTCTTCCGTTTCTCTATATACCTATTTGGATTTCTCAATTTTTATTTTTTTATCATTCTATATATCTGTTATCTTCCTATCATAAATAATGTTCTCTTTACTATTAATATTTTAAAACTGATTTTGCTGTGCATTTCTTCTTTTGTTGTTTACTATTATTTCTTCATAGGTTTTAATTTCTAAAAATATATTAGGGCAAAGGAAAAAAAATCTTAGGGGACTGTGGAATATAGAAATGTGTCTATCTTGCTGAAATTATTATTTTTATAAAACCCAAAGAGAAAATATCAGAGAGTTGTATTTATCTTTGTACTTTGCTTTGTTTCCACAGTAAGCAGTAGCAGAATTAGACTTCTGAAAAGCATTAAATTAGCCAGCATAATTGTCTATATTAAGTCATTGTTTCTGAAGGGAAAAAATCACTCTTCTGATAATAACACAACTACTAGAATATAGTTATTTATTACTTAAAGTTAACAATATATTTTTCTCACATTGGTATGAATTAATAAATTAAAGAAACACAGTGAATTTCAAAGAAGAGACATTTATACCCACTTTAAACTGACTACAGAGCATTCAATGAATAATTGCATGGAAGCCACTGGTGAAATATAATCACTTGATATAAATATAAAAGACTTGGCCATTCTTTTCTTTATTGATATTGGTCAATCACATCTTTGATCAGATCCCCAGAGTATGGCTGCTTCTCTTCCTTCAGGATTCAACTGATAATGAGTACGAAGTACACTTATGGGGCTTATGAGTATTGTGTATTAGAAAACCCCAAATCTCTCAGGATTAGTCCTGCAATCCAAAAGGAAATATTTTTAGTCATTATCTGGGAGCTGAGCCAACTAGTGCTAGCAGAACTTGTAATAGCCCAGATGGGATGCTACAGGACTGATTAATCAAAGAGCATTTATTGCTTATTACTTTTTTAACTTTTACTTATAACTGAAAAACATTTAATGAATTAAATTTTTAAAAATTATTAAAATTTATTGCAAAACTGCCCATTTCTGGAGTTCTCTTCCTCCTCATCTCTACTTCCTGGACTCCATGACTTCATTTAAACTGTAGCTAAAATCCCACACACTGCATGAAATCCTACCATTTTCTTTAATGCTAGTGCCTATTGATTATCTCAAATTTATTCTGTATATTCTCATTTACACATAGTTGTTTGTTTTTTTGTTTGGTTGGTTTTTAGTGTTGTCCCTCCTATTAAACTACAAGCTACTTTAGAACAGGTACTTTTTTTTTAAACTTTCTTGCTAGTGTTTTAATTCTTAGCACAGTACCTGTTGTATATACAGAATTTAATAAATGTCCTTACTGTTTTGGTTTGGTTGCATATTTAACACTGTGCTAGGTACTTGGAGAAAAAACAGGCTCAAAGTAAACCCTAACAAAAAGAAAACAATTAATCCACATTTATGACAATGTAGTATATCCCAAGAGATAGACACAAATACAATATAAACTTTCCACTTCCTAATCCATGGTTTTACAATTTTTTTGGATAATAAGTTTCTATATGTATACATGCTAGTAAATGCATGGACACATGCTGAAACCTAGGAACCTAAGGGACAGCAGAATGGATTAGAAACCGCAATCCAACAATATATTATCTATATGAGACATGCTTGAAATCCAGGGACACACACATAATTAAAATGAATGTATGAAGCAGAATCAATTATGCTTCAGCTGAAGTAAAAAGGGTAGAGGTAAAAATCATAATGTCAGACAAACCAAAAGCAAAAATAAATCTGGTTAGAAGTGATCATTAGAGAAATCACATTTTGCTAAAAGGTACCATAAATAGTGAATTAATATCAACACATTTTACAGAAGCTTCTCTGATAAAAGCCCCATTTATCAAATATAGAGTCAATTGAGTCAAATTTATAAAAATGAGTCATTCTGCAATTGATAAATAGTCAAAGGACATGAATAGGCAGCTTTGAGATAAAGAAATCAAAGTAATCTAATTCAAGAAGAAAAAGATGTGGAGTTACTATTAACTAGGGAAATGAAAATTAAAACAATGCTGAGGAACAATCCCACTCCTATCAGAAATGACAAATATTGGAGTGATTGAAGGGAAAAGAAGTACATTAATAAAATATTGATGGAGTTATGAATTAGCCATCATTCTGGTGAACAATTCAGAACTATGTTCAAAGAGATAAAAATTATGCATATCTTTTGACCCGGTAATATTATTACTGAGTCTGTACCCCAAAAAGATCAAAAGAAAAGGATAAGTACTTACATGTGACAAGGGTATCTCTAGAGCTCTTTTTGTGTCGGCAAAGATTAAAAATTGAGGGGATACTTATGAATTAAGGAAATCCTGAACAATTTGTGGCATATGAGTGTGATGCGATTGTGTTGTGCTGTAAAATATGAGAAGAGAGGTTTCTCGGGGAAAAATGGAAAGACTATATATATGAACTGATGCAAAGTGAAGAATTAGGAGATCATTGTGATCAGTAATAGCTATGTTGCATTACTGATCAACTGATCAATATAGATTCAAGACAACTTCAAAGGACTCACGATAAAAGAAAATGCTATCCACCTCCAGAGACTGAACTTAGGACCTCTGAATAAAAATTGAAGCATAATTTTCTATCTTTTTTTAAAAAATATGGCTAATATGGAAATATGTGTTCTATGATTTCACATATATTTTACTTGTCTTCTTAGTGGATGTGATAGAGGTGGGAGGGAGGAGAGAATTTGGAACTCAAAATTAAAAAGAAATAAACAGAATCTTAAAAATGAATAAATAATGCAGTTATTAAAATTATCTATCAGTTTTCATTCCATTGCCTTTCCCACACCCTCAAGATATCTGAACCTTATAGATTTCAGGGGTAACTGTCTCAAAATTCCCTTTATCCTTAAAGTTCATCTTTCAATTTGTTGCTATAAACAAGAAAACTGAAGATGACCGAGTGACTAAACTGGCATGATTAATAACTTTTTGACCTCAGGTTGAGGAATCTTTAGCTTCTTGTTACTGGGGTAGTTCTTAATTTCTATTGTTGTTTCTTTCAACATTCTAGCTGATATTGCATGTAAAAACCACATGATTAATGTCACTGTCAAATTAAGTCAAATATTAAGTATCAGGCTGTTCCTCAGAAAAGAAGATGACAAATTATACGAAATATGCATTTCCTATGGCAAGCCAGCTTATAGAGACATTTTTTTGGTAGTTTCAGGGTTTATTTAACACAAAAACCATGCAAATCTTTTTACTCATTTTAGTGATCTTGGATTGGTGATCTTGATGGCTAGTTGAGTTACTCCCTCTGAGAGGAAATATTTTGAGCAATCTCAGCACAATAAGATTTGCTGCACATCAGAAGCACTTCTAGTTCTTTGACATTCTGCACCAAAAACTTCCTGAATCCACTTGATAGCATGCGTTTTGTCTTCTTATTGCTTCCATAACCAATATTGGGAATAAAGATCTGGCCCTTGGATCATCTTTGCACCCTGTTGTCAATGCCTCTTGGTTTACGACAGTTTCTCTTAATCTTGGAAGTATTTGTCGGACTGGTGCCAGATGAACTTCTTGGTAATCTTTATAACGATCTTGGGCTTCACGAGAGGCCTGAAGGTGAGCATGGTGCTGGTGAAGAGAGAGTGACTCCTCTGTGGGAAGAATTGACAGAAAGAGAGAGAGAAGTAAAGACATAGAGATATTTTTAGTAGCCCTTTTGCACTTATGTGGAGAATGCTCCATATATCCTTTTTTTCAATGCTTTATTAGATTCACATACACTATTTTTTGGTTGGAAGATTTATTGTGATTACCAGAGAGCATAAAAGACAGAGAATTGGAACAGAAATAAAGAAGACATGAGTTCAAATCCAGCTTCAGATATGGATATAGGTTACTTAATCTCTTTCCAGCTCAGTTTCCTCAACCGTAAAGTGAACCTTACAGCATTGCTGTGAGTATCAAATGAGATATCTTTAAATGTTTAAGTACAGGTTTTGATAAATAATAGGCACTAGATAAATTTTTTCACCTTTTCTTGTCTTTTCATTAAAATAATGGCTATCGAAAAGGGGCATTTTTCCTAGCTTATCCAATCCAAAGAAATTCTGCTAACAGTGGTAGCAAAAGTAGAGAAGGATAAGGTTTTGCATTACTGGCCATAATATTATTTTAATTTACACTTTCTACCATTTGTTTTGCAACATTTTATTCTGGACTGCTTTGTGTCATAGTTGCCATCAGATTGTAAGCACCTAAACCTTGCCACTTTTCTGCCTCCATCTCTTTCCTGCCTCATTTTCTATTTAGCACAGAATTCACTAGAAAGCAGACACATAAAAAATATTTGTGATTTGACTTAAATTTAAAATCAAATGAGATCAAAATGTAACATCAAATGTGTGAGTGTGTGTGATATCCAACATAACTCAGTCAATTTAGTCACTCTTTCTCAAACTCATTTTTTCCTCTTAGAAATGCCAGATCTATATTTGGCAAATGATACAGGAGTTTCAGATCAGACTCACAATAGAGATTTCACATATATAGTGAGATGTTACCATTTATTGACCATGAGCCCAAATTTTCTGTAACATCAAAGACTATGTTCTAAGTATATGTCTTCTGAATTGTAAGTTCATGATAACAAGACTATGAAGAGAATCTTATCTATATTGGAATATTCACGACTTCATTAGCAAATACATCAGATTCACTCTCAAAGGATAAAGATTTTCAAGGATTAGGATTATTTGGGCCAAAAACTATTAATCTGTCTCTGAAGACATTTCCAAAAGTGGAAGCCCAAGTACTATTTGATGAACAGAAACATTGTTACTCTAAATATATAGTCTCCCAAGGACATGGCACATTAATAGACTGTCATATATTCTATTTGTTTTTTATATTGTTCAAATTTTATGATCACATAATCACATGGTACACATATCCTATCACTCTTTAAGAAAAGGACAAATAGGATTGTAAAGTGAGCTTAATATTCAGAATTTAGCACTTAGTTGTCATGTTAGAAATATTCATTGAAATCAGTTCATATTGTACTGAAAAATGGAGTTATTGACCAAATTAGCGTTATCATTCTCTAGATCTTTCCCAGTTGCATGCAAAAGCAATTTGCAACATTTGTTTCTAAAACTTTGAGTTCCAGCCTCTCTCCCTTCTTCATTCTCTACCCATCCCCACTGAGAAGGCAAGCAATTCAATATAGGCTTCTTCCCTTCTCCCCGACTCTCCTGTATTGTAAGATAGGTTTTCATACCAAAGTGAGTGGGCATTTTATTCCTTCCTTTAGTTGAATGTGATGAGAGTAAACTCCATGTTTTTCTCTCAGCTCCCTTCCTTTTCCCTTCACGAAAAAGTCTCCTGCCTGCCTCTTCTATGAGAGATAATTAGCCCCGTTCCATTTCTCCCTCTCTGCTCCCAATACATTTCTCTCTCACCACTTAAAGGCATTTTTTTTAAAGATATGATCTCATCCTATTCAATTCACTCGGTGCTCTCTGTCTGTGTGCGTATGAACGTGTGTGTGTGTGTGTGTGTGTATGTGTGTGTGTGTGTGTGTGTGTGTGTGTGTGTGTGTGTGTAATCCCACGAACTACCCAGATACTGAAGAGTTTCAAGAGTTACAAATATTGTCTTTCCATGTAGGAATGTAAAGAGTTCAACTTTAGTAAGTCCCTTATGACTTCTCTTTGCTGTATACTTTTTCATGCTTCTCTTCATTCTTGCATCTGAAAGTCAAATTTCTTTTCAGCTCTAGTCTTTTCATCAAGAATGCTTGAAATTCCACTATTTCATTGAAAGACCATATCTTCCCCTGAAGTATTATACTCAGTTTTGCTGGGTAGGTGATTCTTGGTTTTAGTCCTAGTTCCTTTGACCTCTGGAACATCATATTCCATGTCCTTCAATCCCTTAATGTAGAAGCTGCTAGATCTTGTGTTATCCTGATTGTATTTCCACAATACTGGAATTGTTTCTTTCTAGCTGCTTGCAATATTTTCTCCTTGACCTGGGAATTCTGGAGTTTGGCCACAGTGTTCCTGGGAGTTTCTTTTATTGGATCTCTTTCAGGCAGTGATTGCTGGATGCCTTGAATACTTATTTTGCCCTCTGGTTCTAGAATATCAGGGCAATTTTCCTTGATAATTTCTTGAAAGATGATGTCTAGGCTCTGTTTTTGATCATGGCTTTTAGGTTGTCCCACAATTTTTAAATTGTCTCTCCTGGATCTATTTTCCAGGTCAGTTGATTTTCCAGTGAGATATTTCACATTCTCTTCCATTTTGTCATTCTTTTGGTTTTGTTTCGTGATTTCTTGGTTTCTCCAAAAGTCATTAGCCTCCATCTGTTCCACTCTCAGTTTGAAAGAATTATTTTCTTCAGTGAACTTTTGAACCTCCTTTTCCATTTGGCTAATTCAGCTTTATAAAACATTCTTCTCCTCATTGGCTTTTTGAACCTCTTTTGCCAATTGAGTTAGCCTATTTTTCAAAGTGTCATTTTCTTCAGCATTTTTTGGGGGTCTCCTTTAGCAAGGTGCTGACCTGCTTATCCTGCTTTTCTTGCATCTCTCTCATTTCTTTTCCCATTTTTTCCTTCACCTGTCTAACATGATTTTCCAAATCCTTTCTAAGCTCTTCCATGACCTGAGCCCACTGAATATTTATTTTGAACATTTGGGATTCAGAAGTCTTCTATGCCTTTCCCTGATGGTAAGGATTGTTTTTCCTCATCAGAAAGGAAGGGAGGACATATCTTGTCACCAAGAAATGGTCTTATTTTTTCCCCCATTTTTTGGGCATTTTCCCAGCCAGTTGCTTGACTTCTGAGATTCCTCTCCACCCTTGACTTGCCTCCAGATCCACCCAGCTAGTACTTGGAGTCTGAGATTCAACTGCTGCTCCCAAGCCTCAGGGATTTTGGCAGGGTTGGGGCTGCTATTCAGTGTGAGATTAAATTCAGGTGCCAGGTTGGGGCAGGGCTGCTAATCAGTGTGACATTAAGTTCAGCTTTTTGGGTGGGGGCAGGGCCACCACCAGGAGTTCATTTCCCTCAGGGGTTTATGCAGAGACCTTCAACAATGGATCCGAGCTCCTGCCTGCTTTGGGAGCCCCTGTCCTCTGCTGCTTCTGCTGCTGGCTCCCAGGGGGCCTGAGTTATGGAGACACCCTGCTCCCCTCTCAGCCAGCCAGAAAAGCTCTCTCACTGACCTTTACACCTGTGGGTGCTCCTGTGTGGCCACTGGAGATTCTGTCCCTGAAGCCTGGTGGGATCTGTTCCTCTCAGTGCTGCTCAGCCAAGGTAGGGCTGGGCTCTGCTCCAATCTGGTGTGTGAAGGATCTTTGGTATCAGTTTTTTAGGACTCTCTGGAACAGAAATCTCTTCCACTACATTGTTGCATGGCTTCTGCTGCTCCAGAATTTGTTAGGAGTTCTTCTTTACAGGTATTTTTTGGGCTGTGGGTTTGTAGCTAGCATATGTGAATCTTGCTACTCCTCCATCTTGGCTCCTCCCCTCCATTTAGAGTTATTTTTACAGGTATTTTATAGACTTTGAAAGGAGACCTAGATTAGGTCCCTCTTTCTACTGTTCCATCTTGGCTCTGCCCACATAATTTGTATTTTCAATAAATATTTCTTCTGTTTAAACAATATAATACTCCCTCCAAAAAACATTATTAGCTTGCAGGATATAAAAAATAAACTTTGGGGTAGTTTGTCTGTTGAACATATTTTTTGGACTCCTGACTTAGGGGGGAATGGGGGAAACATCTCATATTCTGGTGCACAAAAAGAAACTATAAAAATGATATTGGGGTCATTAATAAAGTCATTTGAATACTATTCTACTATTCTCATCAGAATTGAACAGAGGAGTGAAGAATTCACACACATGCAGAGAGAAAGAGAAGGAGAGAGAGAGAGAGAGAGAGAGAGAGAGATGTAGAAAATATATTTAACATGGAAATACGAGGGAGAAAACAGAGAAATAAGAGAGAAGTTAAATATAAGGAGAAATATTATAAGAAAATGTCATAAGCAAAACAAACTCTAAACTTGAAGAGGGTTATATGGCATGAGGGTTTAAAAGAAAGGAATTAACCTGTGATTGAGGTTTGCCTAATGTGAAAAGAAGAGGAAGAGGGGGACAAAAGTTGAACAGATGAAACTCAAAGCATTAGTACAGAGAATATGTTTGTTCCCTGACTCTCTTCTTCTTTGTAAAAAAGTAATAGAAGCACAGAGAGGAAAAGTATAAGGCAATAAAATGGAAGGAAATACACAATTAAGAACCATATGTGAGAATGTGAATTGGATAAACTTACCCCTAAAAAGGAAAGGAATTAGAATTGATTAAGAAGTAGAATCTAACATTACTCTGTTTATAAGAACTGCTATGGATACCACAAAGAATCACACATTGTTAAAATAAGGAACTTGAGCAAAATCTGCTATGTTTTAGGTGAAATTAATGATTATGTTAAATAAATCAGTAGTAAACCGAGATTAAAAGAAATAAACAAAGAAAGTCAATTTTGATGAAATGTACAATGGTAATTAATTTTTACACCAATATATTTGAAGCAAAAACATGATATCAAAAATCTGTATGGAAAAGCTAAACAAGTTACTGGGAAAAATAAACTGTGATACCCCAGTAAACTACTTTTAGATGTAGACAAAAAATTAAAAAAGAAGTTATGGGCCTGATAGAATTTTATAATATATCATGTGATATATAATAATTATTGATTCATATTAGGAGAAAAGTTTGTGTCTACACATATACACATATATTTAAGTACATACATATAAGCATACACATGCATGCACACACACACACATATATATGAGTATATATGTGTATACATATATACATGCATTTCTCTACTGTGCATGAGGCCTTTACAAAAATTGACCATCTCTAAGGGTATAAAAATCTTAGCAAAAAAAATTTGAAAAATCAAACTATAAATCCTATATAACACTGACCACAGTACTATGAGGGAGATTAAAGAAAAGATTAAGGGGGGAAGCCAAGATGGCAGAGTAGAAAGACTCACATTTGCTAGCTCCGAACCCACAGCCCATGAATTTCCTGTAAAAAGAACTCCTGACAAATTCTGGAACAGTGGAAGTCGCGCAGAAACACAGTGAAGGAGATTTCCATCGCAGAGAGCCCTGAAAAATCGATCCCAAAGGTTCATCGCGCCACGGACGGGAGTGGAGCCCTCCCCTCCCCCTGCCCTGGCTACACCACACTGAGAGTAGCGAGCAGACCCCAGCAGGCTTCAGGGACCATAACCTCTGGCAGCCGCGAAGGTCCCTTCACCCACAGACTCACAGGTCAGTGAGAGAGAAGGGCTGAGAGGGGAGCGGGGTATCTCCAAGACTCGGACCCCCTCGGGAGGCAGCCACTGCAGCAGAAGCAGAGGCAGCTGCGGGCAGAGGTTCCCAGAGCAGGCAGGAGCTCCACAGCAGCTCCATTACAAAAGGTCTCTGCATAAACCCCCTGAGGAAACTGAGCCTGTGAGGTGGCCCTGCCCTCACCTGAGCACCAGCAGATAAGCTCCCATTGAAGAGCAGTCAGGCCTGCCACCAAAAGCCCTGAGGCTGGGGAGCAGCATTTGAATCTCAGACCCCAAGAACTGGCTGGGCAGACCTAGGCCAGGGGTGGAGAGGACTCTTAGAAGTCAAGTAACTGTTTGGGAGCATTTGAATCTCAGACCCCAAACACTAGCTGGGCGGATCCAGGCCAGGGGGTGGAGAGGACTCTCAGAAGTCAAGAAACTGGCTGGGAAAATGCCCAGAAAAGGGAAAAAAACTAAGACAATAGAAGGTTATTTTCTTGACAAGATGATTCCGCCATTCCTCTTTGATGACGAAGAGATCTGCTTACCATCAGGCAAAGACATAGGAGTCAAGGTCTCTGTATCTCAAATATCTGAAATAGATACCCCATGGGC
>CM053774.1:82414212-82449019 GCA_028658325.1 Potorous gilbertii
GTTGAAGTGCTTGCCTTTCCAAAGGGAATGGGTGGGGAGGGAGGGATGGGCAGAAGCTGGAACTTAAAGTTTTAGGACCAACTGTTGAGTATTGTTCTTGCTACTAGAAAATAAGAAATACAGGTAATGGGGAATAGAAATTTATCTGGCCCTACCAGACAAAAGAGAAGATGGGGTAAGGGAAGGGAGGGATGATAGAAGAGAGGACAGATTGGTGATATGGGTAATTAGAATGTCCAGTGTTTTGGGGAGGGGGGAGGGGACAAATGGGGAGATAATTTTGGAACTCAAAATCTTGTGAAAATGAATGTAAAAAGTGAAATAAATTTATTTAAAAAAAAGAAAGATTTAAAATTAGAGAAAAATAAAAAAATTAGTCAAAGAAAATTCATAGATAGAAGAGATAATTTAAAAATAATGACACCAGAAAATATCTAGTTAATATTTATATCAAGAATTCAGGAATGGTTTAAATCTATAAGTTATAAAAATAAACTGTCGTAAAGGAAAAGTATAACCATAATTAATTACATAAATAATAAGAAAAACAAGAATCGTGATTATAAAACATGTATGCAGAACACGTTTGAAAGAATCAAATTTTGAATTCTTCAAAAAACATTGAGAAAACATTGGAGTAAAAGAATATTCTCTTAACATATTAAGTGGTAATTATGTAAAAAATATGAGCCAGCATTACATATAATCAAGATAGTAGCTTCTCCTTAGGTTAGGGACAAAGAAATATATTCATTTTCATCACTATTACATAATAGCATTAAAAGGAAAGACCTGACATCTAACTCCTTGCTCCTTCTTCAAAAAAGGAAAGAAAACTATTTGAACAATATACTGGTATGTCTTTTCATTTCTTATTAAAGTGAAAAAAAACCCCATAGAAGTAACTAAAATTATTGAAAATAATAACTTTATCAAAGTTTCAGAACATAATGTAAATTCATTTCAGTCGTCAGGATGTATTTTACCAATAGAGATTTGATTTTCCAAGTCTTCAACATGCCCAACCTAAAATTATTTTCCTTGGCATCTCTTTCCCAGACAAACACTACAAAGTCACTTACCTTCATCTTGGGAGAGTTTTATATTTTTCAGTTGACTTATAATTGACTTAGAACAATTCTATTATTATATATTAATTTTCTCAAAGATCAAATCTATTATACATGTATTCCTAGAAACTCTACCCTTCTGAATGCATAATTACTTTTTTTTGGCTTCCATATAAGGTTACATAAAGAAAAAAAATAAGTAGCTTCTAGGGTTTCATATTATATTTATATAATATTCTAAAAAGTTAATACATAATAATCTGTTAGCCCTTTGCTGTCTGAGTTGTGATATGGAATTAGTGTGATTCAGTGGAAGGATTGTTTTATTTGGAACATAATGACCTGAGTTCAAATCAGACTTCTGCGATTTTCAATTTGTCTAACCTTCCTTCAGTGTGACTTAGTTTCCTCATCTGCAAAATAAAGAACAGATGTTCCCTAAGTTCCCTTCTGGCTATAAATACCCTATTAACAATCTTGTGATCATATGCACATAGGACTAAATTACTTTTGACAGAGATGAGAATTTCTTTTATTGTTAATTGAATGTAGCTGTTTAATATTACTACATTATTGCATCGTCTCTATTGTGCTGCCATCTGCCTCACACTAATGATTTAGAAAGTCTGTGCAAATTTTTATTAGTTATGCGTGTCTCTTGTCAATAACATGCCAATAAATTCAATATGTGTAAACAAATTTACAACACCAATAACATGAGTTTGATAGGATCTGTTTCAGAGCATGCTGCCCAAAATATTCCAAATGATTTTTAAAGTACCATATTGATTTAACAATGAGAAACTTTTGATATTGTGAAAAAAAATCAATAGCAGAGCTCTATCTTGCAGACGGTATTCCCCAAATCATCACCATAATTTATTACAAGAGATATTCAACTACTTAAATATTTCATTTTCACGTTGGTAGTATCATGTAGCAATTTGATTTTTATAGGTTTTGCACAAAATCAGAAATTATGTAAATAAATTCTTTGAAATGGCTAAAAAATATTACTCTTTAAATGTTTTATTATTTGGACATAAAATAACTGTTTAATTTAGGTTTAACTGTATTTAAGGTGTTAGAGAATAATTCTAGAAAGCAAATGACCACAAAATCTGAGTATATATCTTTGAAAATTTTGTCATCTTTTATTGCATCAAATTGACCTAAAGCAAAATGGAGGGAGCTTCAGGAAAAGTTTGCATTTCTCACAACTTTTTTACTATATACATTCTTAATTGCACTTTTTTGGGAAAATTGATAGGACCTTCCAGAACTTGGTACACCTTGAAAAGAAGTGTAGAAGAAGAAAACTAATCCAAGAAGAATGGGCACAGGTCACATCAACATGACAAGGGGAAAAATGACTATGGTATAGTGGAACTGACATAATAAACCAATATAACAACTGAAGTAAACACTGGAGATATTTTACTAAGTAAAAATAATTTTACTATTTTTTAGTAAAAATATATTGTACATATGTTTGAAAATACTGAGTTGATCATAGTGACTAATATTGCCGTGGTGACAAGGTACAGATTTTTGGAATAATCAAGTGAAAAGATGCTCTCACTCAGATAACTTTTCCCTTTGTTGGGGGGAAGTGGGTATTAGGTCGTTGGTTTCATTAATATAGGAAGACAACGGATAAAGGAATTTCCTCTACAGAGGCATATTTGTATCTGCCTTTCAAATTCTCACCTTAGAAAGTTATCAAGGTCACTGGGAAGGTAAATGACCACTCTATAAGAGAATACTTTAGGCAGCATGTGACAGGTGGGGTGTGAGCACAGATTATTTTGACTGTTGGATCAACTATCTACCCGTTATGTTCCTGTTTTCTGTTGCTCAATTAGTGCTCTTTTCATGGATAAAGGAAAATTAATATGTGAGATCCTTAATTTATTAAAATATTTTAGTGATACATAATTATGACACGACAATTGCATATTTTTTGAGTGAGCAAATGTAATTCAACTACCCTGCCTGGCTCTTCTCCCCCATGTAGGATTTTATGTTCCTTAAGATCACTTCACAAGTAACAACATGTGTATCATTATCTCAGAGTTGGCTCCTGGGACTAATACTGCCATTCTGTCTGTTGCACTGTGAATGTTAATAAGGAACTGATAGAATCATAATCACCCTTCAGGGATTGAATTTTAAAAGCTTTCATTTTAGTGAAAAGTCTAGTTTATATTCAAAGTTGCCTCAGCTTTATATTAAAATAAAAGGAAGCTGTTACTATTTGTCATACTATTATAAATAGGAATGTTTATAAAATTTAATATTCCTATCAGATATTAGTGGCATGCTTACTTCACATAAAAGTCATTGGAGTTGTTCAGGGGTATATACTAAACCTTTTTTAAAATGTCACAGAGTAGGAAGGGACTCCAGAAATCATTGAGTCCAACCTGTGTCAGAAAGCAAATCTATTCCATGGCATTTTTGGCCAATGGACCTTTTTGAAGATCATCATTAATGGGTGACACATATTGTAGATAGCCCATTTCACTTTGGAATTGTTTCATACTTTCGGAAGGATTCTTTTCCCCTCTTCCAACAATGATTCTGTGTGTATCTGTGTGTGTGTCTGTGTACAGACGCACAGACACACACATTTGTGTGTCAATTTCAATATTTTACAATCCAAAAAAACATTGGCTTTGGAGTCAGAGGACCTGGGGTTAAATGCCTTCTCTGATAATACCTGTGTCATTCTGGGACAATAATTTAACCTCTCTCTATCTCAGCTATCCCATCAAAAAATGAGGTTAGACTAGACAGTCTTTGTTGTGCTTTCCGTATCCTGATTTATGATCCATGCTGGCCAAAGCTTGTTCATTTAATCTTCTGAGGAGAAGTCGTGCCGTTTTTTTTTTTTCATGACAACACTCTCAAGTACTTGTGTATGACTACTATGATTATTCTTTATCCCAGGCGAAGTGTTCCAGATCCTTTCAATGGATGATCACTTATCATGTTTTATAGTTTCTTCACACTCCTATTTATCCTCCTTTGGAAACTTCTTATTTGGCAACATCCTTCACAAATGCCTGGTCCCAAAATGATTTCATTGTTCCATATGCAATCTGTCAGGGGCAGAAAACCATGAGCTTGATGGTCTCTTTGCTCTAGATACTAATTCTCTCTTAATGTAGTCTATAATAAGATTAGATTTCATTTTCTGACTACCATCTCTCAATCTTGTTTTCTCTTATTCATTCAATCCACTAAGACCTCCAGATCTATTTTCTGACAAAATTCAGCTGTCCACACTCTGTCTTGAATTTGTTAGTTGAGATTCATTGGAGTAAATATATCTTATGAGACTCATTCTGTAATTTTAACCTATTAATTTTGGTAGGATCCCAATTATGTTATGCAACATATTTACTTTTATTTTTTTTAACTATGTGTCATTTGCACATTTGATAAGACTTATCTATATCTTCATTCAATTCAGTTATAAGTTTATTTTTTTAAATTTTTAATTGGATTAGGTACTTGTTTTCAGTGTTTGAAAATCATTTCCATAAATCTTAGATTTTTTCCACTACTTTCTCCTAATGATCCCCTCTCTCTCCACCCCCTTCCTGAGGAGGCACACAATCTTATATAGGTTCTACATGTACATTTCTATGAACTTTCATAGAAGAAATAAAATGAATGGGAGAAACCATAAAACGGAACAGAACATAATACAAAACAAAATGGTCTGATTCTATCTGCAATCCAATTCCATACTTCTTTCTCTGGATGTGGAAGGTGTTTTGCCTCAAGAGTCCACTGGAAATTTTTTAAGTTCATGCATTTCAATGAAGTACTAAGTCTACCAGAAAAAATTCCTCACACATTGTGCTTGTTGTTGTGTACGAAGTTCTACTAGTACTGCTCCTTTCACTCAGCTAGTGAGTCTTTCTGGCTTCTCTGAAGTCTTCCTGTTCATCATTTATCATAGTAGAATAGTATTCCATTACATTCATATATCACAAATTTTTCAGCCATTCCCCAATTGATAGGCATCCCCTTGATTTCCAGTTTTTGGTCACCACAAAGAGAGCTGCTATAAATACTTTTGTATATGTGAGACCCTTTCCCATTTCTATGATTTCTTTGCAATAGTGTCCCAGAAGCAATATTACTGGGTCAAAGGGTATGCACACTTTTTAGCTCTATGGGCATAGTTCCAAATTGCTCTCCAGAATGGTTGGATCAGTTCACAGCTCCACCAACCATGAATTAGTGTTCCAACTCTCCCATATCTTTTCCAATATCTATCATCTTATTGTTTTGTCATGTTAGCCAATCTGATAGGTGTGATGTGGTACCTCAGAGTTGTTTTTATTTGTATCTCTCTAATCAATAGTGATCTAGAGAATTTTTTTATATGATTGTAGATAGTTTTAAATTCTTCCTCTGAAAACTGGCTGTCCATATCCTTTGACCATTTATCAACTGGGGAATGACTTGTATTTTTATACATTTGACTCACTTCTCTATATATTTTAGAAATGAGGCCTTTATCACAGACACTAGTTGCAAAAATTCTTTCCCAGTTTTATGCTTCACTCCTAATCTTAGTTGCACTGGGTTTGGTTGTGCAAAATCTTTTCAATTTAATGTAATAAAAATTATCCATTTTGCAGTTCATAAGTTTTTTTATCTCTTATTTAGTCAAAAATTCTTCCTTTCCCCAAAAATCCAATAAATACACTATTCCTTGTGCCCCTAATTTGTATATAGTATCAATCTTTATACCTATATCATATACTCATTTGGATTTTATTCTTGTATATGGTGTTAGGCATTGGTGTATGCCTAGTTTGTGCCACGCTGTTAGCCAGTTTTCCCAGTAATTTTTGTCGAACAGTGAGTTCTTATCCCAGAAGCTAGGGTCCTTGGGTTTATCAAACAATAGATTGCTATATTCATTGACTACTGTGTCTTGAATACCTGACATATTCCACTGGTCTACCCTTCTGTTCCTTAGCCAGTACTGAGTAGTTTTGATAATTGCTGCTTAATAATACAGTGTGAGGTCTGGTAGAGCTAGATCACCATCCCTAGCATTTCTTTTCATTAGTTCCCTTGATATTTCTGGAACTTGTGTTCTCCCAGATGAATTTTGATATTATTTTTTCTAGCTCTACACTCTCATATATTTTCTTTAAATGGGATTCTGTTTCTAACTCTTGCTGTTGGCCTTTGTTGGTAACACATACACAGACACACACATGTATGTATATATATGTACATACATGCACATGATTTATGTGGGTTTATTTTGTAATCCTCAACTTTGCCAAAGTTGTTTATTATTTCAAGTAGCTTTTTACTTGATTCTCCCAGATTTTCTAATTATATCATCATATCATCTGCTATCTTAGTTATTCTTTGCTTATTCTAATGCCTACTTTTTTTCCTCTTATTGCTGCACCTACAAATTCTAATACCATATTGAATAATGGTGGTGATAATAGACATCCTTATTTCACCCTTGATCATACTGGAAATGCATCTAGCTTGTCCTTATTGCTTCTAATGCTTGTTGAAGGTTTTAGGTAGATATTGCTTATTATTTGATGGAAAGTTCCATTTATTCCTATACTTTCCACTGTTTTCAGTTGGAATGAATGTTATATTTTATCAAAAGCTTTTTTGGCATCTATTGAGATAATCATGTGATTTCTGTTAGTTTTGTTGTTGATAAAATTGATAATGCTAATAGTTCATTTTTAATAATAGGGAACCAGAATTGCATTCCTGGTATGAATGCTACCTGATCATAATGTATTATTTTCGTAATAAATTGCTGTACTCTTTCTGTTAATATCTTATTTAAAATTTTTGCATCGATATTCATTAGAGAAATTGATCTATAATTTTCTTTCTCTGTTTTAACTCATCCTGGTTTGGATATCAGAACCATATTTACATCATAAAAGGAATTAGTTAGGACTCCTTCCTTGGCAATTTCCCCAAATTACCTACATAGGATTGAAATTTACTGTTCTTTAAATGTTTGATAGAATTCACTTGCAAATCCATATGACCCTGAAGATTATTTCCTATGGAGTTCATTAATGAGTTGTTCAATTTCCTTTCCTGTGTTGGGTTTTTTAAATATTCAACTTCCTCTTCTGTTAATATTGGCAATTTTTATTTTATTTTTTTTAATAATCATCCATCTCATTTAGATTGTAGAATTTATGGGCATAAAGTTGCTCAATGTGATTTCTAACCATTGTTTTAGCTTTCTCCTCATTGGAGGTTAGTTTACCCTTTTCATTTTTGGTGCTGTTAATTTGGTTTTCTTTCTTTTTTTCAAATCAAATTCACCAAAGCTTTATCAATTTTGTTTTTTTTTATAAAACCAACTTCTGGTTTCATTTATTATTTCCATTGTTTTCTTAATTTCAATTTTGTTAATCTCTCCTTTGGTTTTCAGTATTTCTAATTTGATATTTACTTGAGAATTTTCAATTTGTTCTTTTTCCAACTTTTTCATCTGCATGCCCCATTCATTGATCTCTTCTTTCTCTATTTTATTCATGTAGGCATTCAAAGATATAAAACTTCACCTAAGAACTGCTTAAGCAGTATCCCATAAGATTTAGTAGGTTGCCTCATTATTGTCATTCTCTTGAAGTTGTTTATTGTTTCTATAATTTGTTGTTTAACCCACTCATTCTTTAGCATTAGCTTGTTTAATTTCCAATTGGTTTTTGGTTTATATTTCCATGGGCTTTAATTACATATAATTTTATTGCATTATGATCTGAGAAAAGTTCCTTGACTGTCTCTGCATTTTTGTACTGGATTGTGAGGTTTTTATGGCCTAGTACATGGCCAATTTTTGAATATGTGACATATACTGCTGAGAATAAAGATATATTTCTTTCTGTCCCCATTCAATTTTCTCCCAAGATCTTTCATATCTACCTTAACCCAGAGTTTTATTCATGTCTTTAACTTCTTTTTAGTTTATTTTGCGGTTAGACTTGTCAAGTTCAGAGAAAAGGAGATTGAGGACCCCACTAGTATAGTTTTGCTGTCTATTTCTTCCTGTAACTTCCCTAACTTCTCCTCTAAGAATTTGGAATGTATATTACTTGGATCATATTTGTTTGGTAATGAAATTGCTTCCCTGTCTATGGTGTCTTACAACAGGATATAGTTTCCTTCCTTATCTCTTTTGATTAGATCTGTTTCTGGTTTTACTTTGTCTGAGATTAGAATTGTTATTTCTGCTTTTTATTACATCAGCTGAAGTACAAAATATTCTGCTTTAACTTTTTACCTTTACCCTGTGTGCATATCCCCATTTCACATGTGTTTTTGTAAACAACATATTGTTGGATTATGGTTTTTAATCTCTTCTGCTCTTCTTCTGTTTTAATTCAGGAATTCATCACATTCACCTTCATAGTTATGATCACTATCTGTATCTTTCCCTCCATGTCATTTCCCCTTTTTTATGCTTTTAATTTTCCCTTCCCTTCCACAATAAAGTTTTAATTTTTGACCACCACCTCCCTCGGTGTCCTTTCCCTTCTTTCAGCCTCTCTCTCTTTGAATCCCCTTTTCCCTTACTACTTCTTTCCTTCCTTTAGGCCTCCCCTCCTTTTTATTTCCCCCCTTCCCCTCCTACTGCCTATAGAGTCAATTATATTTTTTTTTATGTAATGGAGTTTATTTTATCCTTCTTGAATTCAATCAAATGAGAGTACCTGTCAAACAATGTTCATTTTCCTCCCCTCTTTCCCTCTGATTCTATGAGCTTTCTTCATCTAAGTTCATTTGCACATCAATATAAAAAGTATATTAGGAGAAAGGGTCAATAGAGTGGCCCAGTCCCCATAAATTTACTAGTGTACTTTTTTTTTTTAAGACGTGCTCTCCCAGGCTAAGAGTACAGGAGTTTTTTATGGAACATGTCTGTCCCATTATAATTAGTATAGGAACTTTGACCTATTCTGCTTCTAACCTAATATAGTCCATTCCTCCTTCATGGCCTCCATGGTGGCCTTCTTTTCCTAGAGTTTTAACATATTTATGTTGTATTAATGCAGATACAAAATTTGATTAGATTACTACAGCTCAGAATTCCTGAGTCGAGATGTGCCAGTTATAGTCTCTAATGTAGCAGAGACTATGACTGGCCTTTGAACTGGTAAGAATTTAATAAATCTTAATTTAGTAAGTGTCTGGCCTAACTGGCATGGGCTGCCAGGTCCTTCTTACCTAACTTAGATCTTTGGTGATCAGCCGGATAAATATAATGAGAGAAAAGACCTCCAGAGTCAAACAGAAGTGTAGGCTTTATTCCGGATAACAGCTACATGTCAGCATGCAGGACGAGTTCTCCCCATGGAGCCCCCTTCCCCTTCCGGAGGAGAGAGGAACCCAACCCCCAGGCTTTCTTGTTCCCATTTAAGCTCTCCCAGCTGCATAGTTCGCTCGTGGACACCATGCATGCTCTCAGCCCCTTAACCAGTTAATAACAAGTGTGCTCAAACCACGGACCAATCTCAAGGGTGGGATGCTCTCCCCAGCAAACTTCCACTGGGAAGAGGTGGAAAAACAAGATAGCTCGTGTTTCACTCCTCAATTCCCGGTTGTTCCCTGGGGAGCCTTGTGAGAGCTCTGCAGTTTAGAAGCCCTCACCTTTACCTGACCCGAGACTATTCACATGAAAACCGAGCTTACACCCCAACAAGTAAGAGTTTAGCAAAAACTAAATTAGTGATTTAGAAAAAAAACTGATTCATAATCATGGAAGTAAAGTTCTCTGATCATAACAATAAATACACTTAAGATACTGACTAGGTTTCACCTTCCTATCACATTCCTAACAGTATCTCCAGACCAACCAACAGTAGGATCTGTATTATAGACAAGGATAGAGTGCAAATAAATTCACAGCTCCAAAAAGGAGCCCAAGAAACTAACTACATTATGCTTACTGAGAACTTATTGAATTTACTATGAATGGGAGAAAACACCATCCATCAGTGAGAAAATATGAATAATTATTTTGCCACGAATTGCTTTTAAGTCTGAGCCCACTTTTCCACAGACTTTTGCAGGGACGTTTGGTACCAGTTTTTGTTTGTTTGTTTTTTCTCACTCCATCAACTTAGTAAATATCCCAGTCCAAAGCCAGTTACAGCTGACTAACTTTAATATCTGACTAACTTGACTGAATATCAATTGAAAATCTTAGGGAGAAGCATACTGGTGAGGATTTAAGACTACCATATTAAGAAAAATAATCTTTGACCTCCTTGGGATACTCCTAATACCTGGATCCTTGCTTCAGAAACTAAAACTCATCCATAAGAAAGGGGCTTTGGACAAAGATCTTCAGGGTTTTGGGGGATATTTTTCTTTCTATAGTGGTACAATCTTATCAAGATTGCCATTGTCCTTGGGAAGACAGATTAAATTCTTCAAGGATTAGACAATTTATGTTATGTCCTAGATATATCACCATAAAATATATTTTAATATATTTCCTTTCACAAATATCATCATAAAATATTGGCATTAAAAGATGAAAAGAAGGGCTTCAATTTCAATGCGAAGTTTAGGGTAACTAAAGAAAAAGTTTTTTCCCCAAAGGCTACTAGGCCAATCACCCTCCATTTACCAAAATATTTTGGTCTCAAATCATTGCTTATTTGTGTTCTCCAATAAGAATTATGGAGCCTGAATACATATTGATGTATACTATTTACTATATATTTTTTTGTTTTGTTTTTCTTTCTGATGGTCCCTCTCATTCTTCCAAATTCTTCCATACAACATGACTAATGTGAAAATATGTTTAAGAATGCATATGCAAATGTTGTATTGGATTACATACCATGTTGGGATGGCAAAGAGGATGGAAGTGGAGAAAATGTTTAAAAACTATGTAAGTGAATGCTGAAAACTAAAAATAAATAAATTGATAAAAATAGCTATATAAAGACATATTTGTGTTTTTGTGTGCATTTCTTTAATTGCCCTTCAAATTTCACATTATACTCTGAACAGTAGGTATTCTTCAACTCCTTGAAGTTAATTGCTAAGTCAAGTTATTTCGAAAGATTATGAATTTTATTTAGGAGGAATGCCAGACATAAAGGGACATGGATTAGAATCTTGCTTCTGACAACTACTATTTACATGCTTCAGAGTTTGATGCATTTATTATGTCATCTACAAAAAGGACCATTAGTTAGGCTTCATTATTTATGAACAACCCTTTCAACTTGTATTCTTATTTTTCTTCAATAAAATAGATTATGGAGTGGGGTAGAGTAGAAAATTACAATTACTCTAGTTCTTCCCCACAGCCCATAGAATACCTGTACTGAATGACTCTAAACACATTCTAGAGAAGCTGAAGAAACAAAATGACAGAGTGAAAGAGATTTCCAGCCCAAGGTAGATTGGAAGGAAGTAAAGAAAGATCAATCACACAGGGCACAAACCAGTGCCCAGCCCATGCAGCCCAGCCGAGCTTTGGCTACAAGGCACCAGCACGAATAGGAAATGAACGGGTCTTGGGGGAAGAATTGCCTGCAGCAGCAGGAGTTCCCAGATCCCTCAATCTACAAAATCCAAAGAGAGCTTCAAATGCCAGTGAGAAAGCTTTTTCACCTGGGTGAGAAGGGAGGAGGATCTTCCAGTAGCCTCAGTCTCAGGCAGTGGCAGCAGCAGAATCATCCATTTTTGGAACCCTCAGGCTAAGGACTCTGGGGAAATTGAGCCTCTGATCTGGGTCTCAAAGCTGAGTGGCAGCCATGGGGTGACGAAGAGTGCTGGCATGGTGGAGCTGGTGGAGGCTCTGAAAAGGGAATTCTACATGCAGATCCTGGGCAGAAAAGCTTTGGTAGCTCCCAGATCAGAATGCAAGCTAGGAAAACAGTAAATTCCTCTCCCTTGATTTTACCACCTTGGAGGAAGTGAGAATTTACAGATTCTTGACAAAGGACTCAAAAGTCAAGTAACTGGCAGGGAAAATGCCCCGAAAAGGGAAAAAAAATAAGCCTATAAAATGTTATTTTCTTGCTGAACAGGTATTTTACTCCAGTCTTTCAGATGAGGAAGAGCACTACTTATCACCAGAGGTAGATATAAAAGTCAAGGCTTCTGCATCCAAAATCTCCAAAACAGATATGCAATGGTCTCAGGATATGGAAGAGTTCAAAAGGATTTTGAAAATCAAGTGAGAGAGGAAAAGGAAAAGGTGGGAAGAGAAATGAGAGCGATGCAAGAAAATCATGAAAAGTGAGTCAACAACTTACTAAAGGAGACCCTCAAAATGCTGAAGAAAATAACACCTTTAAAAATAGACTAACTTAAATGGTAAAAGAGGCACAGAAACCCGATGAGGAGAAGAATGCTTTAAAAATCAAAATTAGTCAAATGGAAAAGGAGGTTCAAAAGCTCCCTGAAGTAAACAGTTCTTTAAAAACTAGAGTGGAACAGATGGGAGCTTCTGACTGTATGAAAAACCAAGAAATTACAAAACATAACAAAAAGAATGAAAAAATAGAACACAATATGAAATATTTCATTGGAAAAGCAACTAGCCTGGAAAATAGATCCAGGAGAGATAATTTAAAAATTATGGGACTACCTGAAAGCATGACAAAAAAAAAGAGCTTAGACATCACTTTTCATGAAATTATCAAGGAAAACTGCCCTGATGTTCTAGAGCCAGAGGTAAAATATTTTGAAAGAATCCACTTATTACTTCCTGAAAGAGATCGAAAAAGAAAAACTCCTATTGCAGACAAATTCCAGAATTTCCAGGTCAAAGAGAAAATACATTGCAAGCAGCCAGAAATAAACAATTTGAGTACTTTGGAAATGCAATCAGGATAACATAAGATCTAGCAGCTTCTACATTGAAGGATAGAAGGGCTTGGGATATGATATCCAAAAAGTCAATAGGACTAGCATTAAAACCAAGAATCACCTACCCAGCAAAACTGAGTATAATACTTCAGGGGACAAAATGGTCATTCAATAATACAGAAGACTTTCAAGCATTCTTGATGAAAAGACCGGAGATGAATAGAAAACTTGACTTTCAAACACAAGAGTCAAGAGAAGCATGAAAAGATAAACAGGAAAGAGAAATTTTAGGGAACTTACTAAAGTTGAACTGTTTACCTTCTAAAAGGAAAGATAATATTTGTAACTCAAAACTTTTCTCAGTATTTGAGTAGTTGGAGGGAATATATTTGTATATTTAAGAATACACACACACAAACACACACACACACACACACACACACATATATATATATATATATATATATATATATATATATAGAGAGAGAGAGAGAGAGAGAGAGAGAGAGAGAGAGAGAAAGAGAGAGACAGAGACAGAGACAGAGCACAGGGTGAGTTGAATAAGAAGGGATCATATCTAAAAAATAAAAATCTAAAAAATAAAATTAAGGTGTGAGAGAGGAGTATATTGAGAAGAGAAAGGGAGAGAGATATTGGGGAAAATTATCTCTCATAAAATAATTAAGAAAAAGCTTTTTTAATGGAGGGGAAAAGGGGGAAAGTGAGAGGAATAAAGTGAAGCTCACTCTCATCACATTTGACTTAAGGGGGGAATAGCATGCACATTCAATTTAGTATGAAAATTTAACTTACACTACAGGAAAGTAGGGGAGAAGGGGAGAAGTGGGGTAGGATTAGTGGAATATTTACTCTTTTAATTTTAACACTAAGATTTAATTTTTCTTCTCTCTTTTGTAAACTATATTATCCAAGAGTTTATGTTTTATCTTTTTCATAAAACCTACTAATTTTGTTTATTAATTGAATGGTTTTCTTACACTTAACTTTATTAATCTTGCTTTAATTTTCTTTCTTTTTAGAATTTCCCATTTACTGTTTAATTGGGTGGTTGTTTTATTTTTTCATTTTTTTTAAATCTGCAAACACATTCATTGGCCTCCTCTTTCTCTATTTGATTGATGTAAGCATTTAGTGATATGAATTTTCCTCTAATCGTTGCTTTTGCAGTATCCCCTAAGTTTTGATATGTTTTTTCATTGTCATCCTATTTAATTAAATTATCGTTTCTATATTTTGTTCTTTAACTCACTCTTTCTTCAATATTAAGTTGGTTAGTCTCCAATTACTTTTTATTATTTGTTTCTCAGGCCCCTTATTAAATAAAATTTTTATTGTGTTGCGATCTGAAAAGGATACATTTAATTATTTCCTGCTTTTAGTTATAAATCTTTTATGCTCTAATATATGGTCAATCTTTGTAAAGATAACAGGTACCACTGAGAGAAGAGCTGTATTATTATTTTTTCCTATTGCCATTTAATTCTCTCCAGGTAACTAGAATAGCTAAGTTAGCTCTCTAAATATATCAATTTACTTCCTTGACTTCTTTGTTATTTTTTAGCTATATTTAAATAGTTTGAAAGGGAAAAATTAAAGACACACAATTATAATGCCACTCTCTACTTTCACCCATAATTCCTTAAACTTTTAAAAATATAGATGGTATAGTATTTGGTGCACACAGATTTAGTATTGATACTGCTTCATTTTCTATGATATACTTAATCCTAATGAAGTTTCCCTGTTTATCTCTTGTAATTGCATCTATTTTAGCTTTAAACTGTGTTAGATAGCATGACTTCTACCCCCTCCTTTTTTTAACCTCAGCTAAAACATAATGGAGTCTATTCCAGCCTATTGACTTTGTGTGCATCTTTCATTTTTAAATATGTTTCTTGTAAACAAAAAATTGTCAGATTCCCCTCTCCTCTATACCCAGAATGTTACCATTAAGGGCATATATATTTCTCTACAGGTATAGATATGTAAATATATAGACATATGCTTTCTAAAACAAATTATACTCCTGATCTTTGTTTTTACATTTGTGCATATCCCTTGTTTCCTATCCCTTCTGCCTCTTCTACTTTTCTTCTACTCACTGCCATGCCCTCCTATTACTTGCCTATTTCACTAATAGCATCCCTCCATATCCTCCCATTCCCACATATCTAAACACTGTTCTATAGACTCCAAAAACTGATTTCCTCATCCTCCCCTCTAGAGATCTCTCCATTATCCTCCCATTGCCATTGATTTAAACACCATTCTATACCCCCTTTTACCTATTCCTTCACCTTCCCCTCTAAAGATCTCTCCCTTTTCCTTTCCCCCCATTTCCTTATCATTTTATTTCTTCTGAATTTAGAAGACTTTTATACTCCCCTAAATATATATGTATCGTTCCTTCTTAAACCCATTCCCAAAAAAAGTAGGTTAAGGGAACTAACAGATCTCCTCATCCATATAATTCCTCTGTGTTGATTGTTCTTCTTGTACCTCATTTATATAAAAATAATTACCATTTTAACTGTTCCTAAATGGTTTTACTTTTTAAATTCTTATCATACTCAGACTTATCTCAGTCTTTCTTATAAGTTACCTAATTTTTAATAAGAATCTTAGACATACATTTTGTATTTTACCTATGTAAATGGTAACCTGTCTGTTCTTATTTCATCCCTTGTAATCAACCTTTGGCATGCACCTCTTGTTTCTTTTGTCTCTTCTATGTCAAATCTTGTATTAAGTTCAGATTTTGTGTTTTTGGTTTTTTTTTTTTACAAAATCTTTCAAAATTGATAAATGTTATTATTTTTTTCATTTAGGATCACGGTTAACTTTGCTCAGTGTGTATTTTTGGCCAGAACTTCAGTTTCTCTGCCCTTCCACATATAATTTACCAAAGCTTGTAGTCCTTTAATACCTTTGCTCCTTAGTTTTGTGTGATTCTTATTGTGTCATTATCATATTTAAATAACTTTATTCTTGTTGTTTTTCATATTTTACCCTTGAGCTAGGGATTTTGGAATGTGACTATAATATTTCCATAAGTTTATCTCATAGTATTTCTTATAAGTGGTAATTGATGGATATTTTCTATTTCTAATCTCCCCCCACATACCTTTGTTCTTATACTTCAGGACAATTTTCTTTAACTATTTCTTGTATTTTTAAATCAAGATTCTTTTTTGATCATAACTTTCAATTAGTCCAATTATTTTTATGTTTTCTCTTCTTGATCTCTTCTCGAGATGGATTGATTTCTAATCAGATGTTTCACTTTCTCTCCTATTTTTTTCACTGTACATATTTTGTTTAATTATTTATTGATCCCTTATAATTTCACTGGCTTTGCCTTGCCCAATTCTAATTTTCAAAGTGTCATTTTCTTCCTTAAGATTTTGGATTTTATTTTCTCATTGGTTTACTTTCTTAATCTTTTTGTTTTTCCTTGGATTATTATTATTAGTTAATTTTTTCCTCCAACTCTATCATTTGATTTTTAAAGTCTTTTTTTTTTTTTTAACATTTTGAATGTATTCTTTTTGGGCCAGTGCCCATTTGATGTTACTCTCTAGGACAGAAGAAAGAAGATACATTACTTCAGTAGCCTTTCCTGAAGATGAGCCCTGGTCATTTCCATTCCCATAATAGGTTTCTATAGTTGGATTCTTTCCCCTTTGCTTGTGCATTTTTTGTGGTAATAGCTCAATTTTTTATAATCACCTCTAAAAATGAGGCGTGGGAAATGGTGCCTCTTGTCCCAGATCTTCAGTTCTCTCCTCTATCCTCTAGCCCAAAGTCAAATCTCCCTGTAAGTGCTGGCAGAAAGAGTTTTTCTGGCCCACTGCTTCTGCAGTGATTGGGCATGTGCTTTCCTTCTTGTCTTTGCTGCTCTTGGCAGCACATCTGGGTCTGGTGTTTCTTGTTAGCAGAGGTTTCCTTGATGTTCTCAGGCTCAGACACCCAAGTCCCCTCACTATGGGGGGATTGGGGCAAGTTTCTGTGAGTGTGCCCAAAGCAGCCTCTCAAACCAACTAATCCCAGGGCTTGCTTGTTGTTAAAGCAGACTCTAGCATGGAGGTATTTATTCTTCACAAGGACCCAACCTTTTCTGGGATTTCTCTTCTCATCTTTTTAAATTGGTTCAGGAAGACCTCTGTTGTGCCCCTAGTCTTATTTATTTTTATCTACACTTTATTCACCCTAAGGTGCTATTTTATCTTTCTTTTGGGGGCGGAAACCTGAGAGCTTGGAATTTTCTGACCTATTCTACTATCTTTCCAGAATCCTCTCCAATTCTCAATTTTAATCACATGTACAGTAAGTGTTCTACTCCCCTTCCTTATAACAATAAAGCTAATTATAATAAATAGCGAAGGATAGCTAACATTTCTATAGTGACATTAAGTTTGCAAACCATTTTACATTATGTTTTATGTGATTCTCACAATAATCCATCAGGGTAGACACTATCATGAATTAATTTTACAGATGAGGAAGCTGAGAGGGAGAGGTTAATTGACTTGCCCAGATTCACACAGTACATAAACTTCTGAAGCAGCATTTGAACTCAGGGCTTCTTTATTCCAAATCTGGCGCTCTAGCCTCTTTACTTCCGAATACTGCCAAATACTGATGGATCTAATCGTTATAATTTCAAGTCTTTGAACTTCGCATTCCTTCTCTGCTCTGTGTACTGCAATCATGTATTCTATCATTGTTGTTGAAAGGGGAAGAGACAAATATGATTGCCACTGCTGAGAGAGATAGAAGGGGAGAGGAGAGAGAGAGAGAGAGAGAGAGAGAAAGAGAGAGAGAGAGGAAGAGAGAGAGAGAGAGAGAAAGAGAGAGAGAGAAAGAGAGAGAGAGAGAGAGAAAGAGAGAGAGAGAGAGAAAGAGAGAGAGAGAGAGAGAGAGAGAAAGAGAGAGAGAAAGAGAGAGAGAGAGAGAGACAGAGAGAGAGATAGAGAAAGAGAGAATTTGTCACTTTCTCAGAGTCTTCAACCTGGCCCATGACAGAGCACACAAGATTTGTTCCTTGCCCATTTATTAAATGGGAAAAGTCAAACTGTTTTTTCTGACCAGAGCTTAAACCCAACTTTTAATTGAACTTAAAAGTAAAGAGGAAAATCAGTATTAAGCAAGAGGATAAAGCTGAATTTTTCCAAAGGCAAATTGACCATTTCCCCAGTGGGATGTGAAGATATTGGCTTTTTTTATGATATTCAAAGAGTAATAGGATGGAATTCTCCTGGTATCCCTGAAAATTACCTAGTGAACTAACTTGTGGTCAATTTGCCCAGAAGAATTGGTGATGATAGCTTGCTCCTTAGAAAAAAGAAATGTATAACCAGGAATAGGGCACTGAACTAGGAGACAAGAACACTTGGATTCAGTTCTTACATCAGACATTACCTAGCTATTTCATTCAGGGCAATTCACTTTAAATGTGAATTTAACTTTAAATATGTCTCAATTTACCTATATATAAAATAAATAGACTAGAATTTAAAGACCATCACAGTCCCTTAGTTCTAAATCTCTGGTAATTATTAACTTTACATAGATGTGTTCTGTGGCCCTTAATTCAAGAGGATATTGCCACTTACTTGGACCTAATAGAAACATTTACACTGTCTATACATCTAATTATAGCAAATTAGAGTTGAAAGTGACCTTATGCATTGTCTGATTGAACCCTATTATTTTACAGCTTGGGAAGCCTAGAAAGAGAAAGTCATTTACCCAGATAACTCCAGTAATAACTAGCAGAACCAGTTCAAATTCAAATCATCTGATTCCAAAGCCAGTGTTCTTTCCACTATTCAGGTATAGCCTTCAGTGTTTCTTACTACTGTGTTCTTATAAAAAAAATGGTGAGCATTAAAGATGCAAAATACTTCTTCCTTAAGTTAGTTTGTGTTATTAATGATTGTGGTGTTCAAATTATTTCTTTCCTATGCTATTAAATTATATGTTTAGTATTTCAATAATTCTAGCAAATGCATTAAAGGAAAAACAACATCAGTTGCTTCTTTAAAGGAGATGGAAGGAAATTTTCATCCCCCTAACCATCACTGCTCTACTGTATGACCTGTTTGCATATAAATTGCAATACAAGAGGTCTGTTCAAGCAGTTCATGTCCCAAGCTTATCATTCAGGTCTGGGTCTAAATGGAATAATGAAATAGATGTTCAGAGGGGATGGTAAAAAAAAAAAAGTGAAACATTTTTTTCTATTCCCTCCTGCTGGTCATTAGTCTGAATATGGAACATTCTGATAGTGCAACAGAAGCACTGAGGGATGGAGATTTCTCAGGCATGTAATAACCATTACAAGAATTTATACTTACAAACATACATAGATGCACACCATGTTTTTCACGTATTGAACAGTTTCACATTTAATCTGAACTTTCATGAAGCTTAATCTTCTTCCCCATGTATTATGTATTATGCAGGTGCATTAATACTAGATTGTAGGTCACAAAGCACCATAGTATCTTTCCTTGGGGGATATATAGCCAAGGTTGTGAAAAAGCACAGAAATAATTGTACAGTGGAAGGAAAAATGGCACTGATGATTTTTTACATTCTTGATCAAAGTATGTCAGACTATAACAGAATAACAGAATTTGAGAGTTTGAAGGATTCTCAAAGGTCATTTAAGCCACCTCATACAAAAAATGATTTCTTATTTCAACATACATGATAAGTGGTGGGACAGCCCAGGTTGGAAGATGTATTCCTCTGAGAAAGATACACCACCTTCTGAAATAGCAAATTCCACTTTTGAATAGCTGTAATTATTAGAAAGTTTTCCTGACATTCAGGTTAATTTGACTTTGCATACCTTCTTCCCCATCCATTTACTCCTTTTTATGCCTCTTGGGTCAAAAAGGATAAGCCTGATTCTTCTTCTACATAGCAGCCCTTTAAAATACTTGAAGAAAGTTATCAGGTCACTTCTGAGTTTTCCCTTTTCTGAAATAAACATACACATTCCCTTTGATTCATTCCAGTAGAACTTGAAAAATCTATAGAAAAAAAGAAGAAAAAAATTGCTCAAATCACTATAATACCTAAATTTATCCCTTTCTCTCTAACGCAGATAGGCATATTTTACATTTCCTTCCTTTTCGTCTTTTCATCTCCTCTCTCCTGCCCTCTCTTTTCAATCTGCTGTTACATTTCATTAATAGAAAATAGAGTTAGGTCAAAAGAAAGAGTATTGTAAGGAAGCAGAAGATTTGAATTTGAATTCCAGTTGTTGTGACTGGGCCTGGGTTAGGCTCCTTAAGTAAGTTAGATTAGAGATTGGATCTGAAATGAGACCACTTATCAGTCAACAAAAGTCAATTTACTCAACAAAAGCACAAAAAAAAGAATATTCAGAGAGCTACAATATTGATTCGGTGGGGTATAGGTTTTCTTTTTTTTAACTTTAAATATTTATTAATTTTTAGTTTTTAACATTCATTTCTACAAAATTTTGAGAAATATTCTCCCCATCTCATCCCTCCCCCAACCCATAGCATCTTGCTATCTTCCCTCAATATGCCCTCCCTTCTATCTCACCATTTCCTTCCTTTATCCCCATCTTCTCTCTTTTCTTGTAGGACAAGGTAGATTTCTATACCCCATTACCTGTATTTCTTATTTCCCAGTTGTATGAAAAAACATTTCTCAACATTCCTTCGTAATACTTTGAACTCCAACTTCTCTCCCTTCCTCCCTTCTCACCCATTTCCATTGAGAAGGCAAGCAATTCAATCTAGGGTATATATGTATAGTTTTGCAAAGACTTCCATTATAGTCATGTTGTGTAAGACTATATTTCCCTCCATCCTATCCTATCTCCCATTTATTCTATTCTCGAATTTTGACCTTGTCCCCCCCCAAAAGTGTTTACTTCTAATTATCCCCTCCTCCCATTTGCCCTTCCTCATCTCACTTGTCCACTTCTCCCCTACTTTCCTGTAATATAATATAGTAGCATATATAGTAATATAGTAGTATGCTACTTTCCTGTAGTATAATACAGATTTTCATACTGAATTGAAGGTGCATGTTATTCCCTCCTTAAGCCAAATGTGAAGAGGGTAAGCTTCACTTTCTCCCTCTTATCTCTTCCATATTCTCCTCCATTGAATAAGTTTATTCTTGCCTCTTTTGTGAGAGATAATTTGTTCCATTCATTTCTCCCTTTCTCCTCCCAATATATTTCTCTTTCACCCCTTAATTTTATTTTTTTAGACATCATTCCTTTTTAATCAACTCACTCTGTGCTCTCTCTCTCTCTCTCTATACACACACACAGATACATACACAACACACACACATATACATATATACACACAACATACATACATATACATATATACGCACAACATACATACATATACATATATATACACACAACATACATACATACACATGTATACATACACACACATGCACACACATATATATATGTGCGTGTGTGTATGTATAATTCCTCCAACTACCCAAATACTGAGAAAAGCTTTTCTACCTATGTTTTGTCCATGATATTCTGTCAGTCACAAGTCTGAAGAAGAAACTGATTCCCTGTGATCTGTATTTTTATATTTTATATAACAAGACATTATATCAATGACCCAAACCTTCTTAGTCCCCTCAGACAATTAAATCTGAAAAATGGATTTCAATACCTTTTAAGGAAAGACTAGTCATGTAAACTATATGACAGATATTGCTTCTTCCACACTGCAGCTGCTTCTTAACTACCTGTGTGACATAGTGAAAATTATTTTACCTCTTAGGACTTGTTTCCTCATCTACTAAATAGATTTCCATTTAATTCAATGAATATTTATTGATGGTCTTATCTGTGCCAGGCATTATTGTATGTGCATGTCTAAATGATCTGCAATGACCCTTGTAGCTCCAAATTCCATCATATTCGGTTTAAAAATAATTATATAATTTAGAGAGGATATAGCTGTGAAAGGCACCTAGACAGATTAGGTCTTTTTCTTCTCTCCTCACATACTGTTGTATAATGGATCTGAATGTCTCTAAATGGTACAGTAATTTGATACTTTTGTTTGGTCATTTTTTGTTTAGGCAGATGAATTATTACATCAGTTTGTCCAGCATTGATAGCTGGGACAGTTCTAGAATATTTTTTTCACCTGGAAACACAAAAACATTCTGGAAAGTCAAAATTATTTTCAAACTATTCAGGTGCTATTTCTTGCTAATTACTCTACACATTATTGACTGAACCATAATAAGGAAAGGAATATTCAGCTAAGACACAGAGCTGAAGAAGATGGGTATAGCCTCTTTACCTCTGTGTTAACCTTGCTGGTTTGTTGGTGAGAATTCTGAGGGAGCAGGGGATGCCTCCTAGTGGTCTTTTGTTTTTAAATATCAGTCATCTACATCTATGGCCCAAGGTTTATAACTCTATGTAAAAGTCCAATTTAAAACAAACAAACAAAAAAAGGAGCTGTCTTCACTCTCATACACACAAACACTGTTCTCCTTCTCACCATGGCATGTGGCTTTCTGTTCATTGGCATACAGAAGGGAAGGTTTTCAATGTCATCTTCCTATCATGTGAACAAATGCCAGAGGATTTTGCTTCCAGAATTGTCAATCCATGACCTTTCTTTAATAATGTATTCATTGCAACCAAATATATAAGAGAATGGAGATTGATGTGGACCTGTTAGACCTGATGATATTTCTCTAGAAGTGGGATGTTGCTGCTCTGAATAGAAAGAGTGAAATACCAGAAGACAAGACAGGATATGAAATCTAAGATGACTTAAGATGAGTTAACCTTTCTAGATATTTCAGTATTTGTGAGGAGAAATAATAATACTTTGTTTTGAATCCTGGCTTAGTCAGAAATAAATTTAAGTTTATGATTACATACTAAATTCTCTAAATTTTTATCCTGGGAAATAGTCATGCTAAAAGCTTTACTTTCTATTATCCTCACATAGGAAGGCAGTTATACAGCAGGAAGAGTCCTTAATTTGGAAGCCCAGACACTGAATTCAAATTTCAATTCCACTAATTACCAATTTTGTGACACCAGGTAAATTCTTTAATGCCCTCTGAGGCTTGTTTTTCCTAAATTTTAAAATGAGGGGGTCAGATGGGACGAAATCTAATTTTCTTTCCAGATCTATCTATCTATCTATCTATCTATCTATGACTCTATTTTCCTAAGATCTCATATCTCTCTGCTTCTCTCAAAAACTGACAGTAATTTCTTTTTATTGCATTTAGTCTAAATCTTCTTTTTGTCATTTTCTTCCAGGGGAAAAAAGGACATATTAACCTACAAAAATTCAAACTAGATTGTAAGTAGTATACAAGTAAATAGTATGCAAAATAAACTAAAATATATGTATGTGAGTGTATATATATATATATGTATATGTATATATATATATACATATACATATATATATATATACACACATCTATGTATTTTTTAATTTTCCATATTTATAATGATGATACTGAAAAATTAAAACTTTAAAGGATTTGAGCTTCACAAATGTCATACAGGTATTAAAGATAGTATTATTTCTATTTGAAGATGAATAAGAAACAGACTCATAAAGTATCGGAGATTTCCTCATGACATATAGCTAGCCTGTAGGAAAGGTGGGATTTGAACCCATATCTCCCCAATTCTGAGCAATTCATCTCTTCAATTTTATGACTTGTCATTTTACAACTTTTTTTAATGGAATTTTTTTAATTTTATTTTTCATTTTTAACACAGTTTATAACAGATAAAACAGTTCAAACTTTTGGTCAAGTGATACTTCTTTTTAAGACATTTACAATATGGACCACAACATTTTTTTAAAACATTAACCAACTAAGACACAAATAATATTTATGTTGCTAACTTCACAATCTCTTCACTTAATTGTCTCCACAGTATTACTAATTTGTTGTTGTTGGTCTAAAGTCCTATGCCTAATAGCTTAATTTTAGACTTAACTTTAGATGTTCCTCTAACAATAACCTATAATTTAATAGATCTGGTATTGCGCTTACAAACCTTTTAAAGGTTTTAAGGTTATAAGGTTATAAGAAATTACCACCACGAGTAGAGACAATTTCATGTCAATTTCAGGCAGGAGTAGATTGTCAACTTGCATTCAGTCAGGGTTAAAGTGTGCCAGATGTCAGTGGGGAAGTATAAACAGGAGAATTCTACCTCAGCCCAGGCTGAACAGCTGCTCTCCCACCCTTCCCATGAGATCACCTTTTGCAGTTCATACCAGCATCTCACAGGCTTACTGGCATCATGGATTGGAAGCTCAGACTGCCTTTCTTGCTACCCATACCTGGTTAGACTTAGAAGAACAGCCAGTTAATAGTCCCATAGAATCTTAAAATAGCAAGTTCCAATAACCAGGTTTCAGATATGACTTTAATTTCACATTGACTAAGGAACATCTTTTGAGGTAAGTCTTAAGTGGCTTACATGCCTTTCTATACATGTTCTAGTTCCTGATTAAATAACAATCATAAAATCGAATTTACTATTAAAACCTTAACTTTTCCATCAGTGCTAAATTTTACTCGAGGTTAACTGCCTCTAGGAAACTTAGACTCAAATTCTTTTCCCCAAACTAAATAAGTCTCTGATTTAGTCTCAGTAATTAATTCAGTCATCTGTTTTAATAATAATTGCTTTTACCTCACATGGAACATGTGATATTTTCTCCACATCATTCCCCTCCCCCCACTTCTTAGTACCTTGCATTGTGATTACTCCTTCCCTCAACGTACCCTCCCTTCTCTCACACCCCACCCTTCCCTTATCCCCATCTTCTCTCTTTTCTTGTATGGCAAGATAAATTTCTATACCCCATTCCCTGTATTTCTTATTTCCCAATTACATGAAATAAAAGTTCTCAACCTTTGTTCCTAATACTTTGAATTCCAACTTCTCTGCCTCCTCCACCCCCTCCTCAGCCCCACTGAGAAGGTAAGCAATACAATACCGACTAAATATGTGTTGTTTTGCAAAAGATTTCCATAATAATCGTGTTTTGTTATACTAATTGTATTGCCCTCTGGCCTACTCTATCCCCTCTTACTTTTTCCCTCACAATTGACCTTGTCCCTTCTCGAAAGTGTTTATTTCTAGTGACTTCCTTCTCCCATTTGCCCTCCTTTCTAACATTCCCCTCACCCCACATGTTGCCTCCTCTCCTGCTTTCCTGTGGTGTGATATAAATTTTAATACCAAATGTAGTGAGCATGTTATTTCCTCCTTCAGCCACATGTGGAAAGAGTAGCTTCATTTTTCCCCTCTCCCCTTCTCCCTTTTCTCTTCCATTGAACAAAATTTTTCTTATCTCTTTTTTTGAGCTATAGCCAGCCCCAATCCATTTCTCCCTTTCTCTTCCCAGCATTTTCCTCCTTCATCCCTTAATTTTTGTTTTATTTTATTTTTTTGTATGGATATCCTCTCTTCTGATTCAACACACCTTGTACTCTCTATCTATATATGTGTATGTGTGTGTGTATGTACAATCTCTCCATGTACCCAAACATTGAGAAAAATTTGAGATTTGTAAATGTTTTCTTTCCCTATAGTAATGTAAACAGTTCAGCTTTAAAGAGTCTTTTAAGATTTTTTTTCCTGCTTATCTTTTCATGCTTCTCTTGATTCTTGTCTTGGGAAGTCAAATTTTCTTTATAGATCTGGTCTTTTCCTCAATATGAATGACTGAAAGTCTGCTATGTCATTCAATGACCATTTATTCCCTTGAAGTATTATACTCAGATTTGCTGGGTAGGTGATTCTTAGTTTCAATCCCAGTTCCTCTGACTTCTGCAATATCCCATTCTAAGCCCTTTGATCCCTTAATGTTGAAGCTGCCAGATCCTGTGTTATCCTGATTGTATTTCCACAATACTCAAATTGTTTCTTTCTAGGTGCTTGCAGTATTTTCTCCATGATCTGGGAACTCTGAAATTTGGCCACAGTATTCCTAGGAGTTTCTATGTTTCAGGAGGTGATCAGTGGATTCTTTTAATATTTATTTTTGCTTCTGGTTCTAGAATATCAGGGCAGTTTTCCTTGATAATTTTATGTAAGATAATGTCTAGGCTCTTTTGTTGATCCTGGCTTTCAGGTTGTGCCATAATTTTTAAATTGTTTCTCCTGGATCTATTTTCCAGGTCAGTTGTTTTTTCAATGAGATGTTTCACATTTTCTTCTATTTTTTCAAATTTTTGGTTTTATTTACTAACTGCTTGATTTAACTCATTAATTCATTTCCCTGAATTCAGTTCTCTCTTTCAATGAATTATTTTATTCAGTGAGATTTTGAACCTTCTCCTCCATTTGACTAATTCTGCTTTTTAAAACCTCCTTCTTCTTGTTGGCTTTTTGGACCTCTTTTTCCAATTGAGTTAGTTTCTTTTTAAAGCTGTTATTTTCCTCAGCATTTTTTTTTTTTTTGGTTCTCCTTTACTAATCTGCTAACTTTTTTTTAAAGGTCTTCTATTGCCTGAGCCCAATTTAAGTTCCCTTTGGAGGCCATGGAGGCAGAGGTCTTGACTTCCTCTGACAGTATGACTTGTTCTTCCTCATCTGAAAAGATCAGGGGAGACACCTGTTCCCCATGAATGTAACCTTCTACTGTCTTATTTTTTTCCATTTTTTGGGTATTTTCCCAACCAGTTTCCTCTCCACAACCACCTTGCCCCCATTCTGCCAACCCAGCACTGGGGGCTGAGATTCAGATGAGCTGCTTCAAAGCCTTTGTGGCTTTAGGTGAGGGGCAGGGCTACTATTCAGTGTGAGATTAAGATCAGCTGCTCAGATTGAGGCAGGCCACCACAGAGGGCTCAGTTCCCTCAGGGGTTTTACGAAGAGACCTTCAATAATGTATGCAGGCTACTGACTGCTTTGTGAGCCCCATCCAAGTTATGGGGACACCCTGCTCCCTTCTTGGCTGGTGGAAAAGCCCCTCTCACTGACCTTTGGCATGTGTGGGTTGAGGGATCTGTGCTGCTGCTGGAGATTCTGTCCCTGAAACCTGCTCAGATCTGCTCCTCTCAGTGCAGTGTGGCTAAGGCTGGGCTGGGCTCTACTCTGAGTCTGGTGCAGCAGACCTTTCCTGTTGGACTTTGTAGTCACTCTGGACTAGAAATCTCCTCCACTCCATTGTTCTGTGGCTTCTGCTGCTCTAGAATTTGTTGAGAGTTCTTCTTTACAGGTATTTTATGGGCTGTGGGGTAAGAGCTACTGTATATGGGTCTTTCTACTCTGCTGTCTTGGCTCCTTTACAACTTTTTTTAGATGAGGAAAACAAAAAATACACTTTACTCTTCTCAAAATGATTGGAAGAAAAATTCCAATACAAAGTCCATAGGTAACCAGTGTGGATTCTGTTATTGTTAAGGACTGAAAGAAACTAAATTTCCTGCCTAAGTCAGCATGAGGGCACTTTTCATGGTTCTGTCCTCTAACTATGACTATACATAGAAGGGTAAGATATGCATTTCAAAATTACCTATTAATTTGATACATGTTGTCCCGCTGACTCTACAATATAAGCACCCAAACATTTTTAATGGTGAAAAGAAATCTGAAATAGGCTACTGGTATCATCATCAGAGTATTTGAAAAATATCCAGCATTCCACCAAACCCTCTGCTGGATAAGGAAATTATAAAAGAAAGACAGACCTGGAAACTTTCTGACATTGTCTCTGTCAAGTTTTGGTGCTAATCACAGGACTGTCCCAACATTTACCTCAATTCAATTCAACTTAATTAGTTTCATTTTATTACACAAACCATTTGTTGTTGTTCAGTCATTTTGGTCATTTCTGACTCTGTGACCCCATTTATGATTTTCTTGGCAAAAAGCTATAGTGATTTGCATTTCCTTCATCAGCTAAATTTATAGATAAGGAAATAGACAAACAGTATCAAATGCCTTGCCTAGGCTCAAAGACTACTAAGGGTCTGAGACCAGATTTTAACTCAGGAGGATGAGCCTTCTTAACTTGGCAATCTGTAAACTATGCCACCTAGCTGCCCCATAATAACCACAGGCTTTATATATAATATCATCTCAGGATATGTAATTTGAAAGATGTTGCTTTACCTTACAACCTCTGAATCTTACTAGTTGTGTAGCTATGGTAAAATCCTTAAACTGTCCCAATCTCTGTTTTTGTGTTTCTTTTGTTTTGTACCTTATTTACTGTGGAGTTGATATTGGAGTCAGGAATACCAGGGTTCAAATCCTGCCTATGACAGCTACTAGCTATTTGGGGCTGTTGCTTAAACTCTCACTGTTCCAAACACTTCTCTATCAATCAATCCACAAAAATTTATTAAGCACTAACTGCCTTCCAACCACCATGTTAAAATGTTAAATATACAAAAGGAAAATAAAAGTTGTTTCTGCCCTGAAAGAGCTTATATTCTGTTTGTAGGTGGAGATTGCAATATGAATGCAAATAGATATAAAGAAAACATATAAAAAGATAGAAAGTAAGCTTGAGGGAAAGTGTCTAGCTCTGAAGGGACCAAGAATGACAGCATTCAGATGGCGCTTAAGTTGAAACTTTTTTTAATAATATTTTTCCCCAATCACATGTCAAGACAATTTTTAGCATTCATTTTTACAAGATTTTGAGTTCCAAATTTTTCTCCCTGCTCTTATCTCTCTGTCATTATTGCTGATACTGAGCACAGTGTTGTCCTGGTTTTGCTCATTTCACTTTGTGTAACTTTGTACAAGTCTTTTTAGGATTTTTTCTGAAATATGCTTGTTCACTTCTTATTGCACAACAGAATTTCTTTACTTTTATACAACAGAGCTTATTAAACCATTTTCCAATTGATGGGCATTCCATCAATGTATCATTTTCTGCCACCACAAGAAAATATGCTATTAATATTTTTTGCACATTTAGGTTCTTTTCTTTTTTTAACATTCTCTTTAGCATACAGACCTAGTAATGGTATTGCTGGATCAAAGGGTACACAGTTTGGTTGCCCTTTCCTGGAACGATTGTATCAGTTCACAATTCTGATTGTGAACAGTGCATTAGTGTCCGATTTTCCCACATATTCTCCAATAATTATCATTTTCCTTATTTTGTCATATTAGATATATGATAGATTTGAGGTGATCGTTTAGATTTTTTTTTGCTTTTTTTTTGCATTTCTCCATTCAAAAGTGATTTAGAACACTTATTCATATACCTATAGTTTGCTTTGTTTCTTCATCTGAAAATTGCCTTTCCATATCATTTAACTACTTATCAATTGGGGAATGCATGTATTCTAATAAATTTGATGCGGTTCTCTATGTATTTGAGAAATGAGGCCTTTATCAGAGACACTATAAAGATTGTTTCTGCTTTCCTCCTAATCTTGTTTGCACTAATTTTTTTATGCAAAAGCTTTTTAATTCGATATAATCAAAGTTATATATTTTATATTTCATTATAATGCTTTCTATCTATTGTTTAGTCATGAAGCTGTAACTCACTCAATTTCCCCTTTAAGAATTTGGATGCTATATGGTGCATATATGTTCAGGGCATATATATTTATTACTGATATTACTTCATTGACTTTGGTATTATTTTTAGCAAGAGGTAGTTTCCTTCCTTACATCATTTAATTAGGTCTTTCTTTTGTCTGAGATAAGGGCTTCATGACCTGTCTGTAGCACCAAGTTAATGTTCACAGCACCTATGGTGGCCATGAATATTCTGGTGCAATTTTGAATCATGAAATACATAACAGACTCTTCACGTGGAAAACAGAACTAAAACATTTATTCAGATACTAGAAAGTCAAATCCATCATAGCAACAGACATCTATACACAGTAACAATGCAGAGGACAACACCATCCCCAAGCCTTTCCCCTGATAGGCTTCCCACACACCAGGGTTCCCTTAAACAAATCAGAAGCAGCTTCCTTTAAAAAAAATCACAAGCAAGCTCTTTCACTCATGCTACTCAGTTGCCTGCCTGTCTATATCCTTCCTAGCCCTGACTGCTATCATGACTAAAATCCTCTCAGCTCTGCTCTAATTCTGCTAAGTCCTGTATAATCCTGATTGTAGTTCCTTGAGATTTTAATTCTTTCTTTCTGGTCACTTGCAGTATTTTCTCAGGAAGGATGTGAAGGTTATTCTGTCTTGATTCCAAGTCCAGCCCCCTGGATGAACCAATTAAATGGAAGGGAAGATGAGACTCAGGAAAGTAAAGGAAAAGGGCTAAGGTAAGCATAAGATAAGGTAAAAATATCTCACCTCAGCAACTATCCACACTATGTCACAGGAATAAGGGAAGCAGGATCTGGACATTTTACTGTGATAGCATAGATGAAGAATCAATTGATTAAGACCATTTTCCTCCATAGCCATGTGAAGACACTGCATAGGTTCAGTGTTAGGCAGTGAGATTAATTTCTGATCTGTTCATCATATATCTAGGGAATCAAAGGGGGAATGTATGCTTAGGTAGAGGATGCTTATTTCTACTAAGCATCTGAGTTGGTAAATGTAATTTCTCAATCTCCTAGAATAATGGTTTCAAACTCAAACTGTACATAAAGTTTCCTCCCCCATACATACATATTGGCTTAGAAAATCACATTTTACGCTTATGCATGTTTTGTAATATTCTTATTTATTTTGCTAAATATTTCTAAATTCCATTTTGATCTGGTTCAGGCCGCACTTAAGGAGTGTTTAGTGTTGTATGGGCTTGTTGGTTTGACACCTCATCTCTACACCAGTTCAATAATCTCTTCATGAGATTGCAGAAGACTCTGTCCAGAAGACAACTTGAGTTAATAGACCTCATGTGTAAAAAGAGGATTTGAGATTAAATAATAACTAGTTTATATTGATATAATTTCTTAGTTGAAAGAAGCCTGGGCTCCCTTGTGTAGCCTGAGGCTCAGAATTTGGGATGAATCTCAGTCTGTTTTGGATGAGATCCCCTACTATTCCCAGCACCCTGAAACTCAGAAGTCTCTAATGGATATAACTGCCTTTAAGAGCAACCCTGCTCTTGCCTTTGGGTCCAAAAGTCCAGGGCACTTTAATTATAATCATTCGCTGAGCCATAAGAATGAGATGATTCTTGGGTTCCAGAGGCTGAGCTAATGTTTGATTGCTTGCCCTGGAGCCTCACCCCAAAAGGCAGTTGTGGGACACATTTGAAAGACTTTTAGCTTCAGTCACTAAATCCCAGGAGGTTTTGCACCCCTGTTGCCTTTGTTCTGTGAGGCTCAGGCTGTTTGGAAGATAAGAAGCCCTTTTGTACCAGTCTCCAAGCACTTATACCTATATGTCAGGCTGTAAATCATTGGTAGCTTGCCTTCTATTAGAAACAAAAGATAAATTTTTTGATGAGTTTAGTCAAGTACTGTAAACAACACTATGGGTTTATAGTTGCTATTTTCAAAATTTTACTGAGAAGGAAAAAATAGTTTTTATGCAAGGACATCAAAAGTGTAGCAGCTTGCAGTTCTAAAATGTACTTGAAGTTCAAGTTGTAAAATGTATTATGTTGGCATGGTATTTAATCTCTAAAGGCTACCCATTGCTTTTAGCCTCACCTTTAATTCTATACTCTAAATGTATTTTTGATTAATATATGGCCCTCAATCTTAGGCATAATGCATAAGGGCAAAGGCTTTTTGATGGCCCTATTATTTAGCTGCTAGTGTTACCAATGGGCTTGCTAGATCAGATATACCTTATTCATGAAGATATTATACCAATTTGTTCTTTCCCTAACACTTCATACAAGTTGAAAGCTAAGTAACCTTAGAAGTTCAGAAAAAAAAATTGATCTGTTAAAAAGCCAGTAAGCATTTATTAACTACTGATTTTGTGTAATATATTTTAAATACAAAAACAAAAGTGAAACAACTCCTACCCTCAAGGAGCTTATTTTTCTTGGAGGGAGGTAGCATTTATATAAATAAGTATATGTATATATAAAGTATGTGCAAGATTAATACAAGGCAATTTTGGTGGGGTTTCAGAGGATAGTGCTTCATTTTGCCATGTTCAAATTTATAATTATCTGAAATATGATAAATGCAATGGAAATAAACCTTATGGGTCAGAATTGTGGGACTATTTCATGGTTTATATTAATTTCATTGTTTATATTAATTGGGACTTACCCATTACCCATATTAGTTGGGGGTCAGGAAAGATTTCATGTAGAAGGTAATGAATGCTTAAAAAGACTTTTATAGAAAACCAGGTGGATTCCAAGAGACTGACGTGAAAAGGGATTATTTTCTACTAATAAGGTTGATAGTGCAAAAATACAGAGATGGCAAATGAAGTGTGAGGAACAACAAAACAATGAGTTTGACTAGAACATAGAAAATGGAATAATGCATTTAAAAGGCAGGTTGATAGGTACTTCAAAATCAAAGCTTTGTTTTGCGTATAATTCAATTCAACAAATTTATTAAATCTCTACTATTTACAAAGAGCTATCTTCCAAGCTGTTAGAAATGAAAATTTAAAAATCATTCTCTGTCCTGAGAAAGTTTACTATCTGCTAGGAGGAATATACACAGACACAAATAGTTGTGCTGCAAAGTACATAACGATACAAATACAGTAAACATTCATTAGGTGACTACTGTGTGCAAAGAACTGCTAAGCAGTGATGTGCATGCAAAATTTATATGATACATATCTTCTCCTGAAAAGGTTTACAATCTATTAATTCATAAAAGATGTACAAAGCACTGTGAGCAATCCAAGGAGAAAAAGGAATTGAAAGTTATTCAGCAGGCAGTGGGGAATCAGACTTAGAAACATAATCAGATTTGGACAGACAGTGATAAAAATGTAATTTTGAAAATGCCGCTGGATATTTTTAGCAAGTAGAAAGAATCTAGATTAGAGGCTAAATCAACGTTTTTATTAGATCACAGTGGTTGTCTCAGTAGCTAGAAGGCACAGAAAGAACATGCAGGAAGCTTTAGGAATTCTTGGGAAATAGGGGATAAATGTATTAAAAGAAGAAACACCTAGTTATTCACCTTCGTTTATTCATTCTGCATTCTGTCTTGAACTAGACGACATAGTGTTCTGGACACAGCTTTGAAAATGAGTTGGCATTTTAATTTTTCTGCTTATATCAATATAAGCTAGTTATTGCTTAACCCCAAATCCTCTTTTTACATATGAGGAAACTGAGATCTAGAGAGAAAAAGTGACTTATCAGAGGTCATTCAGCAACTTAGAGGTAGACTAGGGATCAGAACAGAACAGGAGAAAAAAAAAAGTCATGTTATATACCCAGAGGATTTAGGTCCAAGTGTTTACTGCCACTTACTACCTATGATATGCTATGTATATAGCATTATCTGTGGCCTCAGTTTCATTATTTGTAAAATGAGAAGGCTTATCTAGATGCCCTCCAATGCCAATTAAGATCCTTTTCAGCTATAAACCTATACTCCAGTGAAAGTGCTTTGTAAACTTTGAAAGGTTCTATCTAAAATATGAGTTTAATTATTCCTAGGATGGCTTTCTATAGTAAAGGAACTCAAATCAAACTTCAGAATTGTGTATTTAAATATGATTGAGGTTAAAAAATATATTCAGAAATGTAAAATACAGTACTTACAATATTGAATGTAGCCTAACCCAGATTAAAATATAATTTCAGAGTATTTAACAAAATAAGTAAAAATACAATAAAACATGGTTCATATTGATTTGTTGATTTCTAAGTCAAAATGTGGCCCACAATTATCCTTCTGTGCTTACATAAGTGGCCCACATTTCTATTTGAGTTTCATAACACTGGTCAATAAGTCATTTCTAATATCTTCACAATCAGTAGTTATAACTAGTAATTCCAGTGTCTCAGGTAAATTTAGCTAGTGTGTGTGTGTATGTGTGTGTGTGAGTATGCTTATGTGTACACGTGTGTGGTTGTGTGTGTGTGTTTGTGTGTACATTTGTGTGCCCATGTTCCAAATGCATGAGTGTTAGGGATAAAGACATTAATATGAGTACTTGAAGCAGAGTGAGACAGAGTTGGTGAGAACTGGAAAAGTTGAGGAATCTGTACATTGGTATATTCAGAGTAGAGGGGATAGGATACAGACAACTATAAGTCAGATGCCAAATTTACTAGAGAGAAGAGAAAAGGATTTAGACATCCATGAAAGAAAGCAACAAGGATATAAATAAGATGTGATGGTCTTCAAAAAAAAAAGAGAAATGGTTGTAGAATGATAGTCACAGGGAAAGTAAAGAGAAAGGCTGAAAGCTACAATGTCAAAACCTTGTCCTGGCCCCTTGTACTAGGAAATATGGGAGAGATGGCCAATAGATTTGGGTAGAATGCCAAGGGATTCTTTTGAATTCAGTTAGGTTTCATTAAGCACAGAAGTTCAAAGGACTGAAATACAGAGATATAGGACAAAGGGGATTTGTTAAAAGGGGGACAAAAGGTGTTTAAACTCAGGAAATTATACAAACTAAAGAGGATTAGGATGAGATATCAATTGGGAACTTGAGGGGAAATGGCTAACCTTTCTAGACTCCTCGGATGATTAGGGATTTGTCTTAAGTATTCTCTGGGTTTCATTTCCGGATCATGTGATACTTCTTTTTTTTTATTTTTTTAATTTATTTTATTTATTTATAAATGTTTTACAATCACTTCCTTAAAATTAAGATTTTATACCCCCACACCTTCCCCCCCTACCCCCCTCCCTCCCCATGACAGCATACAATTCTGTATAGGTTCGACATATTCTTTCCTATTGAG
>CM053774.1:82449519-82472603 GCA_028658325.1 Potorous gilbertii
CTGGTTCTCAGGTGGGGGCAGGGCCGCCTCTCAGGCTCAGTTCCCTCAGGGGGTTTATACAGAGATCCTTTGTAGTGGAGCTGGGGTGGAGCTCCTGCCTGCTCTGGGAGTCTCTGGCCGAGGTGCCTCTGCCTCTGCCCAAGCTGCCTCAGCCTCTGCAGCAGCGACCGCTTCCCAGTGGATCCGAGTCCCGGAGATCCCCCGCTCCCCTCTCAGCCCGTCCCTCTCACTGACCTGTGCGTCTGTGTGTGGAGGGACCTTCGCGGCCGCCCGGAGATCCAGGTCCCTGCTGCCCGCTGGGCTCTGCTCGCTCCTCTCAGTGCCGCGTGGCCGGGGTGGGAGAGGGGAGCGCTCGGCCAGGGCAGGGCTCCGCAGGGCAGGACTCCGCTCCCGTGTCCGGGGTATCTTTGCAGTCGGTTCTTCAGGGCTCTCTGCAACGGAAATCTCCTTCACTGTGTTTCTGTGCGGCTTCCAGTGTTCCAGAATTTGTCAGGAGTTCTTTTTACAGGAAATCTATGGGCTGTGGGTTCGGACCTAGCATAGGTGAGTCTTTCTACTCCGCCATCTTGGCTCCGCCCCCCCTATAGCTACAATTTCTAACCCAAATAGTGATGATCAGGGACATCTTGGCTTCAACTATGATCTTACTGGAAGGCTTTCTAGCTTATCCTCATTATAATACGAATAATGTTTGTTGATGGCTTTAGATAGATATTTATTCTTTTAAGTAACGCTTCCTTTATTCCTATGCTACATATGATATTTAGCAGGAATGATTTTGCCTCCATTTTGCATCCATTGCAACAATCATATTTACATTCCTTTTGATATATATATATATATATATATATACATATATATATATATATATAGTCAATTACACTGATAGTTTCTCAATTATTCTGCCAGACCTTAATTTAGTGTATAATCTTTGTGATAAAATACTGTAACTGCTTGGTAATACTTTATTCAAAATTTTGACATCAATACTCAGTAGGGAAATTGATCTATAATTTTCTTTCCGTTTTTGCTCTTTCTGGTTTCTATACTAAGCATCATATTTGTGCCAAAAACAGAATTTGAGAGAACTCTTTCTCTTGATATTTACAAATAGTTCATGTATTATTGACATTAATTCTTCTTCAAATGTATGGTAGCATTCACTTGTGAAACTATCTTGTCCTAGCGATTTTTTTTCTTAGAGAGCTCATTTATGACTTGTTCAATTTCTTTTATTAAGATTAAGCTATTTAAATATTCTATTTTCTCCTCCATTATTCCGGTGAAGTTATGGATTTTCTTTGTAAATATTCATATATTTCAGTGACATTCTAAGGTTTAGTAACATGCAATAGGGCAAAATATCTTCTAATAATTGTTTTAATTTCATCTTCATTATTGGTGCATTCAGTAGTTTCAGTTTTGAGACTGGTAATTTGGTTTTCTTATTTGTAAAATCAAATTAGCCAATAGTTTATGCATTTTATTGTTTAATTAATGAAACCAATTCCTGGTTTTATTTATTAGTTCAATCATTATCTTACTTTTCATTTTGTTAATCTCTGTTTTTTTTAAGATTTGTCATTTGTTGTTCAGTTTGAACTTCTTTATTTTTCCTTCTCTAGTTTTTTTGTTCAATAGCATGCATGCCTAATACTTTGATCTTCTCTCTATCTCTGTATCTCCTCCTCTCCATCTATGTCTCTGTCTGTCTCCCTTTCTGTGTCTCTCTGTCTGTCTCTCTCCATTTAGAGAGATAATCATCCCCCGATTAATTCTTTGCTTGCTATCTTATTGTTGTCATCTTGTTGATAGGATTATTTATTGTTTCTCTGATTTGTTCTATGTCCACTCATTTTTAAGGATTACATGTTTTACTTTCCAATTCATTGTTAAACTATTTTTCCATGGTACTTTATTGGATATAATGCATATTCATGATGGTCTGAAAATGATACATTTTATAATTCTGCATTTGTTCCTGATGTTTTTATGCCATAATACATGATTAAATTTTGGGACAGTGTCATGTATAAATGAGGTAAAAGTTTATTCCTTTTTATCCCTATTCAATTTTCTCCCAAATCTATCATGTCTAATTTTATGCATATTCTATTCAGCTCCTTAATTGCTTTCCTGTTTATTTTATGGTTAGATTTATCTAGCTCTGAAATGGGCACTTTGAGGTCACACACTAATATAGTTTTACTGAGAATCTCGATGCTAGGTCATTTGATGCATATATGATTAATTTTGCTATTACTTCATTGTCTGCAGTACTTTTTATCAAAATGTAGTTTTCCCGCATCTATTTCAATTTCTTCTATTTTTAATCTTGTTTTGTCAAGATCATGATTTCTATGTTTATTTTTTAATCTCAACTTAAGGATAATGAATTTTACTCTAGCACCTTATTTTTTGCTTTTGTTTGGCCCTCCTGTTTTAAGAGTGATTCCCATAAAGAACATATTGTTAGATTCTGGTTTTCAATTCATTCTGCTGTCTGTTTTTGTTTTATGGGTGAGTTCATCCTGTTCAAAATCACAGTTAAAATTACTAACTGTGTTTCTCTCTCTCTCTGTCTCTCCATCCTTCTCCTAACCTCCTTAAAGGTCTATTTTGCTTCCATTGTGTCCTCTCCTTCTATAATAGAGCTCTCTACTTCCTCCTTTCTTATTACCACCAGTTGTCTAACTAATTCTCTGTTAGAAAACTGACATTACCTGTCTTTTGTGTAATCTCTAATATTAAATCCCAACTCCTCTTCTTGTTATTTAAAACTCTTCATAATCTGACATTCTCACCTAGCTGCACATTACTCATCTTCAAGCACTTTAAGCCAAAGTAACCAATTTGCTGAAGTCTGACACTATAATGACACATATTCTTCTGCCTCAATACTTGTACACTCTTTAGAAGACTGAAATGCATTCCTTTCTCATCTCTGCATCTTCTAGACAATTTCTAGTACTTAATCCCTAGTGCTACCTCCAGTGAGAGAGAATCCTTGACTTCCTCCAGTTGCTAATTATGCCACACTTTTTGTATATGTGTGCATACATTATCCTATAGAAACATACACAGGTAAATAATTATATATTAAACTCTCCCTATATAATAAACATATATAAATATGTATCTGTGTTTATATTCATAAATATTTAGATATAGATATAGCTTTAGATATATAGGTATAGAACATTTATTGATATAAGTATCAAGTATGTATGTATGTATCTATCTATCTACCTCCATATTGAATTAGAGTGCCCAAAATATTTGAGGGGTTAAATATTTTTAAAATATTGGATTAATGAGTCATTGAACCACAATTATAAGCATTAATTTAATGCCTTTGTCAGTTACAAGATCTGGAGATGTGGCATGGAGAATAGAAGTTAGGTTATTCAAGTATTTGAAGAATTCTCATGTAGAGGATTGAATAGAGTTGTTTCAATGGCCCCAAAAGATAGCAATGGGAAGATGGAAATTAGCAACTGGAAGGTGCTGTGACAATGCAAATTTAAGACTGATATCAGGAAAGTCTTCATTAAAATGAGCCAAATTGAAAAGTTGAATACAATTCTTTGAAAGGTAGTTAGTTTTTCATCACTTGAAATACTTAAACACCAGTTGTATGATCATCCAATTTTGTGCATGTGTTGTCATTTTTGTTTGATAAGGAACAGGATGGACTTTGATTGCCTTTGATGTCTAAAAGATCTGTTATTCTCTGATTGTTCAAATGAGATTATCTTATTTGTTTTTGAGATTTAATTTAAAGATATGTTGGCATTGACCCAAATTCTGTCTGTGGACTCCAGAGTAACCATATTACAATTTGTGTAAAATGTTTCTTTTTGGTATAGGGCCTTCATTTGAACATATTCAGAAATAAAATTCATTACTGAAATTTGAAATAACTGTTTTAATCTAGGTAGAATTACCTCAAGGATAATTAGTCTTCAAAATCATTTTTTAACTTATATATGCTTTTTTTATGCTATAGGATGATTTGAAGAAAAAACAATAGGAGCATGCTTTCATTGTTCAACAACTGAGTTTAGAATAACATATGGGATTCTTTATACAAATGGTTCATCTGCCTCCAATATCAGTATTACAGGGTATTAGCTATAATGCTTTATGTTTAGCCTTGTATGTTTCTTAACCTATTGACCAAGGTTGCTTATCAAATCCTTTATTAGGCATAAAACTCATATGCAAATAGCCACATTCCCTCTCTGATCCAGACAATATTTTATTTTCACTTCAAAGGCTAATGTTCATTTTGTTTTGCATACACCTTTAGGACTATTGCTCTTAGTTAAACTAAATACAAAACCCATCTGTCAGGACCCAAGAGATTTTGCTATTATCCACCACTTTCCCATTAGTGTAAGGTCAATACTACAACAAGCTAAGTCTCAATAAATATGCAATGTGAAGATAAATTGTCTCAAAGTTGGAACTTCCAGCTGTCAATGCTATTAGTGACAAAGAAAAGCTGAAGCTTGCCTACAGGAATTGGATGGTCATTTGGGAATCATTTCCCTGGCAGTTTTGAACTGTTATATAATGCATTTTAACAGAAAAGAACTATCTTTTATTAAGTATGTAGATTAATAAATTTTTCCAGAAATAGCTTTTTCCACCAAAGGTGATTTGATGAATGCATTTTTAACGTATGTGGAAAATTTTGGCAGGATCATAAATGTATTTTTATACTTTCTATCTCTAACTGTAAAACTCAAACTTTTCTTTTTAATGCCCAGCTTCTGTCAGCTACAGATTTCCTACAGATAAAAGTTCAAGCCATTTAGGAAATTGTTTTTTAGGATAGTAATTTCTAAATTGATTTATTTAACAATTAATGTAACTAGAGACAAGCAAAGCATTGTAAAATAGGTCTTACAATAACACCATATTCTTTTTGTTCTGTGAGTGTAGCAATACATTGCAACAATCTTTTTTAAATTAAAACACTAATTATCAAGGTATCGATAGGATCATTTTCTCATAAAAAAAGAAAAAAAGAACTGTATATGATAACATGATTCTCTTTTATATCAATGGATTTCATTTAAGAATATGTTAAAATTAGTGTGGTAGATCCAAAAGATCCTGCTTATCTGTATTTCCTTCTGAACTACTCATACTCTTTTTCCATATATTTTTAGATGTTTCATTCATCGCCATCTTTCTTTTTCATTTTTTGCTTTGTGTCACCATTACTGTGGCCATTTTCAAATCTACCCTACAACAACAAAAACTAATGCCCTTTTCAGAACAAAAAATAATTGCAGTAAATACATGTGGTAAAAAAAATACCACATTGATTAGATTTGAAAAGGTACATCTCAGTCTGTATCTTAGGTTTATAACTTCTCTGCCAAGAGTGAGGAAGAAAGATTGATTATTAGTTTTCTGGAATTGTGAATAGCCATTGAAATGAACATAGTTTTAAGAGTCTTTTTAAATTGTTTTCCTTTACAGTGTCATATAAACTCTTTAAATTATTTTCCTGGCTTTTTTTACTTTAATTTACATCTCTGTCTATCTACCTACCTACCTACCTACCTGCCTGCCTGCCTACCTATCTATCTGTCTGTCTGTCTTTCTATCTCTCTATCTATCCTCCCAGTTTTCTCCAAACTTGTTACTTTTGTTATTTACTATATACTGCAAAAATAATCCATTGCATCTATATACAATATTTACTTCTCATTACAAGTGCAGAAAATTTTAGAAAAATTTAGGTTGGTAGGACATCCTACTGCTTGGCCACCGGTATTGCATGAGGGGAGTTACATTTCTTACGTTAAGCCAACAGTCATAATTTTTTTCTTTCTTTAGGTTAGAATCAGATAGAATCAGACTTGTCCCTGTGGTACTATCATATTTCACCACATAATGGTCACCACCATATAATTGTTGCTCCCTTTTATTTTTCAGACAAAAAAATGGTTTATAATCTTTCATCACATAGTATAATTCTGTTCGTCACACAAGGAATTCTTAGTGCATGCATCTTGCAACTATTCAATTTTAATGGACATTCACAGTAATAAATGATCAACATTGGGACAATTTTTAAAAAAGATCTTCACATAAGGGTAGCATCCCACTCTTTTGCAAAAAAAGTTGATATAAAATTGTTGCAGATCATGTAGTGAAATACAGCACTTTCCTTTAATCAGCACTTTCACTTGACCCTGATTCAGGGTCAAATATAACCAGTGATTAGGATGGGAGAGAACAATGTTGTGGCTAAAGGGAATAAATTTATCTGTCATGCTGACCAACTACCCACCTTCCACCACTTAAATATGTTTACTCCTTGATCAGGAATTGTCAAGGGTTAATATTCCAGATTCTTGTGGCTTGTGTCAGATTTAAGATGATTATGAGATAATATTAATACAGTTCTTTCCTATATGCATCAAACCTCTAGACATAACAATGCTGACACCGGAGATTTAGGATTTGAACAGATGCTCTTTGCATCCTTTTCTTTAGATAACATGCCAACCATAGTGAAGTTTCTCTTTATGATTTACTCTTTCACAGAAAATGAACTCACCCAGCCAAGAATATTTAGGAGTGGTCATTTATCTAAGCAGCTTTGACATTAATTAAAAAAACATTTAAATGACTTTAAAGAACAGGAAAACTCTTTCTTTGACATCAGCTCTCTCAGCAAGCGGAAGAAGAAAAAAGAGAACTTTCAATATCTGCTTGATTTCTGAGGTGAAAAATTTACCTTTCTTTGTATTCCCTCTACTTCATACAGTGCTTGGTATATAAGTTTATTGACTGATTCACTAATAGGGAAACCCATGCTTTGGATTCATGTAACCCATCAGTTTTAGAGAATGAAGGAAGAATTATGATGGAGCCTGGTCTAGCTTTATATTAGTTCTTGGTAGCTGTTCCACTTCCATTCCTAACATTGATTTTACTATATTGGCTCCATTTGAATGTGTTCCTCATTTGAAGTACCTATTCCAATCATCCTTTTCCAACCTTGCATCCTTGGCACAAAAGGATGCTGTGGAAGCAGTATTTTTAAACAGATTGTCATCATTCATCTATTCAGGAAACTCCTTTCATTCTCTCCAAATGTGAATAATGTTTAAAATTTTTTTTTCCTGAAGTTGGGTTTCAGTATACACAGTGTTTTGAACAATCTTCTAGTCTTTACCAAGACAAGAAGAAACAAAGCTTTCTGTTCAGATGATATATATTCTAGAACCTCACCTAAGTAGGAGGCAGAAGCAATCTCTCTGCCTGCCAGAAGAGGGACTGATCTCCCCAAATCCTGATGCATAGTATTTTACAATTGGTTAGTTTTCATGAATGATGGGAAACAGGAAAGATGAAAATTAATGATAATTAATAAGCATCAGTTTCTTTCTATTACTATCATTGTCCTTTTCAAAAAACATTATTTTCTCTTCTTTTCTAAATAAAATAAATCTCCATCCTTACTACAGAACACTTTTATGCTTGTTCCACTCCAGCAAAATATTTAAGGGAAAGGTACCTTGAAAGTCCATGGAATCAATCTGTTCTATTACAAACAAAGGAATTTTGCAGGCAAATAAATATAAATAAAATTTTACAATATCCAAATACACAACAATATACAACTATAATCTCTTTTTACCTTTAGCCGTGGTCAAATTACCCTATTATTTCCAGTTCCTTGTAGTAACTAAGAAAATAGAAGAAATGGTGACCATAAAATATAATCTTTATATCTGGCATTTCTAAGTTTAGTTCATTTTGTTCTTGTTTACTTGTTTACTCCTAATATGTTTGATAGATATAAAGAGAAACTAATGTTTACCTGATATATTTTTGCATATTGTTTTCCTGACTTATAGAGGAAAGGACTTTAGAGGTCATCCATTCCAACCCCCATTGAATTGATGAAGAAATCAAGGCCTAGTAAGGTTAAGTGGCTTGTCCAAAGTTATAGGCACAGACCCAATTCTCATTTTATTTCCTCTGCCTTCAAATATAGTACTTGCTCGCCTTGTTTTATATGCCTCTACTAATTACTCTGATTGTGGGAAATATGCCATTTAACCTTCATGAGTTTCCTCATCTCTGAAGTGAGAAGTTAGATTAGGTCAGTATGATGGTCCTCCCTAGTTCTAAATAATTTATTGACATTTTCTCAGTATTAAATTTGATCAACACTGAGGAGTCTAAGTGTAGAGTGCGAAAGAACTTCAGAGTTTCTTGATATCCGTTGAAGTAAAATGCCTTGATAGGGTTCAAAAGCAAGATTAGAACTCACATCTTCTGACTGTAAGTCCATATATCCTTCCACTATATTTTATTGAAATATAAATTAAAGAATGATAAAGAAAAGCCCAGATGTTAGGAGAAGGAAAGAGAGAGACAGACAGAAAGAGACAGATAAGTGGAGATAGGGACAGAAATTGTAGATATCCAGAAATGTACTTGGCCTTGAAGTAGTCTAAATGATTCTAGGAATTTGGATCTTGTTAGCTGCTTATTAGTTTAGGAACTGAAATCCCTGGTGACTCTCTGTTCTTTCAGCTACGTCCCACAGAACACCCATGCACAATATCCCTTGGTGGCTAAAGACTTGGCCGAAGAGGTCTTGAAGGGGAATAAAGGGACAGCAAATGATTCTCTGGGTGAAGGCAGCCTGTTTCTATCTGGACTACCTTGAGATGATTTATCTAGAAATGCACCCCATAATAAGGGAAGCCTGAGGAAATTTTCTTTGGAAAAGGAAGCAGTGAGCTTCCCTTACAACTCAATTTATGTGCTCCTTCTTGAAGGAATATTTTCCTAATCTCCCTAGTTATTTGTATTCTCTCCCTTTGTCATTCTAGCAAAGCATAAAGTCCTAGAGACAAAACTGACTTTTCATTTTGCTTTTATATCTCCAGGGTCTATTACAGTGCTCTTGCATTTCTTGTAGATGTTTACTGAATTGGTTTGTTTTAGAAAAGATGTTACCAGTTGATCCAAAGTAGTGAGCTCCTTCTGCAACCTCAACCATGTCCTGAGTTTCCATCTCTACCTTTTCCCCCTTCCTAAACTCACACTTTCCCTAAAACTCATGAGGCCTTTTCTGTCTCTTTCTTAAGGTGCAAAAAACTCTCCAAATTATTGCTCTGGTTGATAACCAAAACTTGACTCTCTAGAAACTACACACATATATACACATACACATACGTATGTATATACATACATATATATGCATAAATAGACACATGCACATTTATGTGTATATGAATTCATAAATATAACTTTACAAGAGACAAAAAATGAAGATGATTTACTGCACCCCCTTTTTTTCCTCTTTCATGTAGGCATATTTTTAGAATATTTTTTCTATCATAGACTGGCCTAATTTAACCTTTATATATGACATCATGCTGTCCATAGGACAAATTATGACATTAAAAATTTGCATAGTTTTTGGACATGTTGTTGAAATTGTGCTTGACTAGACCATAAAGTACAGCTCTTTAGAGTGAAGAATAGAAACTATTCCGAATAGCGATAGAGACTTGGATATGTTGTTTTGTTGTTGTTCCTGTTCTTATTTTCTTTTTGACCTGGGTAGGCTTCTTGCTGGATTTAGCGCTTCACCCGATATCTTGTTGTAGTTTATGTACTCATTCTAAAATTTCCTGATTTTAGTTTTGAAAATTAGACCAAACTTGGTCATCATCCATGTTAAGGCAACTAACACAAACCATGCTAAACATTCTGAGGTTCTGGAATTCTGTTTCTCCATACCAAATCTTGTCCATTCTCCTTTGAGAATTTTATCTATAATTTTGACAGTCAAAAACTAAAAGAGATTTGAGCTTTCCTTACAAATGTGTTTGCATTTGTTAAACAAAGCACTAGAGAATTTTTACCCTAAATTACATTTTAACAAACATGGACCTAATCAGCAGTTTATTTTCTGTTTTTTTAAAATCAGATCACTTTGCACTCTTCTTACAAATTTCTATGGAGTTCAATGTTATAAAACAGAATTTATAAAAATGAAAGTTTACAGAGATAGAGAATGAAGATAAAAACCTTGTCCTTTTTACTTGGTTGCCCAAATTGATCTAGAATTGATTCAGTTCTGGGTATTTAAGAAGAAGCAGTTTATACCTCAGTGGGTTTATTCTTTCCAGTTCATTTCTTGTTGATGGACTAAGTTCACAACTTGCCAACCACAATTTTGTCATGGTGCTGATCTTTTGTTCTCAATTGCATTTCTAAGATTAGCAGAGCATGAATAAAATTATCAAGAAGCAGTAAATTCATATAGTGAGAGCATATCCCCATTCTATCTTTACTCAGATTATTAAATGACTTCAATATTAAATGACTTAATTTTTATCCCCTTAAAATATCAGTAATTAGAAAAGGAGTATTAATTTCCCCTAGACAAATATTTTTTAATCTTTTTTTTATCCTGAACTTATTTTAGGATCAAATGGTAAATATTTTCAGGTTAGAGAAAACACAATTAGATTTTTTTAAAATCATTTGTGAGTTCATTACATGTAAGGCACTCTGATAGACACTTAGGTACATAAAGACAAAAATCAGCCATTTTTTCTTTCCAGGAGTTTATATTCTACTGAGAGAGGGGAAGGAGAAGGGAGGATATAATTTTAGATCTCCCAAATAATACCTGTCTGGTCTAAGACAAACCTCTTTGAGCCTCCTTTCTCATTAGCAAAATGAAAAGGTCTGACTCAAAAACTCACAGAATTTAGGAGTTGGAAATGGTATCAGCAGGCATCTTACTCAAGAAAGGAAGACACAATTTAAATTACCTTACAAATGGTCCTCCCCTGTCAGCCTAAACATCTCCAAGGAATAGTAGCCCGTTCCATTTTTTGTCAGCTCTAGTCATTAAGTTGTTTTTTCCCTCTGATATCAAGTCTCTCTTTGTCTGTTTGCAACATGTTTCCATTACTTTGTTCTCGACTCTGTAAGGCCAAACAGAACAAATCTCAAATATGTGATAATTATTAATATCATTTCTGCCTCTAAATTTGTGAAAACATACCCAAATGTGTATTAATAGACTACATGAAATATATGAGCAGAGATTTATATATGTGCATGTACATGCACCCATTATATATATATATATATATATATATATGTATATATATATATATATATACATATATATATATATATATATATATATACACACACACATATACTTATCCCTTTAAAGTGTGTGTGTGTGTTTGTGTGTGTGTGTGTGTGTGTGTGCATGTATGCACATATGGGGAAAAACAAGGTAACTTGGAGAGAAAGATATGCTTAAGACCTTTATTTTGAGAGTGCAGGGGAATGAAGGAAGGTTTAGTGGTGGAGATAAAATCTGACCTGAGCTCAGGAAAAAAAAATGTAGTTGAGAAAATAGGGAATATCAGACATAGGCTCAACTTTAGAAAATTCAAAGAGGCAGCAGATGGAGCCCAGTCAACAAGCCAGAGGCCAATTTTGTTAAAACAGTTTGTGTAAAGGGGTTGCATGAAACAAAGCTGGAAAAAATAGTTAGGAGTCATTTTATGGAGTGCTTTAAATTATAGGCTGAAGTGTTTGTATCATATCCTAAAGGCAACATGTCTTTTAAAAGTTTTTGAGTAACATGGTCCTCCTTATTCCTTAAGAGATCATTTTAGGATATGCGTAAGAAATAGATAAGGGGAGATACTAGTTTCATGGAAGCCAGAGAGGGAAATAATACAATAATCCAGATGAAATATAATGAGAGCCTGATACTGGGTAGCTCTCATGTGAGTGGTGAGAAGGGAATGGATTCAAGAAATATTCTGGAAGTAAAATCAGCAAAATTTGGAAAATTATCGAAGGGCAAAGGAAAGAGAGGAATCATAGCTAGGAGAATCATAGCAGAGTCATCAGAAAGGAGGAAGTTTGGAAGAAGGGCTTGATTAGGGGAAATGTTGAGGAATTCCATTTTGACCATAATGGGTTTGGGATATTTTCAAGCATCTAGATGGAATTGCTCATTGGAAAATTTAAGCTTGGATAGTGGTGTTTATGAGAGGGATTAGGAGAAGATTTAGAAACCTAGAAATCATAGAAATAATACATAGAGGGAATAAATGAACCCATGGGACAGGACCACAAGACAGAGTAGCAAAGTGGAACATAGTACAAATTTAATGTTTTTTGAATGGAGAGAAAGAAGGGGAAGTTTCTAGTAAGTCCTAGAAGACTCCTGGTCTGTCTAGCTAACATGCTGAATCCTATGAACAGCCAGCCAACTAAAGCAGCAGAGAGACTTATCCATCATTCTTACCATGCCCCACAGCAACTATTGGAAAAGTTCTCCAGAGAGACAACAGACATCAAGGCTCACCACTTACAGAGTTGAATTGTTTTGATTATGAATCTTCACTGTATGTGGGTCTCATTAACACAGTGTTTTAAAATTTTGCCTCCTTTTTTCCACAAGAATTCCAGTTATATACACATAACCTACATACATAGACACATGTATACATACATTCACGCATGCATACCTATGTGTGTATCTCTGTATATGTGTATATATGTGTATATGTGTATAGGGGAGAGGGAGGACTTTTAAATATATTTTTTCATACTATCCCCTTTAAGTAAATGCCTTTTTAATAAAACTATATGAGTCTACTGTTTGATGGTTAATGAGGAAATATAACAGTGAGGGTAGGGGCCTGTGAACAAATTAAAGTCAAGAGCATAATCAACCACAGTGTGATGCTTAGAACTTTAATAACAGTAGCTACCACTCATCTAGGGTACTAATCTTCTAATGTCAATGAATTGAACAAATGATCCCTAAGGGGAGTATTTTATTTGCATCAGTTGAAAACTTGCCTCTCTGCACTCTCTACTCATTATTCTTAGCTCTATTTCCCATACCATTTTCTCTAAATATTTGAAAATAGCTATCATATTCCTTGTAAGTCTTTTCATCAAGTAATCATCCAAATTCTTTCTTCTATTACTCAAAGAGTAAAATTAAAAAAAAAAATCTTTCATCATTGTAGCTTAATGTCTCTGGATGTACTCCACCGTGTCAATATTCTTTCTAAAATGTGACAGTGAACCAATTACAACAGCCTCCGGATTAATTTCCCTGCCTCAGTTCTCTGTCCTCTCTAATTCTTCCTAGATTATACCTGATTATAAAATATAATTCTGGCTTATTCATCAACCTATAAATAAAATCCAACTTTCTCTGTATATACATGAAGGAATTAATTACCCATGTTAGAATATGTAATATAAAAATGATATCCATGAGAAAAAGTAATGGAAAGAGATAATTTTTTTCCCTTGACTCAATAAAGAGAAAAAACATACTTTAAAGAACCAAGTCGTATATAGAAAAACAATTTGCAATTTCCAAGAACGCTAGAATGTTTCAATGTTCATGGACAGGTAGATTTAATTTAGTAAAAAATTACAATACTACAGTAATGAATGTACAAACCCCTCCAGCCTCGACTCAGCAGCACTTGAGGGCCCAGGGTATCAAGCCAGGCCCTAGTCCCCAGTAAAAGAAGTTTCTGACCACACCCCTCTGCCCCAGGAGTGGAGCTCAACTTTAAAAGTCACTGGATAGGCCAAAAAATAGCAAGAAAGAAAAAAAATGCCTTGATCCTCGAAAGCTACTAAAGTAACAGGAAAGATCAAAACCAAAACTCAGAAGAGGTCACCATTGTAAAAATACATACATGTGAAACCTCAAAAGGGAATATGAGTTGGGCTCAAGTCTAAAAAAGTTTTCTTGGAAAAGTCCTAAAGGGATTTTAGCCATCAAGTAAGTGATGTAGAAGAAAAAAAATGGGAAAAGAAATGGGAAGTATGCAAGGAAGGGAGAGTCAACAGCTTGGAAAAGGAAAGACAAAAATTGAGTCAAGGAAACAATGCCTTAAAAAATAAAATTGGCTAAATAGAAAAAAAATCCGCTGAAGAAAACAATTCCATAAAAGTAGAACAGCTTAATGGAAAGGGAGGTACAAAAGCTAATTGAAGCCAATAATTACTTAAAAATCAGAATTGTTGAAGTGGAAGCTAATGACTCTATATGACATCAAGAACAGTCTGAAAAAAATCAAAAGAATGAAAAAAGAAGAAAATGGAAATTATCCTAATGGAAAAAGAAAACCAACAACAACAAAAACAACTGACCTAGAAAATAGATCCAGGAGCGATCATTTAGACTATCTGAAACCCACGACCAAAAATAGAACCTAAGCATCATTTTTAAAGAACTTATTGATAAAAACTGCCCTGATATCCTAGAACCAGAAGATAAAATGGTTATTGAAAGATCCCAGAGATCACCACCTGAAATAGACCCCAAAATGAAAACTCCAAGGAATATTGTGCACAATTTCCAGAATTACCAAGTCAAGTAGAAAATATTCCAAGTAGCCAGAAAGAAAGAAAAAAATCATATATCAAAGAACTACAGTCATGATTACACATTTCTTGAAGAGAATATTCTGGAAGGCAAGGGAGTTTGGATTAAAAGCAAGAAGGGGAGAAGATGGACAACCATAGAAATAAAGGACATTCACATTTTTCTGATAAAAAGACCAGAGCTGAATAGAAAAATCAGTCTTAAAATATAACTCATAAAAGCAGAAAAAGTACACAGGAATGAAAAAAACATAAGGTTAAATTGTTTGTACTTCTACTTGTTAAGATGACACTTATAACTCTTGAGAGCTATATCTTTATTAGGGAAGTTAGAAGAGGTATGCGTAGGCAAAGGATGTAAGTGTAAGTTGAAGTTGATGTGATGATATTGAAAAAAGGTAAAATAAAGATTAGACTGGGAGAAGGGGAAAGAGGGAGAAAGAATAGGGTAAATAACAACACATGAAGAGGAACAAAACAGCTATTTCAGTGGAGGGAAAGAAAGGAGGAGACTGAGCATTGTTTGAACTTTACTTTGATCAAAATTGGCTCAAAGAGGTAATAAAATACACATTCAGAAAAGATGGGGGGGTGGAGTGGATAGAAGGTAGGAGAGAAGACATGGCAGAAAGAAGAGATGAAATAGAATAGAAAAGGGAGGGGTATTGATGGGATGGAAGAAAGATTGAGGGAGGTGGTGGTCAGAAACAAAACACTGGTGAGGAGATACAGTGTGAAAGTAGAGAGAAAAGTATATGGTGGATATAAGATGGAGGGAAATTCACAGCTAGCAATCATAGATATGCATGTGTATAGGATGACCTCTCCCATAAAATGGAAGCAGACAGGAGAACAAATTAAGAATCAGAATTCTACAATATGTTGCTTATGAGAAACACATTTAAAGCAGAGAAATGCACACAGTGTAAAGATAAAGACCAGTGCAGATCACATTATGCTTAACCTGAAATTTAAAAAAATTCAGAGGTAACAATCTTCATGTTAGACAAAGGCAAAGCAAAAAAGCAAATGATCTAATTAAAATACATAAGGAAGGAAACTGCCTCTTCCTAAAAGATATCACAGATGATGAAGTAATATTAATTCTAAACATATAAGAACCAAGTGGTATAACATCAAAATTCTTAACAGGTGAAACAAAGTGAGTTACAGGAAGAAATAAACAGCAAAACTCTACTAGTTAGGGATCTCAACCTCCCTTCTCAGACCTAGATAAATCCAACCACAGAATGAACAGGAAAGAAGTTAAGGAGGTGAATATAATTTTAGAAAAGTTAGATATGGTAGACTTCTTGAGAAAACTGAAAGGGGATAGAAAGAAATACACCTTTCTCTTACTAGTACATAACACCTATACAAAAACTGACCATGTCTAAGAGCATAAAAAACTCATAATTCAATGCAAAAAGGCAGAAATGCATTCTTTCCAGATCATGATGCAATAAGAATAATGTGCAATAAAGGGACATGGAAAGATAGATTGAAAATTAATTGGACACCAAATAATCTAAAACTAAAAAATGAGTGGGACAAACAACAAATCATAAAAACAATCAATAATTTCATCAAAAAGAATGACAATAATGACACAATATACCAAAACTAATGGAATGCAGCCAAAGTAGCTTTCAGGGGGTAATTTGACCTCTTTAAATACTTGCATGAATAAAATAGGAATGGAGGAGATTAATGAATTAGGTTTGCAACTTTAAAAAGTTAGTAAGAAAATAAATTAGAAATTCCTAATTAAATAGAAAATTAAAAATTTTGGAAACAAAAGGAAAGATTAATAAAATAAAAAGTAAAAAAAACACTATAGAACCATTAAAGAAAATTCAGAGTTGGTTTTATGAAAAAACCAATAAAATAGATAAACCTTTGGTTAATTTGATTAAAAATGAAAAAAAAGAAACCTTAATTTCCAGTATAAAAAAAAGGGGGGAATTCACCACCAATGAAGATGAAATTAAAACAATAATTAGAAACTACTTTACACAACGGTATGCCAATAAATCTGGCAGTCTATGTGAAATGAATGAATATTTACAAAAATATAAATAAATTGCCCAGATTAACAGTAGAGGAAATAAAATGCTTACATAACACCATTTTCATATATGTATATATATATATATATATATATATATATATATATATATATATAATTAAATAATAAATAAGTAAATATTCCATCAATTAACTATGTAAGACAAAAATCTCTAGGGCCAGAGAGATTTACAAGTTAATTTTATCAAACCTTTAAAGAACAGTTATTTTCAATACTACATAAACTATTTGAAAACACAGGGGAAGAAGGAGTCCTACAACATTTCTTTTAGGATACAAATGTGGTATTAATACCTAAACCAAGAAGAGCCAAAACAGAGAGAGAAAAATAGAAACCAATTTTCCTAAGGAACGTTGATGCAAAAACAAACAAATAAGTGAATGAATGAGTGAAAATAAATAAATGAATGTAATTTAAGCAAAGATATTACAGCAAATTACTACCAGGATAATTCACTATGACCAAGAAATATAGGCTTGTTCAATATTAAGAGAATATTCAACATAATTGGCCATACAAAAACAAAACTAACAGAAATCACATATTCATCTCAATAGATGCAGAAAAAGTTTTTGACAAAACACAGCACCCATTCCATAAAAACACAAGAGACAGGAATAAATGGATTTTTCATTAATGATGAGCACTATTTTATGTACAACCAGCAGCTATCATTATATGTCAAGGGCATAAGGGACAAACTTTCTCAATAAGATCGGAGATAAAACAATGATGCATATTATCACCAATATAATCCAATGTTGTACTATAAATATTAGCTTTAGTAATAAGTAAAGAAAAATGAAATTGAACAAAGTAAAATATTTGTGTGTGTGCGTATGTGTGTTTTTCTTTGGTTGCTGAAGAAGACCATGCCATCTGAGAAATAATGCCATGACATGCACTTGACTTTGTTTTGAGCGAGGGAGGGCTGTCCATGCAGCCAGCCTCACTGAATTCAGTGACCAGATATTCATCAGGATGACTGGAGATGACCTGGGATGAGGCAACTGGGGTTAAGTGACTTGCCCAAGGTCACATAGCTAGTGAGTGTCAAGTGTTTGAGGTGAGATGGAACACTAGTGAAGGAGTAAAAAGTAAAATAGACAAAGAAGAAATAAAGCTTTCACTCTTTGCAGATTATATGATGGCATACTTATAGAATCCTAGAGAATGAACCAAACAAAACTAATTAAAACAATTAATAACTTTAGCAAAGCTGCATGATAGATCATTGGAATTTCTATATATTGCTAGCAAAGCCCAGCTGCAGGAGATTGAAATATTTGGGAGTCAACCTGCAATGACATATCCAGAAATTTTATGAACACAATTACAAAACATTATTATACCAATCTTTTGGTTGATAAAAGCAATGACTCCACCTTCAGGGATAGGAACTCACTATTTGGCAAAAATTGCTGGGAAAAAGTGGAAAAGAATATGGCAGAAACTAGGCATAGAACACCTCACACCATCTGCCAAGGTATGACCAAAATGGGTACATGATTGAGACATAAAGGGTGACAGAAAAATCAAATTGGAAGAGGAAGGAAAAATTTGCCTGTCAGGTATATGTAGAAGGGAAGAATTTATCACCAAACAAGAGATAGAGAATATTATGAAATACAATGTGGATGATTTTGATTACATCAAATTTAAAAAGTTTTGTATACTCAAAATCAATGCAACCAAATTTAGGAGGAAAGCAGAAACTTGAGAAACAATTTTTACAGGAAGTTTTTCTGAAAAAAAGTATCATTTCTCAAATATATAGAGAACGTAGTTAAATTTATAACAATTTGCATGTGATTTCCCAATTGATAAATGGTGAAAGGAAATGAATAGGAAGCTTACAAATGAAAAAATTAAAGATATCAAAGTCATATAAAAAGTTCCACATTACTATTGATTAGAAAAATGCATATTAAAGCAACTATGAAGCAAGGCATCACAACTATTGTATTGGCTAATATGATAGAAAAGAAATTGTTAAATGTTGGAGAAGATGTGGGAAAATTGAAACACTCATGCATTGTTAGTGGAGTTGTGAACTGATTCCCTCATTCATTCTAGAGGGCAATTTGTAACTATGCCCAGAAGGCAGCCAAACTCTATGTACACTTTTACTTAGCAATCCCACTACTAGGTGTGTATTCCAAAGAGATCATAAATATTTATAGCAGCACTCTTCTTGGTAGCAAAGTATTAGAAACTGAGAAGATACTTATCAATTCACTAATGGTTGAACAAGCTGTGTTATATGAATGTAATGGAATTGTTCTATAAGAAATGATGAGCAAACAGACCTCAGAAAAACCCTGAAAAGACTTAGAGGAACTGATTCTGAGTGAAGTTTGCATAACCAGGAAAATATTTTGCATGGTGCTAGCAACATTATGTAACGATCAAGTATGAGAGACTTAACTTTTCTTAGCAAAACAATCCAAGAAAATTCCAAAAATCTTATGATAGAAAATACTATCCAGATCCAAAGAAAGAATTATGGAGTCCAAATGCAGATAAAAGCTTAGTATTTTTACCCTTTTTTCTTCTTTTTTTTTTTCTTTTTGTTCTTATTCTTCTTTCACAAAATGACTAATGTGGAAATATATTTTATATAATTGTGTATTTATAATCTAAATAAGATTTCTTGTCATCTTGGAGAGGGATTGGGGGAGTGAGGGAGTAAAAATTTAAACTTAAAATCTTATGAAAGTGAGTGTTAAAACTATATTTATGTATAATTAGAAAAAATAAATTCATATTAAGGGAAAAAAATAGAATTGGGCAATTGGAAACTAGTGATTCCATGAGATATCAGGATACAACAAAGCAAAGTCAAAGAATGAAACAAAGAAAAAAATGTCAAATATCTCTTCAGGCCATGGTAAGTATATCAAGGAGACTTATAATGGAAACATTATTGGACTACCTGAGAGCTGTGATCATAAAAAGAGCCTGGACATCATATTTTAAGAAATGATCAAATAACACTGCTTTGACATCAGAGTACCAAAGGGTAAAATAGGAATTGAAAGGATAAATTGACTATTTCCTGAAAGAGATCCCTAAATGAAAACACCCAGACATATAATCAAATCCCAAAGCTCTTAAGTCAAGAAGAGATTATTGCAAGCAGCTACAAAGTAACAACTTGTATAACATGAAGCCATATTCAAAAACACAGAAGATTTAATCATTTTCACCATAAATGATCTGAGGGCTTGGAATATGATATTGTAGAAAGCAAAGGAACCACTATTTCCAAAAAGAATAACTTACAAAAATTGAGTATATTCGCTTGGGGGAAAATGTATATTTAATTAAATTGAGGACTTTTATGCATTTCTGATAAAAAGACCAGAGGTGAATAGAAAACTTGACATTCATAGGACTCAACAGAAACATAAAAGAGTTACAAGGAAATCATGAGGGACTCAATAAATTTTAAAATGGCAACATTCCTAAATGGTAATGTGATAGTATAGTTCTTAAGAATCTTATAATTATTACAGCACGTAGAAGAAGTTTACATTGAAAGAGGGCATGAGCATGAATTGATTATATTAGAGTGCTATTTTTATGGGAGAGTTGTGGGAAGTTGGCAGATTAGGTCAGAAAATGTAGGCTCTCAAGATTTTCTCCCACAAAAGCTTTAAAATAACAACTTAGGGCCAACAAAGTGTAGGTGGAGATAAGAATAAGGTCACAACTGCAGTCTTCCTATTACAATTTGTGAAGATACAAAGAAAAATTCCAGAATGAGATTTGGTCCCTGTGAAGAGTAGACACCTCCAGTCTAGGGTCTCTTTTAACAAGTGGCAAGCCCTGAGGTTGGTTGGTTTGAGATACTGCCAGCCACAGCAACTTTCACACCTAGGATAGGGAGGAGAGTTGGGTGTTTGAGCCCGGTAAGGTTGAGGCAACCTCTATTGTGCTGAGAACAAGAAGGGCCAGAAAGATCTAGAACATGCCAGATATGTGTAGATGCAGTGTGGCTGAACCCCTTTAGCTGTGGGCCCTTAAAAGATGTTGGAGATATGGCTTTATTTCCAGGCAGGAGGGGAGAACTGAAGAACTGGGGCAAGAGGCACCATTTCCCATTCCCCAGGGCTATAGGTGATTACAAAAATTAAGCTATTACCATAAAAAATGCACAGGCAAAGGATAAAAATTCCAACCATAGAAAGGTACTATGAGAATGGAGAAGACTGGGGTTCACCTTCAGAGGCCAATATTGAAGTAAAGAAACCACCAAGGAGTAATTTCAAATGGTCACTTGCCCAAAAATAATTCTTAGGAAGTCTTTAAAAAGGGTTTAAAAATCAAATTTCAAAGATGGAGGAAAAACTAAGGAAAAATATAAGAATAATTGAAGAAAAACAAGAAAGTTACAAAAGTAAAGTCAACCAATTAGAAAATGAAATCCAGAATTTTAAGGAAGAAAATGATACCTTGAAAATTAGAATTGGGCAGTGAAACCAACAAAATTATAAGAGATCATGACATAATTAACCATAATATGAATAATGAAAAAATAGAAGATAAAGTGTAACATTCAAGAAAAACAACAGATTTGGAGAACAAATCCAGAAGAGAAAATATAAAAATGATTAGATGACTTGAAAGTTGTGATCAAAAAAGTATCTTGAAACAATAATGCAAGAAACAATTAAAGAAAATTGTGCTGAAGCATTAGAATGGGGGAGGGGGAGTAGAAATATTAAAAATCATTTGGTCACCACTTAAATGAGATTCTATGAGGAAAATTTATAGGAATATCATAGTCAATTTCCAAAAACCTTGGGTCAAGAATAAAATATTAAAGGCATCAAGATTAAAACAATTTAAAATATGGTGGTGCCACAATTAGATTCCCACAAGAAGGAGCAGCAGAGACTTTAAAGGACCACAGGTCTTGGAACATAATATATCAAAGAGCAAAAGAACTGGGGATCTGAATGAAAATATCATATCCTGCAAGGATAAGCATTAACCTTAATGAAAAAAAGGCATTTTATAAACTCTCAGACTTTCAAGTCTTTGTTTTAAAAAACATCTTGACCTTAATAGAAAATTTGACATTCAAAAGCTAAAAGAAATATAAGGTATATACCAAAAATTGATTATAAGAGATTCAAAAAGACAGGTTGCTTACATACACAAACATACATGCATTTTGTGTGTCTTCTGAATTCAGAAGAAATAAAATGGTAGGGATATAAGGAAGGGGCGGAGAATAAGGAAGGGATCTTCAGAGGGAAGGGGAGAGGATAGATAAAAGGGGTGTATAGAAAGGTATTTAGATTGATGGAAATGGAAGGATAGGTGAGGGATCCTTGGAGAGGGTAGTAAAGTAATAGGAGTGCAAGTAGTGGGTGGAAATAAAGTAGAAGACGCAGGAAGGATTGGAAACAAGAGGTGTGAACAAACATAAAAAAAAGCAAAGATCAGGAGTAGAATAGGTTTGGGAAAGTACATATCTATGTATGTATATATGTATATGTACATGTATATATCTATAGCTATGGAGAAATAGCTGAACTTTATTGCAACCTTCTGGGGGTGGGGGAAGGAGAAAAAGAGCAAAGTAAAAAAGTACACAGTAGAGAACAAAAAATCTCACAAGGAAGCAAAGAAAAGATGGACAATTTTCAACAAAAGTATTATTTATCATACAGGCTTTCTTGAAAGGAAAATTTATTGCTACATAATTTGAATCCTGTCATGTTCTGCTATACACATGACATCCTTCTTTTCTTTTTGACTTTGTATTTTAGTTCCAATATTTAAGTTTATGATATATTTTTGGTTCCTTTTTCTGTCTTTGTGTTCTGACGTTTGAGTCTGAAACAAAAGAAAAAAACAAAAATGCTATTTTTAAAGTGGACATGATAAAGAAAGAAGCTTTGGAAGAAGGAGGAAGGAAGAAATAGAATGAGTGAAATTATCTCTTTTTTTATAAATTTATTTATTTAACTTTTTACATTCATTTTCACAAGATTTTGGGTTCCAAAATTTTCTCCCCATTTGTCCTCTCATCCCTCCCCAATATACTGAGTATTCTAATTACCCATATCACCAATCTGCCCTCTCTTCTTTCACCCCTCCCTTCCATTACCCCAACTTCTCTTTTGTCTTGTAGGGCCAGACAACTTTCTATTCCCCATTAACGGTATTTCTTATTTCCTAGTAGCCAGAACAATACTCAACAGTTGTTCCTAAAACTTTGAGTTCCAATTTCTCCCCATCCCTCCCTCCCCACTCATTCCCTTTGGGAAGGCAGGCAATTCAATATAGGCCACATCTGTGTAGTTTTGCAAGTGACTTCCATAATAGTCGTGTTGTGTAAGAATAGCTGTATTTCCCTCCATCCTATCCTGCCCCCCATTGTTGCTACTCTCTCTTTTGATCCTGTCCCTCCCCAAGAGTGTTGACTTCAAATTGCTCCCTCCCCCCATGACCCTCCCTTCCATCATCCCCCCCACCCTGCTTATCTCCTTCTCCCCCACTTTCCTGTATTGTAAAATAGGTT
>CM053774.1:82473103-82499394 GCA_028658325.1 Potorous gilbertii
GGTAAGCTGCATCATTTTAGCTTCTAGCTGAAAGAATCAGAGGCAACAACACACAAAGCTTGAGGTTTTAGGCACGAGAACAGTGGCACCCCTGTACCCCGTGTGAAGGGATTGTAATGGGAGATGAGAAAAGGAGGAGTCAAAAAAGGCAAATTTCATCACAGAAAGAGGTACAAAAATATGTTACAGTAAAAGGAAAGAGGAGAAGGGAATGAGAATTGTTTGAGAGTTATGCTCATCTGATTGCATTCAAAGAGGGAACAACAACCTCAGTTAAGTATAGGAATACAACTAGCTCTATAGGCAGTAGGAGGGGAAGGGGAAAGAAAAGGGAGGTGAGGCTAAAAGGGAAGGAAGAAGTAGTAATGGAAAAGGCAATTAAAAGGAAGGGGGGCTGAAAGAAGGGAGGGAAGATTGAGGGAGGGTGTGATCAAAAATTAAAACTGCTGTGGAGGGGAAGGGAGAACTAAAGGCATAAATGAGGGTAAAGGGGGTGGAGGCAAAGACACAGATAATAATCCTAACTGGGAATGGGAATGGGATGAACTGTCCCATAGATTATAAACCATAATCAAACAATATGTTGTTTACAAGAAACAAATTTGAAACAGGAGATAGAATCCAGATTCTTAGAGGAGAAGTAAAGGGAGGTACAGGAAGAAATAGACAGCAAAACTATACTAGTCGGGGAAATCAAACTCCCTTTCTCTGAACTTGATAAATCTAACCGCAAAATAAACAAGAAAGAAGTTAAGGAGATGAATAGAACACTGAAAAGGGTAGATAGGTTAGCTCTCTGGAGAAAAAATGAATGGGGATTCAAAGGAATATAACTTTTTCTCAGTGGTACATGGCACATATACAAAAATTTACTATATACTAGGCCATTAAAACCTCACAATCTAGTACAGAAAGACAGAGATAGTCAATGCATCCTTCTCAGATCATAATGCAATACAAATATATGTAATCAAAGGTCATGGAAATACAAACCAAAAATTAATGGGAAACTGAACTCTATAATCTTTAAAAATGAGTGGGTTAAACAACAAATTATAGAAACAATCAACAACTTCATTCAAAAGAATGACAACAATGAGACAACCTACCAAATCTATGGGATACTGCAAAAGCAGTTCTAAGGGGAAAATTTATATCCTTGAATGCCCACATGAATAAAATAGAGAAAGAAGAGATTAATGAATTGGCATGGAGCTGAAAAAGCTCAGAAAAGAACAAGTTGAAAATCCCCAAGTAAATACCAAATTAGAAATACTAAAAACTAAAGGAGAGTTTAATAAAATTTAAATTAAGAAAACTATTGAATTAATAAATAAAACTAAGAGTTGATTTCATGAAAAACAACAATAAAATTGATAAACTTTTGGTCAATTTGATAAAAAAAAATAAGAAAGAAAAAAATCAAATTACCAATAGCAAAAAGGAAAAAGACAAATTAACCTCCAATGAGGAGTAAATTAAAACAACACTTAGAAATTATTTTGCCCATCTCTATGCCCATAAATTCGACAATCTAAATGAGATGGATGATTATTTTACAAAAAGAAAATGCTCAGAATAAGAGAAGTGGAAGTTGAATACTTAAATAACCCCATCTCCAAAAACCAAATTGAACAAGTCATCAGTGAATTTCCAAGGAAATATGCCAGGGTCAGATGGATTTACAAGTGAATTCTATAAAACATTTAAAGAACAATTAATGCCAACACTATATAGATTATTTGGGGAAAATATCCGAAGAAAGAATCCTACCATATTCTTTTTGTGATACCAATTTGGTTCTGATACCTAAACCAGGAAGAGCCAAAAAAGTGAAAGAAAATTATAGACCATTTTCTCTAATGAATACAGATGCAACAATTTTAAATAAGATATTAACAAAAATAAGACAGCAACTTGTCATGAGAATAATACATTTTGATCAGGTAGGACTTATACCAGGAAGGCAGGACTGGATCAATATTAGGAAAACTATTAGCATTATTGATTGTATCAACAGCAAAACTTACAGAAACCACATAATTATATCAATAGATGCAGAAAAAGTTTTTGAAAAATACAACAGCCGTTCCTATTTAAAACACTGGAAAGCATAGGAATAAATGGAACTTTCCATAAAATAATAAGCAATATCTGCCTAAAACCATCAGCAAGTATTATAAGCAATGGGGACAAATGCAAAAATGCATTTCCAATAATATCAGGGTTGAAACAAGGATGTCTATTATCATCACTGCTTTTCAATATGGTATTAGAGATGCTGGCTGTAGCAATAAGAGAATAAAAAGAAATTGAAGGAATTAGAAAACACAAACAAGAAACTAAGTTATCACTCAGCAGAGGATATGATGATATACTTAAAAAACTTCGTAGAATGAAGTAAAAGACTATGTGAAATTAGGAGCAACTTTGTCAAAGTTGGAGGTTACAAAATAAACCCAAATAAATCATCAACATTTCTATATATTACTAACAAAGTGCAACAGCAAGAGACAGAAAGAGAAATCCCATTTAAATCTATGGTAGACACTATAAAATATCTAGGAGTCTACCTGTCAAAACAAACCCGGGACTATATGGACACATTTACAAAACACTTTTCACGCAAATAAAGTCAGATCTAAGTAAGTGGAAAAACATCAGTTGCTTGTGGGTAGGCTGAGCTAATATAATAAAAATGACAATTCTACCTAAATTAATTTACCTATTTAGTGCCATCCCAATCAAACAATCAGATAATAATTTTCTAGAGCTAGAAAATTTAATATCAAAATTCTTCTGGAAGAACAAAAAGTTCAGAGTATCAAGGGAACTTATGAAAAGAAATGCTAGGAAGTTGGCCTAGCTCTGTCAGATCTCAAATAGTATTTTAAAGCAGTAATCATCAAAACAACTTGATACTGCCTACGAAACAGAGGGGTACACCAGTGGAAGATATTAGGTACTCAAGACACAATGGTCAATGAATATAGCAATCTACTGTTTGATAAATTCAAGGACATCTGCTTCTGGGATAAGAATTTGCTGTTTGACAAAAATTGCTGGGAAAACTGGATAAGTGTGGCAGAAACTGGGCATAGACCAATGCCTGACACCATATACAAGAATTAAGTCCACATGGAAACATGATCTAAATACAAAGATTGATACTATACACAAAGTAGTGGAGCAAGTAATAGTGTAATTGTCAGATTTAGGGAGAATGGAGAAATTTATGACCAAAGAAGAGATAGAGAACATTATGCAGTGCAAAATGAATAATTTTGATTACATTAAATTGAAATGGTTTTGCATCAACAAACCCACTGCAACCAAGATTAGAAGGGAAGCAGAAAACTGGGAAAGAACGTTTGGAACTAGTGTCTGTGATAAAGGCCTCATCTCTAAAATATAGAGAGAACTCAGTCAAATGTACAAATGTACAAGAATACAAGTCATTCCCCAATTGATAAATGGTCAAAAGATATGAACAGGTAGCTTTCAAAGGAAGAAATTAAAGCTATCTCTAATCATATGAAAAAATACTCTAAATCACTATTCATTAGAAAGATGCAAATCAAAGCAACTCTATCAGATTGGTTAACATGACAAAACAGGAAGATGACAAATGTTGGAGAAGATGTGGGAGAGTTGGAACACTAATTCATTGTTTGGGGAGCTGTGAGCTGATCCAACCATTCTGGAGAGCAATTTGGAACTATGCCCAAAGGGCTACAAAAATGTGCATACCCTTTGACCCAGCAATATCCCTTTAAGGCCTCTATGCCAAAGAGATCATTGAAATGTGAAAGTCTTACATGCACAAAAATATTTATAACAGCTCTCTTTTTGGTGGCCAAAATCTGAAAATCAAGGGGATGCCCATCAATTTGGGAATGGCTGAACAAGTTATGGTATATGAATGCAATGGAATAGTATTGTGGTATAAGAAAGGATGAACAGGAAGACTTCAGATAGCCTCTAAAAAATTATATGAACTGATGCTGAGTGAAGGGAGCAGAACCAGGAGAACTTTGTATATAGCAACAACCACAGCGGAGGAGGAATTTTTCTAGTAGATTTATTGCTTCCTTACAAGACATGAGCTTAAAAAGTATCCAGTGTACTCTTCAGGCAAAATGCCTTCCACATTCAGAGAAAGAACCGTGGAATTGGATACAGGTAGAAGCAGACCATTTTCTTTTATATTATGTTTTGTTTTGTTTTTTGTTTATGGTTTCTCCCATTCATTTTAATTCTTTTATGCAATATGTATTTAATAAGAGTGTGCTGTAGAACGTATATAAGATTGTATGCAGTCTCAGGGAGGGTGTGGGGAGTCAGTGGAGAATGAGGGGGAGCGGGGGAAAAAATCTAAGATATACAGAAGTGATTGTCAAACCCTGAAAACAAATAAAATAATTCAAAAATAAAAAAAAATAAAATCGGAAATAAACACAATGGAAGGACAAACATCATTCTGCTGTCAAAGATCTACATTACCATAACACAAAACTATGAAAACATTCAGTTAATTAAAAATCCATGGTGAAAACAAAAAAAATGATACTCATTATCTCTGTTAATGTTCTTAAAAAACCTAAAAACAACTGAGAAAAGTTATTATAAAATATCAATGATACATCATAATTTTCTTTCAAATAGTATCACAATAATGTAAGAAAGATATGCACTTTTTTCTACATTTCCTAAAAAAAGATATCAACCATGCACTTTTAAATCAAATTTTTACAATATTTTGTACTTTCTTAATACCCTGTATTCCTTTATTATTCCACAAAAACCCTTGTTCATGATTACACAATGAATTTTCAGTGTTGCTGAGAATGAAACCACAAGTTGAATCTCATAATTACTTGCTATCTAAGTAGTCTAGCTTTTTGGTAAGATGGAAAAACAAACAAATAAATACACCCAGTAATAGCATCTAAAAACCTTAATTAATGAATATCCCTTTTAAAGTAATTTTAATTATCTTCAGAGTATATACACACAAACACACACATATACATGCACACTTTAATTGGGCCATGTTAATAATATAACTATGATTTTGAAATTTTAAATAGATTTAACTCATACATGCTGGAGTCAAAAAAATCTATCATTAACCAATGATATCTAAACAGGAAAAAGAAAAAGAAAAAATACAAAACCCTAAAAGTAAAGCAACAAACTATTGTCTAGATCAGAGATTTTTAAATGGGCTTCTACTGATAAATGCATTTTAATTTCGTTGATTTTCTTAATCATGTGTATTAATTGAATGCCATGGTTTTAAAACCACTTTTTTTCTAAGAAGGGATCCATCAGCTTCATCAGACAGCCATGGGTATTGATGACATAGAAAAGAGTTAGAACCCATGTTCTATACTATGATATACAATTGTACGTCCAGTATATTATTAATGACTCAGCAACCATTAATGTGCTAGACACTGTTTACAGATACTGAATTTACCCTTGATTGAAAAGAAAGAAAAGAGTAGGCAGCATTACACTTTGGAAATTACATAGTATCTTTTAATTTACCAACCCTTTTCAAGCAATTACAATCATATTCATATATACCTTTGGAAATACCACATAGTTGCAAATCTTTAAGCACCACGAATGTGATGAATCAAAGTTGTAAGGGAGAATGGAAAAATGCGCAATCTAATGATGGCCGAGGTATAAAGGGTGGAGAAAGAAATGAATATTTCTAAAATTAATAATGAAGTAAGTGTGCAACCAGAAAATGAAGTAAGTGGGCATAGGATAGAAAGTAGACAACAGATGAGCAGCACTAGAATTGATTTGTTACTTATCAAATGTTCAATAGTCAATAAGAGTACTGTTAGTATATTGAGTTGATTATTTAAGGAACATCTCTGGGGTTACATGGGCAAGAACAGTGTGGGATATGCAATGTCTCTGTCTGTCTTTCTCTGTCTCTCTCTCTCTCTCTCTCTCTCTCTCTCTCACACACACACACACACACACACACACACACACACACACACACATGAGTTCACCCATTCACTGAAGTATACAAGTATTACAAATATAGCTGATCAGGTGAATGAATTAAATACTTTGCTTTTGTCAGGTTTTCATTAGTAATCTTTGAGGATTGAGTAGGGAGCAGTATGATCATCAAGGAGGGGATGAATGACTGCTTGTAAAATGTTATAGAGGAAAATTCTGTTCTAGTACAGGTTGGACTAGATTACCTCCAAAGTACCTTCCCAATGAAAAGGTCTCCATGAGTCTAAGGCCATTGGAAAAAATATAAAGTAGCATTAACATTCAGCAATAGGGAGGAGGGTGGAGATAAAGCCAATATAGTATAATTGCAGATTACTTTCAAATATTATTTATCTTAAACATTATTCTGTATTTATTTTACCAGATTCATTTTATTGATAGAAGAAATTTCTAATTAGGAAACTGCTTCTACCAACAGAGACTGACATCTCTTCCCAACTAAGAGACTTAGAAAGATGCTTAGGAGACTGCAATATTAAATGACTTCCCAGGGTTACATAGTGAGAATTTATCAAATGCAACACCTAATCTTTCTCTACTCTGCCTTTCTTACATGTTTTATTTCCACATGATAAAATTCTTCCTCCTAACTATACATTTTTTTTGTCCTTGAGTCAACCATTCATACATTTCTAAATTCAGTTCTTTGAGGTTACCTTTAAAGCTTCTCTATTCTCATTTCATGTTGGTTTTTCCTCTTCAGTCTCTCTTGCATCCATCCATCCTTTTGTATTTCCACTACCAACACCTTTCATTACCACTTTTCTAGATGATGAAGTATTTCCAACGCGATATTCACAGCACCAATTGCAACTATGAATATACCAGTGTACTTCTGAATCATATAGCACAACAGACTCTCCGTATAGAAGGCAGATGAAAAGCATTTATTCAGATGCCAGAAAGCCAAATCCCAACACCAGAAAGTAATATCTACCATAGTAACCAAGAAGTCAATCTACATTAGCACTGCAGGAGACAACACCATTCCCAAGCCTTCTCCCCGATGCTGGGGCCTTGAGAAAAAAAAAACAAAACACTTTCAACATTATCTGTGCCTTCCTGTGTCTTTTCTTTCCTCTGCCCTAACTGCTCTCACCAACTTCCTCCCAGCTTTGCTCCATCTTTCCTGTTCCACCCATTCAGCAAGCTTCTCCCACTACATGTAACTTAAGTCTTCATATGATATAAGCTCATTCATGGCCCTAGTAATGGATGGGAACGATCTTCCAATTAAGTAAAAATACTGTCCTCTAAATAATTCTCCTAAGATCAATATTGCCTACATGTAAAAATAAAACTCCTTTTTCTGGCATAAAGTTGCATATCTGGAGTAAATTCCTGCTTCTAGTCTTATTTGTACTACTTCCACATACTGCTATTCCAGAATAACTGCCCCTTGTCATGTACTACATTTTCTCAGAACCACAATTTTAGAGCTAAAGAGAGCTATAAATATCAAACATTTCAAATCCCTAATTTGACAGAGAAAATCGAGGCCCAGAACTGTCAAATGACTTGACCAATGTTACAAATCAAGACAAGTCAAAAGTCTACAGACTTTTATTTAGCATCTACTGTTTTTCAGGACTAGGCTAATCCCTGGGAATATAAGAGTGGAAACAACACAAAACAGTCCCTGTCTTGAAGCAGACTTCAGTCTAATGAGAGAGACAACAAACATACAACTACATCCAAATGAGACATAAACAGTATATGTTGGAGGGAAGGCACTAGCTTTAAGGGATATAGTGAAAGATTCCTTTCAGGAACAGAAGTTTTGCTGAAATTTAAGCAAGTCAGTGAAGCAAGGGGGCAGAGATGAGACAGCTGAAAATTCTAGCTACTGGGGAAAGCCAAAGAAAATGCACAGATTGGACATTCAACATGAGGATCTGCAATTGGGCTGAGTCACTGGATAACAGAGGATGTGTAGGATAGTAAAGTTTAGCAAGGCTAGAAATAAAGGAAACAAAGAGGCTTGACTTTGAGGACTTTGAATGCTAATTAAAGGATTTTGTATTTGATCGTGAAAGATATGGGTGAAGATATGGTTTCATTAAATGGAGGGTTTAGTTATGGTCAGACTTGCACTTTAGGAAAGTCACATTTATAACTCAATGTAGGATAGACTAGAGGAAAATGACTTGGAGAAGAAAGACCAGTTAGATTCCTATCTTAATTCTCCAAGGTTGAAATTATAAGAGATTTACCAGGAAATTGGTAATGATGAAAATGGTAATGAGGAAAGAAGTTGGACTACATGAGCAATATTTCAAATGTAGAACTGACAGGAGTTGGAAGGAGATTAGATACTGTGATGAGAAAGAGTGAGAAGTTAAAGGTGACACCTCAGTTGGAAGCCTGAGTGACTATGAATATGATGCTCCTGCATCCCATAGATGGAAGAGTTGTAGATAAAATTAGTTTTAAATAGGTACAATTTAAAATATATAAGGGGCATTGAGTTCAAGGTATCTTACAAACTGTGTTTGTGGAGGTCAAGAACTTAAGCTCATATAAATAGATATGAGAATCATCACTATAGAGATGTTAATTTTATCCATGGGAGTTGGTGAGATAAGTAAGCAATATAGTACTGAGGTAGGAGAAAGGTCAAAGGAGCAATCAGAGAAGTGGGGAAAGAGAATTTTGCTGTGAAAACCTAGATAAAAGGTAGCATCAAAGAGAATATGTAATGGATTGTGTTAGTGACTTCAGAGAGTTTAAGTAATATTAGAATTGAAAATAGGCTATTAAATTGGGCAAGTTATAGATCATTGGTGACTTTGGAGAGAGATGCTACATTTAAAGAATGAGATTGGAAGAGGATATGTAGACAGTTAAGAATTAGGAAGTGGAGGCACTTGTAAATTACTTTCTCAAGAAATTTTATCATAAAAGAAAGCAGAGTTATTGGATGATAACTAGTGGGAGACTGGATCAAATCAAACAGGAAGTATGAAAAGAAAAAACTTGAACTCAGTTCTTCTCATTCCAAATCCAGCATTCTATCTGTTGAAGTTTAGGACCCTGATGGGTCCTCCCCAAATGAATTTAACTCAAGCCTTCTTTCAGCCAAAGAGAAACAAAGTTCATTAAAGATCTGCCATATTGGTCAGACTCTTAAGAAATCTTGCCATTGGCTAGACTCTTAAGTAATCTGAGCATTTGTGATGCTTGTATTGACAAATAGGCCAGAGAAAATTGGAAGTAAATGGAATCTGCGTTAGATTGAATCTAAGTGCCCTCATAGAGGTAAGATGGATCTTCTATACAAAAAGATTGTGGGAGAGATCTAGGGTTGGCCAAGTAGTCTAGTTAAATAGAGGAGAGATTAAGGGAGGTTCTTGATGCAAACAACCAAGGGAGAGCTAGGGTAGTTTAAGGGTAACAGATTTGGACATGAAATGCCAAATCAAGTGCCGATTCAAGGAAACTTCAAAGGGATTCCCAGAGCCTGTACCCCATCATATCCATTATATTATTCTTCCTTTCATATGCCACACTGTATTTTTCTGCCTCAGTGATTTTGCTCACACTATTTCCTAGACTTAAGTCATCTTTGTCTCTTTTTTTTTTTTAATTTGGAAAAGTACTCAAATTTAGGTAACACTATCTTATTAAGGTTATGCCATCAAAGATAGTAGCTAAGTAGAGAAGAATCATTTCTAAATAGAAAATGATTTCTTATTAAATTATTGTTTCCACAGTGTTTAAGTAATTTATTCAACTAGATCATACCTCTGGAAACTTACACATTTTTTTTTCGCAAACCTTGTTTTCCTATATTTGAGAGGTGTGTTAAATCTTATCCCTTTTCCAAATTCTTTTAAAAATTTGAATTTGTGGATCTCATTTGAGGTTTCATCTTAGGTCATCTCATTCATTAATAGTTATATTAAAATTATGGAATTGCAGTATGCGTAAAACATTATGCAACTAATCCCTATTTAAAATAACCCTTATAAAATTCAGAGAGGAAATTAATTTTAATGTCATTCCAGTCAGCTTCATGAAACACCTCTAATTTTCTTTGATGGGGAAAAAATACTAAACAAAATTAACAAAGGATGTAGCATCTAGTCGTAACAGAATTATGAGAAAAAGCAATTGTCTCCTATATCTTAAAATACTTTTTTTATTAAGAAAACTTACTAGAATTGAGTGTGCTGGGCCAAGATAAAAAAGACAAGTGAAAGCTTGGACTGTTTCTGCATGTACACACACATACACACACACACACACACTCAGGTGAACGATATTAATGATTAATATAGGAATAAATTTAACATGAGAACAAGGGGGTAAGGGCATTATTACTCAGATAACAGACCCTTGCAGAAATGATGTGTAATGGAGAATCTCCCTTGGCCACTCACCACTTCTATCTGTACATTCATTCAAATACATGGTGTGTCAACACATGAGTATCATAAATCAAAAATCCAATACAAACTGAATCCAAGAATTATAAATTATACCCCAAACAATATTTTCAGTAGGCCTCTGAAGTGTGAAGTAGCAGAGAATTAGCTAAGAATATTGACATCAAATGGCTGCAATTAGGAATATCTGGATATGAGGACTAGGGAGTTAGTCACAGGAGTTTGGGGCCAAAACATCAGGGAAGAGTGATACATATCAGACAGTCATGAGAAAAATATGGCACAATGTAGAAACTCTCATTGAGGAATTGTGGCATAACACACCCAACCAAGTATTTATGTTGGATCTACTTTTGACTAGCTGCTGAAGGTACCATTATCAGTGGATTCTTAATTGGGAAACAACATAATTTCTCTACTGTTCCTGAAACCAGGCATCAGGGTGCTCTTTACATCCTCATTACTAAGATTAGGATTGATCAGTTAGGCCTAAATGACAAATAATAGGGTCACTTAAAGTCATTTGGAGTTTCAGCTCTTCCTTTAGGTAAGATGAATAATGCAATCATTTCCCAAGTCAAGACAATTTCTCTAGCTTTTCTCTTGTAGTGCTGGTAACTCTCTTTCCTTGTGAATTTGTCCAACTGAATAACAAATGTGTCATACCAGTTCATGAAAATGTGTGTGCCCTTGCTGAAAAAACCCCGGTATCAACTTTAAATATGTGTCCATGCTTTACTTGATACTTAAAATAACATATAGACTGGTAGATAGACATATAGATAGATGTAGATATAAATATACATAGATATATAGATACATATCTCCAACCATAAAAGGCCAAGTCAATTTGAAATCTACATATGTTGCCTACCAACAAACGTTATGAGATGCCAGTGCTTAGGGGTTACTAATTTAGAAAAGTGGCAGATGTCTACTCATTGTATCTTAGATCTAATTAATTTTTTTATTATTTTAAAAAAACCAAGATGGAAATTAGATAAAAAAGGTAATCTTACCCTTCACCACCCCCACTACCTCCACCACCATTAAATCTCTGTAAAAGCAGACTTTACTTCTTGCCAATTTGCCTGTTCTCACTTAGGGATATGATTTTAATTTAATTTAATTATGTATTGATTATCTACCATGCCCATAGCCAATTGTGCATGTATCTTATGTACTTGTGTGTCAACTTACATTCAAAATAGCATTTAAATGATGTAAGAAATGTTTCATTTTGGTAGGAGATAATAGCCTTTTCTAGAGAACACTTCCAGGAGGAATTGAGGATGCCCATCATTTGAGGAATGGCTGAACAAGTTGTGGAATATGATTGTGATGGAATTCGATTGTGGTTTAAGAAATGAGCATGGGGGTAGAGTCAGGGGAAAAAATCAATCTCTCCCCTCCCCACAAAAAAAAGAAATTGCAACAGCTATATGAATTGACACAAACTGTAGTGAAAATAGCTTAGAGGTAATTGTGCACAACAAAGGCAATGTTTTAATGATGATCAACTGTGAAAGACTTAACTCCTCTAATCAATACTGTGATTAAAGGCAATATAGAAGGACTCAGGATGAAAAATTTCTATCCAATTTCAGAGCTATAACTGATGAACTCAGTGTACAAATTAAAGTATAATTTTCTCACTTTTTTTGGTCTTTTCTCTGATATGGATAATATGGAAATATGTTTTTCATTATCTCACATGTTTAATTGCTATAATATTGTCTGTCTTCTCAGTAGGTGAGGGAAAGCTGGAAGAGAGGAAGAGAATCTGGAGTTTAAAATTTGAAAAGAAAAGAACTTTAAAAATAAATTTAAAAGATCCGTTATTCAAATATGCTTTGTCCACTTGATGGCAAACTTTGGCAATATGAATAAAGCTGTTGTACATCATTTTTTAAAATTACATAGAAAACTCCTGAGAATAATGTTTACACAATTTTTCATTTTCCCTTATCTATGATACCCCTTACACTTTCAAAATTATCTTGAATTTTTCTCTGCTTTGTATCAATCATATTCTAATATAAGTGGGTTTTATGCTAGGATATTTGCTAATTAATTCCTGTGTGCATGTGTGTGTGTGTGTGTGTGTGTGTGTGTGTGTGTGTGTGTGTTTTGCAAAATTACCTTACTGGAAGATATTAAAAAGTCATTAGTAAAATATATCTAATAATATTTGTATGTATTAACATGCCTACATTTATTTGCTAAGAATAAATGATTTTGATTTGCTTGCTCATCTGATATTAGTCCAGAGAAAATTTCTCCATCTGTTCATATCTCTTTTAAACAGCATTAGTTGAACAAAATGAACTTATATTAACATATGGCAACTAAATTCAGCAAAGTTGTTCTATTGCCGTGATAAATATGGGAAACTGTCTTATGCAAATACAAATGTTCATTAGAACACTGATTCCTTTTGGAAATAAATATTTTTTAGAGAAATTCATCTGCTACTTAATGAGAGGCATGATGCTGAAATCAAAAACTTACAGACTTTGGAGAGGCACAGCATAGATTCAAGTCCTAGATGCCCTACTTGCTTTATGTGAGATCTTGGACAAGTCCCTTAAATTTTCTAGGTCTCAGTTTCAACATTTATGAAATGAAGTGGTTGAACAATGTCCTTTAAGGTAACATGTAGGTCTTAAACCTAACATCCTATCAATTGTAGGTGGTCATTCCTACTGTTTCTTTGAGGTGTAACAAGTGAGACAGACAGAGAGAGACAGACAGACAGACAGACAGAGAGAGACAGAGAAAGAAAGAGAGAGACAGAGATAGAGAGAGACAGAGACAAAGAGATAACGAGAGAGAGAGAGAGAGAGAGAGAGAGAGAAAGAGAGAGGGAAGAAGGGAAGAAAGGAGGGAGGGAGGGAAGAAGGGAGGGAGTGGGAGGGAGGGAGAGAGAAAAGAGGGAGTGATGGAGAGAAGTCATAGAGTATCTAGTGGAGGAATGATTTTGATCATATTGGCTTAGAGACTATGCTATGTGACTATGTCATTCATGGACTGTCTGTGCATTTGATGCATATCCTACATGATAATCTAATATACACACCACTAGTGCAAGAAACCTGCACTGACTGGTGGTTGCTCTCCCTAAACACAGTAAAACGCAGCACTGATAACTAACTGTATTAGTCATCCAAGGACGAAATAAAGTATTTGATACTCGTCATATATTATTCTTATCAACGTTGCTCTGATTCTTCTGTGGTATAGTTGTGTTTGTTGTTGTTGTTTTAAAGTTGCCCTTTTGGATGCTACAGAGTACTTACACTGAAGGTTTTCAGATTCTTTGTTTTTCCACAATCATCACTAATCTGTATAGTTTCTGACAATAGCTAGATTGTAAATTTAGACTAGGTGATTAAGGGACATATTTCAAGACAATATAGTAGGAAAAAATTATCCTACCTCTCCATGTGGAATCTCTTGTATCACTATGAAGAATTGTTTGTATTCATGGACCTACTAGGGTTAAGCAGTTTATTAGATATGAAAGAAACTAGGAGAGAAATACCTATACCATCCACTAATCATCTCCCCCAAATTCCTCTTTACCTCTAGGAATAGGTTTCTGTCTGGGACAAAGTTCTTGCTTTAGACTGCATTAAGAGAAATGGGAGAAACCTAGAACATTTCAAGTTCAATGTGTTTCACCATGTCCTATGAGGACTTCTAGGGACTATAAATGAGGTAATAACTGTAAAAATAATTTGAAAATGACTAACATAATACTGGCACATAGCAAGTACCATAGGAGAGTTAGCTACTGTTATTGTCATTGCTAAACTCCTTCACATATATTCATCAAACCAGCGACACAGACCCCTTCCTACCATTCAAAGAAGACAATCTCTAGGTTCCAGACATTTTTACCAGCTATCCCTCATGCCTGGAATGTTCTTCCCATTCATCTTTGCCTACTGGTTTCTCTGGCTTCTTTTAAATCTCATCTGCAATTTTAGCTTCCACAGAAAGTCTTTTCAAATGCTGCTGAATATTACTGTCTTTCCTCTGTTATTTACTTACTACCTAACATTTATATATATATATATATATAGAGAGAGAGAGAGAGAGAGAGAGAGAGAGAGAGATTTTCAGCTCCTTTTAGACAAGGACTAACTTTTGCCTTTCCTTATCTGTCCAACACTTAGCGTAGTGTCCAGTATATGTTGCTATTGAGTCGTTTTCAGTCATATCTGACTCTTTGTGACTCTATGTGGGATTTGCTTCATAAAGATACTGGAATGGTTTGGCTTTGTCTTCTCTAGCTCATTTTACTGATGAGGAAACTGAAGGCAACAGGGTTAAATGACTTCTCCAGGGTGATATACCTAGCAAGTGTCTCAAGTCACATTTGGGCACAGAAAGATGAGTTTTCCTGACTCTAAGCCTGAAACTCTATCCACTGAGCCATCTAGCTGCCCTGCCTAGTATATAGTGGGTGATTAATATGCTATTGACTTTTCTTTTTCTCTTAAAAAATTTTTATTAGTTCTTTTTTGTACCTTTTTACTTGTTTCCCATCTTCTTTTTCTATGTTTGTTCAAAAATATACAGTCCCAAATAAGAACTAAGCAGTTAAAAACCTTTTATAACTTTGTAAAGTTTTGTTTATTTGTTGAATTTCAATGACTTTAAATTGGAAGTAATTATAATCTCAAGGTCTACCTGCTTTAGTAGGCTTAGACCTCTCTAATGATGAGAATTTGGGTGACTTTAAAGGAACTATTCCAAATATATTGCTGACACTTTTTCCAGGGTATTAAGAAAATAATAAATACTGCACACATGAGCCTTTTAAGACTTTCATGCAGGGAACTATGGGAAATATTTCACAATTCAATATTTCTATCTTATTTCCCAGAGAACTTTCTTGGGGTGTGGATATATAATAACATGCCAATCACACCTCAGTATATTTGCTTCAACAACTACTGTGCAAAACGAGGATGAATGTGATGAATTTTGTGCTACATTAATGGAGCATGCCCTGCCTGCTTTAGGAGAAGTATGCCAGGGTGATTTGTGATGATACATGTAAAATGAGCAAAAAGAAATCTTGAAAATATAGTTACCTGTCCTCTTTCTCTTATTCCTTTCTGTAGATTTAGCATAATAGGAGTTGTTAAGTTTCTGACTAGAGAGATGGGACAAAGGTAGTGTCATTTCCTTCACACTGGCAGCGTGAAGGACTAGACCTCTGACTATAATTTCTTCTGCCTTCAGATGATTGAACAGGAATACTAGCATAGTTATGTCAAAATATGGGGGATGTCTTATGAATCTAAGAATTCTGAACATCTTGGTTCCTTGTAACGGCAGCAGGAGGATATTTGGATCAAAGAGAATGATGAAGGAGGAATTAAGACTTGACCTGAATTGGCAGAAAATATGAAACTAAGCAGAATTATTTGCAAAAGTCAGGGCCAGGTTGAAATGTAAAGTACTGATTTAGCATTCTAAACCTACTTTATGACTTGGTGGTTTTAGGTATTAATCAACTGAGGTAATAACCAGTATTGTTTCTTGTTTAAGGTTTTTTGTTAACGCCCATATATTGTGTGTATTAAACAGTTATGTAGTAGAAATTAAAATCTATACTATAGTTCATCTGAAATAAATCTTCTACTTTCCCCTTAGTGATAACATATACATTTGTTCCCAAATCTAAATGTTAAGTAAATTTCCCTACAATTACAAAGTAGAAAAACAAAGAATATGATAAAAAGAGTTTAACTAATTCCTTTCATTAGAGTCCAAACTTCCCCAGGACTGAACTGAAATCCATGTCATATTTTTGAGTCCAGATTCAAGATGGACTCCTTCATGGAAAGAGAAACGGCTCAGTGTTCCAGCTCCTTAGGGCCAGCAGTGGTTCTAATTGTTAGACATAGATGTAAAAACCAGAAAACATTTATTGTTGTTGGTTAGTCAATTTTATTCAGCTCCAACTCTTTGTGACCCTTTTGTGGTTTTCTTGGAGAAGATACTGAAGTACTCTGCTGTTTCCTTCCCCATCTCATTTTATCGATTAGGAAACTAAGGCAAACTGGGTTAAAGTGACTTGTTCATGGTCACACAACAAAGGAAGTGACAGAGGTCCTATATGAACTCAGGTCTCCCTGATTCTGGGCCCAATTTTCTTTTCACTGTATTACATAGCTGCCCTACTAAACACTTATTAAATACTTGTGATGTGCCAGGCATTGTGTTAGGCACTGGGTATACAAATATAGATAAAATAACAATACCTGTTTTCAATTAGTTTACATTAGAATGGGGGGAAGCAACAATTTCAGACAGACAGATGGATATAGACATATACACACATTCACAGAATAAAAAAAGTCTATTAAATACCAACTGCTAGGTAACAGGTACTATGCTAAGAAATGAGAATGCTAATAAAAGCCAAAAGGCAGTCTCTGCCCTTGGAGGAGTCCATAATGCAATAGGGGAGACCACTGCAAACAACCCTGTAAAAACAAGCTATGTACAGCATATTTAAGAAATATTCAACAGAAGGAAGGCACTAGAATTAAGAGGGTTTGGGAAACACTTAGCAAAGGTGGGATATTAGCTGAGGCTTGTAGGAATCCAGGGAAACCAGGAGGCAAAATGAGAATGATGGAGAACACAATGCAGGGTAGATGCTCTCAGAGAGGGAAGTCACTAATGTATGTGTGTGTGTGTGTGTGTGTGTGTGTGTGTGTGTGTGTGTGTGTGTGTGTGTACATAAGCCAGAGAGAGCTATTTTCACCTCTTCATTTTACAGGTGAAAAGACTAAGTCTTAGAGAGGTTGTCACTTTTCATGGTTAGTGAATGTCAGAAGAGAGATCTGAGTTCACCTCTATATGAACATTGCACCTGCTTTCATCTTTGACAACCCTCATGCTGTGGGGAGACCCAGTCCTGGCAATTGCCTCTGAAGATGTTGCCAAACCTGTAAAGTCAGAAGTCAAAAGGTACTGAAGACCCAGAAAAGAAAGTTCTTAGTGCTGCAGTCCTTGTCATGATAAAATATTTGTGCGTCAGAAATAGATATTTTTTCCAATGAAATTAACGTTAAAGAAGAAGCATTATATGTACTTTGCCACTACCCTCTAAGGACCACTTGACTTTCTTTCTGCCCCACAGCTGAACTCTTCTAAAAATATTGTCTCCTTTAGATAGGAAGTGAGCTTTCTGATATAAAAGATTATTTCATTTTTCTACTTATATTCCTGGGATTAAGCTCAGTATTTTTCACATAATAGAACTTCATAAAGGCTTTTTAAATGAATAATGTATGTATGTGTGTGTCTGTGTTACTGCATGTGCTTTTAATTACACAGTGAAAGAATAATCAATGAAAAATGGAAGTTATACTCTTTCCAATACATAAAAGTCACTATTTTTTATGTTTTGTCTATAGAGGACACTCATCTAAAAGAAAATCATTGTATCGTTCACATTAAAACTTTGGTAATCTGCACATATATTCCTCAGGAAATTAAATTAAAGTGAGAAAACAGAAAAAAAATGTTTTGGCCCATAGGAACACCTGAGAGAAACACAAAGGATTTGTTATTGGATTTAGATATCCCCATTTATCTGCTTCATTTCATTCAAGGTCCTTCTTTATCTACCACATAATAGCTCAGGGGCCTTATTAGTAGAGCAATTAGGATTTGGAGATTTGATTTTATTGAGATCTATATGTAGAATCTTTTCCTATGAACATCTGGTAATTAGCTCTACCTCATTTTATTACATTTCTTGGAATAGATATGTGCTTCATTTTATTTATACCCTCAGAAAGAGGTACAAATGGTCAGCTAAAGAGACTATGAGATATTGGTAAGTAGAAAAATGCAACTATTACAGGCCAAATGATGTTAAAATGCTATTTACAGAACTGACATAATATTCTAGTTACAAAATCATACTGGGTTTAAAATTATCTTTCAGAGTTAAGAAATAAGTTGAATGAAAAAGACAGTACACTGGGCCATTCTATTATTTATTACATAAAACAGAAGGAAAGGTATCAGTCAAAACAATTTTGGATATCCTGTGCTTGTTACTGAAAGGAACAACACTGAAATCATTTGAAGGTGAAACTGACTGATGCATGCCATTATGTTTCTGACACTAAAATACAGAAATGCAATAAAATCAATATTGAGAAATGACAGGAAAGGAAATGTGCAGATGTATCCCAGGACCTCCAAAATATTTTTTCCCCAAAGCAATAATTCAATTCCACATTGTCTTCTGAAATATAGCATATATTGTCCCATACTACTCTCCTAGTTTAAGTAGATTATATAAGTAGGCATTTTCCTTTTTCAGTGTTCACATGCTGTAACTTTTAGTTTTATTCCACCTTTGTTACAGTTTTCTCTAAGTGAAATTCGAAATCATACTGATACCTGCTAATTACTTAATTTATAGACTTCATTCTTCCTAATACCTCCCCATTCTTTCTTCATATATTAGAGGGTCACCATAGGCGTCATTTTGAAGAAAATCTAGCAATCCAAAAAACTGGACAATGATTGAAAAACATATCATACTCCACACAACTGTCCAAGTGGTTTTCCTTAAGTACAGCTCTGACCATGACACTTCCCTACTCAATAAATTCTTATGGCAATAAATTGCCTCTAGGAACAAAGATAAACTCCTCCAAATTAAATTTCATTGTATTTTCACAAAGATCCACTTTTCTCACTTCATTGCCCTGAGAAAATGAAACAAAGATGCCCAAACAAGGTTGCATAGTCAACCAAAAAAAAAAAAGAAACAAAACCCCATATAGCCCAATTGCAAATATGTGTATCTATATACTTGTTAGCATATATATCACAAATATGTTACACGTATTTATAGATATATTTACACAGATGTATATGCATCTGTGTGTATTTATATATGTACATATCTATATACATATCTATTCATCTCTCTCTCTGGGTCTGCATTCTGAGATCATCACCTCTCTATCAGGATGTGCATCATCATGAATGCTCTATAATTATGACAGTTCACTACATTGAGCAAAGTTCCTATCTTTCAAAAAATTGTCATTACAATATTGTCTGGAATTACACCCTCATTCAAACATATATTTCTCTACATTTTCAAGACTCAACTCCAACATCATTTTCTACATGCAGACTTTCCTGATTTCACTCTCACCCAAGAGCTAGTGCCCTCTCTCCCTAAATTGCTTCTTATTCATGTAGAATTTTTCTGTATGTGCTTTTTATAATAGGTAGAGTTCTGACCTCAAAGCCAGGAAGATCTTTGTTCAATACAACTCTGATAAACATCTACTGTGTCATGTTGGGTTGATCACAAAATCTTTCATCATATTTATAAATTCTCTAAGATTATAGACCAAAGAGATGGTGCTGACCTCTTTTGATAGAGGGAGTTTCCTCTCCTAAAGAAATCACAGGTGGAGTACTATGCCCACTCCTTTTATACTTATGTAATAGAGTATGTACCACACTGACCCATTTCCAGATATCTGACTTCATGTCTAAGATAACTAACTGGGTACTTGCACTTTGGAGGATGATGAAGCATTATCTTATTACTGAGAAGAAAGAAACTGTGCCTCAGCAAACCTTTATTATAAAGAAATGATTCTCTATCATTGTCCTTCATTCAACCTTCCAGGCATCATCATGTAGTGCTGAGACTTCTGCTAAGGGGTTGGGGAAGGTAGATATTAATTACCCTGCTACAAGAGGAACTCCTACATGTCCGAATGAACAGGAAGGTTTAGTTGTGAACTTGACCCTGGGCCTCTGACTATCTTTTCTTTATGTTTTTTCCCTCAATCCTAGAAACATCTATCTAGAAGTAGATTATTCAGGATCAGAGGTAGACTTGTGAGTTCCTGAAATCAGGAATTGATCCCTGTAACACCTAGGATAGTGGCAGACATATAAGAAATGTTTAATAAATGAATGTTTTTTGATTGAAAAAAACTGTATGGCACAAAAAAGAAGAGAAAGTTTAAAGTGGGATAAATATGAATAAATGGAAAATGAAGTGATGGAGGAAAAGAGAAGTTTCATACTCTCCTGTGTTCTGAACATTTCCTTTCCCCTTTTCACCTAAGATCTTCTATATGTTAAGAGAGAAAATACATTATCTGTCATAGAAGGCATTTATCTTTTATATTTATATTGTAGGGTTTGTCCTGAGGTAAGCAGTTTGTATCTGCAAGCATCACACTCTTCTTGACAGAAAAGTTGTTCCTATTTCATTATCTTTCAAGTCTCCCAGGTGCTGTGAAAATAATGCTAAATTGAATCTTTGGTTTGCTCCGTAAATGTGGTTTATGGTTTAGTTTATGAAGTCTATAATGAGTCTGCAACATAAAAGGTGCCAAGAACATTAGATTGTTATTCTTTCCAGAACAGAAGGATGATTTGTTTTTAATTGATAGCTAACTGGCCAACCATACTCCATTCCTTTAACCTTTGCTCTAAGGCTATAGTATAAAGAGTGATGGAAGAATAATACATTTTGCAATTATAATCAGAAAGATAAGACTGGAAAAATCAAGTAGGCTAGTCATATAGAAAGTAATAACTAATACACAGTCCCTGGTATCTATACAATTTAAAAATATCACTGAGAACAGTACACTCTGGAGGATAAATGGGAGAATATGGAATTGGAACAGATAAAAAGGTTTAAAAACTTTGTGTCAGTACAGTCAAAGAGGGCACCCACTTTGATGAAATTACAGATACAAAGAAGTATCAATGAGTTTCATCTATAAACAATTCAAGTCTTTGTTACCAAATCATGATCCTGCAGAAACAATTTGATAGGAAAACGTTAAATAATTCCATATGTTTCAGTACTTTAGTTAAATAAAAAAATGCAGTTATTACTGAGAGATCTATTGGGGCTTGAAATTACTGGTATTGAAATTTACCTATCACTACAGATGAACAATTCATTTTAACTCTTCATTTTATAGAGTTTGCTAGGTTATTGAAATGTTAAGTAATTTCTGCTCATGGGTAGGCAAAGTTCATTTAGAAAAAATGATAATTCTATCTAAATTAACTTACTTATTCAGTGCCATACAATCAAACTATCAAAGAATTATTTTACAGAACTAGGAAAAAATCAGCAAAATTATTGTAGAACAAGAAAAGTTCAAGAATATCAAAGGAACAAATGAAATAGAATATGATAGCAAGAGACCCAGCAATAATACACTTGAAATTACAAAATTGTAAAAATCAAAATCTGGCTAAGAAAGAGACTTCTGAGTTAGTGGAACAGACTCTGTTCACAATACACAGTAGTAAATAATCACAGTAATCTAGTGCTTGATAAACCTCCAAGCTTTGAGGGCAAGTACTCACAATATTACCAAAAAATTGATGGAAAAACTGGAGAGTAGTGGGGCGCAATGTAGACAAAGACCACCATCTCCCGTTATATACCAAGATTAAGTCAAAATAGGTACATGATTTAGATATAAATGGTCATATGTAAAGCAAACTAGGAGAGCATGGAAAAATCAACTTAGTGGAGTATGACTAAGGCAAGAGTTTATGAGAAACAAGAGATAAAGGAGATTATGCAAAGTAAAATATATAATTTTATTTCATGAAATTCAAAAGTTTTTGCAGAAATAAAGTCAAGAGAGTCAATATTAGAAGGAAAGCAGGAATGAGGTGGGAGTGTGTGGCATGAGGCAGTGGACTTACAAGTTTCTCAGATAAAGGACTCATCTCTCAAAAACATAGGGAATTGAATCAAATTTATAAGAATAAAAATCATTCCTCAGTGGAAAAATGATCAAAGTGTATGAACAGGCAGATTTCAGAATAAGAAAACGAAGCTCTCTAGAGTTACATGAATAAATTCTCTAACTCACTACTGACTAGAGAAATACAAATTAAACAACACTAAGGTACTTATACCATACCCATTGGATTGATTGACAAGACAGGAAAATCATAAATTCTGGAAGCAATGGGGAAGGAGAGGTACAATAATACATTGCTGCTGAAGCTGTGAACTGGGTCAGCATTCTGGAGAGCAATTTGTAACTGTCTTAAGGGCTACAAATCTGTGCACACCTTTAGATCCATCAATACTAGGTCTTTATCGCAAATACTCTTTTAAAAGGAGAAAGCATCTAAGTAACGAGATATTTATATAAAAACATTTGGTGGTAGCAAAAAATTAGAAATTGAAGAGATTCCCATCAGTTGGGGAAGTTATGGTATAAAATTTAATGGAATACCACTGTGTCAAAAGAAATGAGGAGAAGGATATTTTAGAAAATCCTGAGAAATATTATATGACCTGATTCAAAGTGGAGTGAGCAGACCTAAGAGAACATTATTCACAATAACAAAAGTATTAAACTTATGATCAGCTATGAAAGATTTAGCTAGTCTGATCAAAGACAACGATCCAAGACAACACCAAAGAACTCATGATGAAAAATATTATTCACCTTCAGATGTGGTGGTGAGAGAGACGGACAGACAAACAAATACAGAAAGACAGAGACAGAGAGTGACCTGATGAACTCTGAGCAAAAATTGAAGTATAACTTTTTTTTTACTTTGCATTTCTTGGGTTTTGTAAAAATACTTTTTCAATATGACAAAAAGGGAAATGTGTTTTACATGACTTCATATTTTATAATTGATATATTGCTTGCCCTCTCAGTGGGTGGGAGGGGGGAAGCAAGGAGGGAAAAACTTTGAAACTCAAAATATTTTTATAAAAGAATGCTAAAAATAAGTAATAAAAAGAAAAGCTTAGTAAATTGTATTTGGCTATGCATGACATGAGTTCAACTATCTCTGATTACAAAGTCAACTTCCTATCCAGAATGTGTTGTTGCCTATCACTTCCATCATTCTCCTCTTCCTCCTCCTCTTCATCATCATTATCATTCAATCTTCCAACATTTTTTAAACAGCTACTATGTTGCAGACAGCATGCTAGGCATTGTTGGTATAAAGACACAAATGAAACATTTTGTGCCTTCAATGAAATTGCTTTCTATCAGGAAAGAAATTTTTAAACATATCAGTATATAACAAAATACATGCAAGGTATTTTTTTTTAAATAGTTTTGATTAGGAGTCACTAGTAGATGGAGTGGACTATCTTATATAGGAGGTAGTGATGATCTGAGCTTGAAGGAAACCATTGATTTCCTCCAAATAGTTTCTGAAGTGATCTTTTAATGCTTCAATTGTTTTGCATTGAAGCATTGAAGGCAAATATGAGGACATCATCATCATTTATTCAACAGTCATTACTATGTTCCAGGCACTATAGCAATCACTTTACAAATGTCCCATTTGATGCCCATCACATCCCTAGGAGATGGTGTTATCCATGTATTTAAGGAAAGAAATAAGCATTTATATCACACCCACTATGTGCTGGGCACTGAGTTACATGCTTTGTTTTAGAAGTCCTGCAAAGTATGTGCTATTTTGTCCCCATTTTAGGGTCAAGAAAACTAAGGCAAACAGAGTTGAAGTTTCTTTCCCAGAATAACAGGGCTAGAAAGTGTCAGAGGCTCCATTTGAACTCAGGTCTTCCTCACTCTAGGCTCTTGACTATATAGTTCTAAGTAGCCATAAAAATACTGTGCCATAGGTATGGAACTGATAGATAAAAGGCTACTGATGAGGAAATTCAAGAAATCCAGGTGGGTGGGAACAGAGAACATGAAGCGTATAAATGTGAAATTGCATTGGAAAACAATAGAAATGATAAAAATGGTGGTGATAATGATGGAATTGCCATTATATAGCATTCTCAGTTTTGTGAAGCATTTTATAAATATTTTCTCATTTTATTCTCATAACAATCCTGGGAAGGAAGTGCTATCATTGTCCCCATGTTTCAAAATTAGGAAACTGAGTCTGGTACTCCTAGTAAATGACTGAGGTCAGAATTGAACTCATCTTCCTGATCCTAAGTCTAGCACTCTATTGGTAAGTGGAGAATTTTTCATTTGTTCTTGTAGGTCAGGGCTGTCAAATTCAGGCAGGCAGTATATATTTCCGGATATACCTGAATACAGATCAAACTAGATTAAAATGTAATTGGGAAATACTTAACAAAACAAATAAAAATACAATAAAACAAAGATATTGACCTGAAGGCTTCCTTATGTCAGTTTAGTGGCCTGCAATTTATCTATGAGTTTGGTACCACTGCTTTATGTAATAGAGAGCCAGGAAAGCTTCCTGAGAAGAAGAGTGACATAGTTGAATTTGAAGCATTAAAAGATCACTTCAGAAACTATTTGGAGGAAACAGAATACATCTGAAGCAGGAAGGTAATGAGGTTACATTGAGGTCTGTTCACATGAGGATGGTGATGAAGAAGCAAAGTAAGTTTATGGAAGTACAGTAGGTAAGAACTGACACAGTGAATATTTAAATAGTTTTAAAGATTTGTCAAGTGCTTTACACAGGTTGTCTCATGAAATTTACACAGTAGATACAATAAGAATGCTGATTTCACAGATGAGAAATCTAAGGCTGAGAAGTTTTGTGTGAATTACTCATAGTTACGCAGCTAGAAATCTGAGGAATAATTTGATCTCACGTGTCTCTTACTCTAGTAAAAATGCTCCATCCTCTTTTAAGACTAGAAAAATAAGGAGCAGAGCCAAGATGGCAGAGTAGAAAGACTCACCTATGCTAGCTCTGAACCCATAGCCTAAGGATTTCCTCTAAAAAGAACTCCCAACTAATTCTGAAACAGTGGAAGCCGCGCAGCAACACAGTGAAGAAGATTTCCGTTACAGAGACCCCTGAAAAACCAACCTGAGAGCTCCATCACGCACCCGAACGGGAGCAGAGCCCTACCTTCCCCAGGGCTGTGCGGCACTGAGAGGAGTGAGCAGATCCAAGCAGTATTCAGGGACAGAATCTCCAGCAGCCCTGAAGGTCCCTCCAGCCACAGACGCACAGGTCAGTGAGAGAGACAGACTGAGAGGGGAGCAAGGTGTCTCCAGGATTCAGGCCCCCTCGGGAGGCAGCTGTAGAGGCAGCAGGTGGCCAGAGGCTCCCAGAGTAGGAAGGAGCTCAGCAGGAGATCAACTACAAAAGGTCTGTGCATAAACTTCCTGAGGGAACTGAGCCTGGGAGGCAGCCCTGCCCCCACCTGAGAACCTGATTTAATCTTACCCTGAATAGCAGCCAGGCTTGCTGCCAAAAGCCCTGAGGCTGGGGAGTAGCATTTGAACGTCAGACCCAAGCAATAGCTGGGCAGATCTAGAGGTGAGGCAGGGGTGGAGAGGAATCTCAGAAGTCAAGTAACTGGCTAGGAAAATGCGCAGAAAAGGAAAAAAAATAAGACCATAGAAAGTTATTTTCTTGGCGAAAAGACATTAGCTCCTTTCCTTACTGAGGAGGAGGAAAAATGCTTACCATCAGGAAAAGACATAGGAGTCAAGGCATCTGAATCCCAAATATCTGAAATAGAAATCCTATGGGCTCAGGCCATGGAGGAGCTCAAAAAGGATTTTGAAAATCAAGTTAGACAGGTGGAGGAAAAATTGGGAAAAGAAATGAGAGAGATGCAAGAAAAGCATGAAAAACAGGTCAATACCTTGATAAAGGAGACCCAAAAAAATGCTGAAGAAAATAGCACCTTGGAAAATAGACTAACTCAATTGGCAAAAGAGGTTCAGAAAGCCAATGAGGAGAAGAATGCTTTCAAAAGCAGAATTTGCCAAGTGGAAAAAGAGATGCAAAAGCTCACTGAAGAAAATAGTTCTCTCAAAATTAGAATGGAACAGATGGAGG
>CM053774.1:82499894-82539341 GCA_028658325.1 Potorous gilbertii
TTTTTCAAGAATGATTTCTAAAATTATTGTCTTGGGGAACCTGTTTAAGTCTGGGGAGCTTTCTAAATCTATATTTATATAGATATAAACATATCTAGAAGATAGATATTATATCTATCAATGTATGTACACATAAACATGATGATATGATATGTGTGTATACATATGTATGTATATATATATATATATATAGTTTATTGATTTATTTTTAGTTTTCAACATCTACCTTTAAAAGATTTTTGAGTTCTAAATATTCCCCCTCCCTTCCAAAGGTGGCATGCAATTTGATATAGGCTATTCATGTACAATCATATTAAACATATTTCCACATTAGTAATGTTGTGAAAGAAGAGTCAGAACAAAAGGGAAAAAAACATGAGAAAGAAAAAAAGAGAAGATAGTAAGCTTTGATCTGCACTCAAACACCATAGTTCTTTCTCTGAATGTGGATAGCATTTTCCATCATGAGTCTTTTGGAACTGTCTTAGATCATTGCTGAGAAGAGCTAAGTCTTTTGATAATCTTAAAATATTGCTGTTAATATGCACAATTTTCCTGGTTCTGTTTAATTCATTTAGAAAATCTTCCAAGGTTTTCCTGATATTGTCTGTTCTAAATGAGTACATTTGAATAAAAAACAAGAATGGTCAGATCTTCACAAGAAGCCACAACTTGAGATAATGAAACTGACCAGCTGATGACAAGAACGGAAAAGCTGGAATTTTATGGAAAGGAAAGATAGGGGGGAAATAATCACATTACATTTAGAAAATTGTTGTTGGCAACAGCATCAAAGGTGAATGATAGAAACTAGCACTTTTGAAAGTTTTGTGGTTCAATTTATCAATCAATAAATATTTATTAAGCACTTATTATGTTGCGGGTATTATGTTAAATGTAGGAGATATAAGTATTAAGAATGAAATAAGAGAATATTGAATAAAGTAGCAGTCAAGTGTAGAATACTTTTAGCACAGAAACAAAGACTATACCATTTACCGCATTTCATCTTTATAACAACCCCATGAAAATGGTTATTTTTTAAAGTTTTTCTTTTTATCTCTAGACCTCAGACTCCACTTGTAGAGAGATTCCTGAGGAGAAAATAACCTCCACCAGTAAATATGAACACATTCTCATCCACTTATAATCATAGCAAGTACCTTGGGGCACTGATTTTCCTAATGTCATGCAGAAATAGAAATTGAGGGTAGGTTTTCCCAACTACACATCAAGTTTTCTATTCCTTGTGTCATGCCACCTATCATGGTGGGTATGACAGATAATTATTCCATGTACAAGGAAAATTAGGTGAAAAAGAGGAATGGGGAAAGAAGGGAAAATGAGAGAATACAAACTTTTTAGAGCAAGGAAAGTCCTCCTACCTCCAGCTTGGTTCTAATACCCGTGACTGATCAGTATTTTGTACATAGATACTTATATATTTGCTAAATTAAAACACATTAGAGGACATTGGAATCACTTCAGTCCTTCATCACCCAAAGGAGGACAAAGATCTGAACTGTTCAATCACAAAAGGACATTTTGACTCACTCTAAGTTAACGTACTTATAATCCTTTGCAACATCAATGTTCTCCTGCTGTGCCAGATAATCCAGCACTGGACTAAGGGCACAGTAGCATTCTCCTGTTTATAACTGATAAAGACCAGGCACCTTGAACCAGGCACTATCTTGATTAGTGGCATTTCTCTTGTTATCTTGTTTTATGACTTTCTCTTAATAATACACTGTCATGTTAAGATACTCTTTTGTTATGACATTTCCTTGTTTATGGCTGAAAGAAACTAGACATTCTGACACTCTCTTTTTCTATGGGAACTGCAATTTTCACTGACACAGGCATCCTCCTTGAGAGCAGGGAGGAAGTAACACTTTCTTACTCTATGGTATAGTCCTGTAATTAACCTTTCTTTGAGCTCATTCCAGTTAAGTTTCCAAGCATTCATATGCTTATCCCCCTGCTTTGAGAGAAATAAGAATGCAAATACAACTTAACTCTGTTTGTCTTTCTCAAACTGAACTCTAGAAGGTCCACCAGGACTTTTGACACTCCAAAGTGATTTTCATGAAAGTCAGTAGATAGATAGAATTAAGGCACTAAAAATATTAAATCCTTCTTAGCAATCCAAGGACCTAAAAAAGTTTCCAATGGACTTTTGAGGCAAAATGCCTTCCACATTAGGAGAAAGAAGTATGGAATTGGATTGCAAAATGAAGAAGATTATTTACTTTTGTATTATGTTTTGTTTTATTTTATGGTCTCTTCCATTCATTTTAATTCTTCTATTTAACATGACAAAGGTGAAAATGAATTTATTAGGAATGTATGTGTAGAACCTATATAAGATGGCACATTGTCTCAGGAAGGTAGTGGGGAGGAAGGGAGAAGGAGCAGAAGGGAGAGGAAAAAAAGTCTAAGATATCTGGAATTGATTGTAGAACACTGAAAACAAATAAAATAATTTTAAAAAATTAAAATCTCTCCCCTACTCCATTCACATTTTCCCCATAAAGATCCAGGAATGCTAGAGACATATGTATGACCAGAAGGGGCCTTAAAGTTGATGTAGTTCAATAATTCATTTTAAAGGACAGAAAAATAAGGAAAGTGAATGGAGTTGTAGAGAAACTGTGCCCTTTTTGCAGGAATCAGTGACAGAAGGCCCTCTCAAAAGTTTAGTGTCAGCAGCTAGGCACAGTAGAAGATTCTGCTTCCTTACATAGAAAGCTGTGTGAAAATAGTGGGGTTACGGTTTAAGAAGCATCTTTAAAAAAGAAGCATCAATGACTTTAGAATGAGAGGAGTTGAGTTCAAATCCTATCTCAGACATTTATTGTGAGTGTAAACACTGGCAAATCACTTTACTTCCCCCTGTCTTATCTTTGTCATATGAAAAACAAAGGTTTAGGTAACTTTAAAAATAGTAACAGCTTTAGATGTATGATCTTAAAATAGGTTCCTGATAATAACTTAAAACATCAATCTTCCTTAAACTATCAGGTCAATTTACAGACATTTATTCCAAAAGTTTCAGAAAAATTATTCCAAAGTCAAAAATCATTTGACTCATTTAAACATTGGCACAAGGTGATTTTATCTCATTTCCCCAGAGTGTAGCACCACTTCCACTTCCCTCCCTCCAAAACTCACCTTGGTTTGTATTTATACTGTCTCTCCTTTATCCATACTTACATTCATGCATACCATTTCCTTAACAGAATGTGCATCCTATGAGGAAAGGAGATAATTTTTCAAAGAAGATTTTCTAGCAACTTTCAAACAGCAGGTGTTGATTGACCTCACTGAAGAGATTCTGTATTACTGTAATCACCATGATATAGCATCACATAGAAGAACATCTAAGAAGACCTGTCATTTGTTGAGATTTCTACCATTTGGATCATGAATAAGAAATTCCCCTCTGGAGCATTTGCACATGCTTTTAGTGATTACATATTCAACTGTTTAATCTTCCATTGTTATTAATAATCAAGTGCAAATAAGGAAGATTTTGTTATAATTTTTAGAGGTTAGTTTCCAGGATCCATAGCCATAACAATCTCTATTTTCCAGGCTCATAACTTGTAAATATCTCCACTATGTTTGCGCAGCATTGTATGATGATAAATAATATAAACATTTGTGCTTAAAATTGTAAATATCCACTGTGACTGCATGGTGAGATATAATGGTGAGATAAAGTAATCTGTTGTCCTCTAAAGCAAGTGAGCATGGCCAGTAAGTGGGGAACCCACAGAAGAATATGAGAGTAGAACACTGTGTGTGCCTTAAACAGCAATCATTGAGGCTTGAGGGGATTTAGGGGAGTGCACAAGATAGAATGTTTTGCCTGTCTCAACTGACCCCATCAGGATGTAGGGGTGGTTGTCCCCCTTCCTTGTGCACCACTGTGAGAAAGGCGATTATGGAATGCTGTAGGAATTGGTGCTCCCATTATCAGCAACTCCTTTGAGAAGACTAGACTAGAATAAAGTAAACTAGCTTACTTGACACCTTACTGTGACTCAATTTCTCTTCCTGTCTGCTAATGCTATCTACTACCAGTAGATTCACCTATCTTACATCAGACCATTTGATATACTTCCCTCTGTGGTTGCATTTGTCAAGGAATCTTCCATTATCTTAATATATAGAAGAGACTTCTTTGTAGGTATTATTAGCAAGATGTATGTTCATGTTACGACAGAATAATCAACATTATCCTTCACCAATATTTAAATAGTACATTTATTTCTGAATACATTAGTACATTAATAAAGCATATTATTTCTGAATGAGAAAAAAATATAAACAAGCACAAATAAAAATCTCTACCATGCCATTTGGTGGCAATTTGTTATATCTTCTATTGCAATTTGATGACTGAAAAATTCCTCCCAGATCAAGCTGTTCTCAATTCTTGAAGCATTTCATTATTTTATTCATAGTGAATCCAGCTTCCCAGAGTGTGTACTCTGTTCACTTTTGTCCTTGGGCTTTAAAATAGTAAATTGCTGAAAAAAAATACTTCTTACTCCATGAGGCACATGAGGGATTTAGATGTGTTCTTTACAGGTCATTTGCAACAGGGGAAAGCAGCAGAATCATCAATCTAAGAAAAAGTGAGATGTTTCGCGACTCCCAAAGATAATTTATTTGAACAGCTAAGCAAAAGAAAGCTTAATTTTATATTATCAGATGAAATTGACTTAGAGATTAGGATATTTATGTTAAACACTTTAATTTGACTTCTATAATTTAGGATAGAATATTTAAGTAATCTGTTAAAATTGCATTTAATTGTAACATTTTGCTTTAAAAACACACTCTGTAATGCTTATATGTGCACATATGCATTTGAGTCAATATCAATGAACTTATCTCCTTTCTTTCTGCCTCTCTACAATGACTCCAGGGAGTTAGGAACTCTATTTTAAACATTTTAAATTTAATTGAGAAAAACAAATTAATCTAAGTTGTTAATTGCAATGTTTTGTTTTGAAAAACTAAGAAAAAGTTAACATTTTAGTTTGCATGAATGTATAAATATATGTGTATTAAAATTATGTGCATACATTTTGAGTAATTGTATATACAACTCTTGCCTTTTATTCTTCCTTCTTTCACCTCTCTCCCTCCACATAAATACAATAGAAATGAAAGGAATGGAAAATGCAGAAGTGATGATTTTAAGCACTAGGTTAAAAGTCATTTTGGGTACAGAAAAGGTGGGGAGAAGATAAGGGCTTGGAGCATCATTAAGACCACTCATATTTTTAGAGCTAAAGGTAGAATGATAGGAATTAGAGTATATAGAAAATCTAAGTGATTATCTACTCTGATCTCCTTATTCCAGAATTAAGGAAAATTATGTCTGATGATTCACTGAAAATCAGTAAACTGATAAAAGAGCTGAAACAAGATCATAAATCAAGTCTCATGGCACCAAATTCAATGCTAAGTTTAAGTAAGTTCCAAGGCTTTCTTGGCCCACCTATACAGTCTGATGAGTAAAAATGTCACAAGGGTAAACTAAAGCAAGTTTTCCAAGCAAGATAACAGTTGTTAAGTGATTCATATAACTATTTATAAAATGCATCAAATCATCCCTGCCTCAGGGTGTGGGTCTAGCAGTAGGAAAGTTGAACAGCTGGGGAAAGTCAGCTAGCCTTTCAGTGTGGCTGATTACTTTCCTCTCTGACATTTGAAACATGATAATTACTTTATGAGACAGACCTGACTCTAGTAACCTCGTTTAGACAAAGAGCCATCCCAGCAAGGGTTTCTCTCTTTGACCCTCTCCCCCATCATATTAGTCTTCTTGAGGACAAAGTCACATCTAAGTTTGATGAGGAAAAGCCAGAACAAGAGAGTTGTCTCCTACAGAAGGCCTAGCTCAAGTTGGTTCTCTGTTTGCCTATAAAAAATCTAGAGTCCCACTTTTAACTAGTTATCTAGCAAATGCTTGCAAGTTAGGAATGAGCCTGGAAGATTTTCGTTTGAGCTAGATTGAGAAATGGGGTTTGAAAAACAGGGAAATGTTTATAAAATAATATTTATTATTGAATGATATAGGGGGAGGAGCCAAGAAGGCAGAGTAGAAAGACTCACATATGCTAGCTCCGAACCCACAGCCCATAATTACACATAAAAAGAACTCCCGAGAAATTCTGGAAGAGTGGAAGCCATGCAGCAACAGGGTGAAGGAGATTTCCTTTCCTTTCCTTTCCAGAGAGCCCTGAAAAACCGATCCCAAAGGTCCATCACACACCAGAGTCCAGCCCTGCCCTGGCCCCGTGGCATGGAGAGGAGCAAGCAGATCTGAGCAGGCTTCAGGGACAGAATCTCCAGCGGCTGCAAAGGTCCCTCCACCCACAGATGCACAGGTCAGTTATAGAGACTTCTGGGCTGGCTGAGAGGGGAGCGGGATGTCTCCATGACTCGGGCCCCCTCAGGAGGCAGCAGCAGAGGCAGCAGGTGGCCAGAGGCTCCCAGAGCAGGCAGGAGCTCTGCAGGAGCTCGATTACAGAAGGTCTCTGCATAAACCCCCTGAATAGCAGCCAGGCCTGCTGCCGAAAGCCCTGAGGCTGGGGAGCACCATTTGAATCTCAGACCCCAAGCACTAGGTAGGCGGATCTAAGCAGGGGTGGAGAGGAATCTCAGAAGTCAAGTAACTGGTTGGGAGAATGATATAGCATAATATTAATTAACCTCACCAGCAATCCCCTATCCCCCAAGTAGTATTAGATTCTCAATGAGTTGACCCTGCCTGGGCCCATCTATAGTTCCTGGCAGCCAATAATCTTTCTTCTGCTATGTCTTGGACATATCCATCTCCTGGGCCCAAGCAGTGGCACCCAATTTCTAGGTTCTAGTCTTTTGTAGTTTCCAGGGCCTTCTTCAGGGTAGGCCCTGAGAAAATATACTTTCTTCCTTCTCTCCCCCATGGGTTTCTCCAGGACAGGACAAGCAGCCTTAATTCTTGAAACTGTACCTCCTTCAGATGTCTATGACATCAGCCTTGGGTTACTTACAGTACAGGACATAATAATCAGTCATGTTACAGGCCCTCAAACAATGGAAGCACATGCTTACCTCCAAAAATTTCTGTCCCGCTACCTATAACCTTCCAGTATTTATTCTTCAATGAGTAGTATATTGCCATACATTTATACTTAACAAATAACAGTGATTCTGAAATCGTGGATACTAAATCTATTCCCCATCCCCATCTGACAGCTATCTTGCAATTATCCACGACAATAATAATCTCCACTAGGAAAATGTTGGTAAATGTTTAACAAACATCTCTCAAAAAAAAAAAGGTATGCACAACACAATTTAAATTTAATCTTTATTATTCCAATAATTTTAAATTATCTCAGAAAAAAAATAATCTAGAAAATGAACCAAGGAGAGAAGACTTAAGAACAATTGCACACTTAAATTTTCTCTCTTCCAACTATTTTCCATACCAGTTATTTTTATGTTGATATATCTCATATTTGGTTCTATTTTTTCATTCTCTTTACCTTATTTTATTTTTCTTGATATCTAATATAGTCAGTAGCTTCCATTTGCCTGATTTTAATTTTTAAGGAATTATTTCCTTCAGTGAGCTTTTGTACCTCTTTTTGCCCCATTTGGCCAATTATGATTTTTAAGTAGTTATTTTTATCAGTGAAGATTTGTACCTTTTCCCATTTGGCCAGTTCAGGTTTTTCAGGTGTTTTCTTCAATATTTTTGTGTGCCTTTTACCAAGCTGTTAACTATACTTTCATAATTTTCTTTCATTCTTCTCATTTCTTTTCTCATTTTTTCCTTGAAAGCTCTTATTTTAGTTTTAAAATCTTTTTAGTTGTTCCAGGAATTCTTTTTGGTCTTTAGTCCAGTACACTTTTACTTTAAAACTTTGCTTGTGGCTGTTTTGAAAAACATTGTCATATTCTTAGTTTGTTTCTTGATGCTCCCTGTGAACATAGTTGTTTGTTATGATTAGTTTCTTTTACTGCTGTTTGCCCATTTTTCAGTCTTTTTTGTTACTTTAAACTTGATGTTAAAATTGGGATTTGCTCTCTTCAGTGTGATCAGAAACTTGCTCAAAGCTCAGGCCTTTTTGAGCTATTGTTTTCAGAGTGAATTTTGGTGACTTGGAAATTTTTGCTGCTTTCAAGGTGACATGATCTAGAGAAAGGTATATTCCTTCCTCTCCTTCTCTATTCCCTGATCCTTACCCAGGAAGGGCTCCTGCTGCTCCCTTGGGACCAATCAATAAGTGAAATAGTTTACAGCAAAAAGAGAAGTAAGCCTAGGAGAGAGCTTTGGAGGTCACCCACAATTAATAGATCTGATTGGCCATAGATGAAAATCAGGAAAGGAGGCTAAGAAGGAAAATTATGGCATAGTAAGAGAGACTGTACTGACTGCAGAGAACAGTATCATGAAAACTCAGATAGGAGGAAGTATCTAGGAGGCCAAAGTAATCAATACTGTCCAAGAGCACAGAGAAAGGTGATTATATGTGATAATTTATAGCTCTCTGATCCCTATGAATTTTCAGTTAAGTGATGAGATGGGAAGTCACAGAATAAAGAAGAAGATGAGTGGAAAGGAAACAGAGGCATTAATTGAAGATATCCCTTTTAAGAAGTTTAGCCACAAAAGAGTGGAGAGATATGGTCATGAGACCTGAGCAATCAGGGAGAGTGGTTTTGGTGTGTGTGTAAAGACTGGAACAGTAATGTTTTTCTTTTTACCATAATCATTTGAATGCCCTCTCTCCTAAAACCTAAACCTTTCCTTGTGGCAAAAATAAATAATTAACCAAAAATATCTGACACAACAACAAGAAATCATACAATATTCTGTCCTAGTCGTCATTTTCCTCTCTGCTCCGATGAAGACATTATGCTCTCTGTTCTCTAGCACCTTGATTTATTTAAATTATTCAAAATCACTTAAGTGATATTTCATTTCAATTCATTTTTTATTTAGACAGCTAGACAACAAAGTGGAGAAAGGACTGGGTTTAAAGTTAGGAAGGCTTTAGTTTAAATATTAGAAACTGAGCAAGTCATTTAACCCATACCTGCCTCAGTTTCCTCATCTGTAAATAGGAGACTATGATAGCACCTACCCATCAAACTTGTTCTGAGGATAAAATGACATATTATTGGCAAAATCCCTTGCAAAACTTAAATAACTCTACAAATGTGAACTATTCTTACTTAGCTATGACTTCATTGTTTCAATCATGTTCATTGTCCTTTTGTTTCGGTTTCTGAAACTTATTTTTCTTACATACTGAAACCATGTTTCGCTCAATTTCTCGTATTCCATTTTCTCTTTCCTGATTCAGAATGTCATATATATTTTCTTCCTCTTATTTTTTAATCATGAAAGGGCTTGTGTTTTATTTCCAGAAGTTCTCTTTCTGTTAGTTATGCTGTTCTCAAATAGCAGCACAAGCTGTGCTCATGCTCCAGCATTGTAATGGTGGAAAATGAGGTGGAAGCCCAAATGCGAACACCTGATTATTCCAGATAAAAGTGATTTACCAGCCTTGGCATCAAGAGATTAATGTACTGGCATTCATTTGTAAGCACAAAAGCCAAGAATTCTTAAAGCCCATCAAATTTCCTTGTCCAAATGCTAATTATAGTATTTGTCACTTAAGGACAGGCTTCACGATTTGGGGGGATTTAATAGCTAGCATATGGTAGTTGAAAAATCAGACAGGTATGCTAGTTCATTCTGAAGAATCAATATCTATAGAAGACCTTTTCTCTTTTGTCTCTATATTACTTTCCCATTTAAATTGTTCTGCATTTTTTCAACGGATTTTAGAATATCCGTTTAATTAACAGAGGAACATCACCAGTAAACTTATCAAGTTTCACATAAAATAGTGTCTATATTGGCATATCTGTTTACTTATCCATAGGATCTATACTATCTGTAGTATTGAAGAAGCTAGATGATGTAGTAATAGAGAACTGGGCCTGGAGTCAGGAAGACTTGGGCATTTAATAATCAGTCAATCATTCTGCAGGAGGAGTAAGTGACATTTTTCAGTTCAGGCACTTTACTTATCATTTGGCTATAGACATTCTGCATATTTTTGGTAAGACAATAGAATCTCAATCCCTCTAACCTTAAAAATAGTCAAAAGATTAGTATTGTTTAACAACACTATGCAACAGTCCATCTATCCTTGGCTGAGGAGCAAAGTATTTCTATTCAAGACTTGCAAATAAGGGGAAGGTAATATTAAGGTATTTCTGTGCTCCAGCTGTCAACATGAATTAAAAATGCTAAATTTTATATCCGCTAACCTTTCAGAGTATTTGTCTCTGTCATTCTTATGACTTTATCATTTTCATGAACTTTATTATTTTTCACTCCCCTTTTGTCATTTTTTGTCCTTTGTGTTAGAAGATAAGAATTATAATGAGGATGACTATTTGTTGTGATTTAAAAGAATTGCATGGCCAGCAGACCTTACACTGTCTCCTATGTGAATATCATCCTTTGACTTACAGCTGTAACTTCCATGTAAAGGTCTTGTTTGTTATTCTTCTTTATCTCACGCCAAGTTTGAAAAGATCACCTTCCCCAATCTCTGATAAAGAATAACAGCTAAGTTTTCTAGGTAGTCTTTTTTTTTCCTTTCGCCCAAAAATCCACAACAATATCTTATATTTATTCATCATTCAACAAACATTTATTAAGCACCTGTTGAACACAAAATTTTGTATTCCATAATGGTGGAATTATATTTTAGATAAGATACAATTTCTAACTTCTATAAGTCATCTGACCAACACAATAGAGGGATAGATAGGTAACCTTCATGAACTCTGTAAGTCCAAGGCCACCTGCTACATTTTAGGCCATCACCAGCCCTCTTGTCCTCTGTGTTGCAACTGGACTCTGGCCTCCATTTCATGAGTCAGTCAAAGTGTCAACCTCCTGATGTGACTGATCCTCTTAGAGAATGAAGAATCAGCAATAATTCTCCAAACTAGCAATGATGCAATGGATATAAGGCAACTGCAGCAATCTCTTCATGTCCCAAACTGGTTTTATTCCTCTAAACATTTTCATTTTGCCCCAGAAACATCTTCATCCTGTAAGATTTACTTAAGTCCTAGAATACACACCTCCTTAATACCCTCTGCCTTGTAGCCCCTCCCTCCTGTTGTAGAGTAGATAGTTCATCATTGAAACTCTATTTAAGGAGGGTGTCCAGGCCAACCATCTCTTCCTTTTAGATCAAGATGCATTTTTCCATCATACTCCACACTGTCTTATGTCTCACCTGGATTTTACAGCTTTCTTTTAGGTTTTCTTCCATGGTGAGAAGGCAAGCTCCTTGAGTGAAAAGATTGTCTTTTATTTTCTTGCATTTGTATCCCAGTTGCTTAGAGACTTTTAATAGGAACCTAGGTTATGCTGACTAGAAGCTCAGTTAGTGGGTTCCAATCAATGACAATTGATGCAAAGAATTTTCTTATAATTACATATCTCAAGTAACCCTTATGTCTTATCTGAAAACTGCTAAGTATTTGTTTCTACATAAAACCTGGATAGTTTTATATCCTGAAATAATATTTTTTTAATTAATTGGTCTTGATTGTTTTTAATGTACAAAAATCTCTCTCCCTCTGTATTCAGGGTCTAGTGTCAAAGGTGAAGAGAATTCTTACGCAATTAGAATGCACTACCTAATAATGAAATATGATCTGAAGCTCAAACTTTTGTTGCCTCACTTATTTCATCTTTCATCTACCACACCACTTATAACTGTCACTGAACAGACAGAGAACCAGGCTGGAATTTCCTCTTTGGGCAACTCTGGTATCAGGGGAGATACATATCACCTCCCTTGGATAGAAATGAGAGAGATTCCTACTCAAAGCAGTTTTGAGAAGGGAATTGAGGTATTATAGTGAGTTTGCAGTGCAAGTCAGAGGTATACACAGAGAGATAGAGAACAAGTAAGCGAATGCTTACCTCTAATGGTTATAGGGAGAGATGCATAATTCCCTTCATTACATAGTAATTTATGGTCTGGTTAGTGGGATTGTCTACACATCTCTCAAACAACATGGCCACAGCTCCCATTGATAGGGGGAATGATAACATTTCTACTCCATTGAAATGAGCTCCTTGAATGTGTGTGCATGTGGGTGTGTGCATGTGTGCATGCGTGTGTGTGTGTGTGTGTGTGTGTGTGTGTGTGTGTGTAGGGGGAAATCAAACAGAGTTTTTTCCTTCATTAGACCAAAAGTTACTAATTCACTGAGAAAATTAATATTCCTATCCTCAAATCACTCTCCTCTCTAAGACATATCCACATAGCTTCCAAATTGATACTCCTAAAACACAAATCTGACCATATAGTTCTTTTATCTAATTGGCTTTAGGATAACATGCACACTTTTTTTCCTTTTGTAAGATGATATAATCTTATTCCAATCTTTATTTCCAGGCTGATTTACAAATATTATTTCCTTTGACCTTAATAGCCACCCTTGGATGCAAGTGTTAGCGGTAACCCCAATTTCAGAACACAATACCAAAGGTTAGATATCTTTCCCAAGGTCACATAGTGGGTAAAAGTGTGAAGTTGGGTTTGAACTCAGATCTTCATGTTTCTAGTTCTCTTAGTATTACACCTAGGTACCTACAAGTAGATTGAGTGAATAAAACACCTAAATAACCCTCAAAAATAAATGTTTCTAGTCAATTTAATTCTTGATATTGTTTCTGGGGAGAAGGTCTTTGGTGTATCTTGACTTGCTCTAAGATCCTCATCATAGCTCATCAGTGATATTAATATTTCAAATGCTTATAACTTGAAAGGCAACTTTAATAATCTCTACTTTGCATGGAATTTTCTGGTGCTCCATAAAACAACTGTCTTTCTGGAATTCTGAATATGGTACCATATTTCAATGATGTCAGAACAACAGAGGATGAGCCTATAGAAAGATTTTAGAAATTTCAATTCAATTTGAATAAAATGTGTTACATATAGTACGCATTTTAAAATATTTACTGAATTGAAAAAAAAACAGCACTGGAATGTCAGCTTTTGGCAAATATCCAAAAGACTGTTTTGTGGATGGGCAATTAGAATTTTCATCATTACCTCCATTATGTAGAAAATGAAATGGTGGACACTCATTACACAGAGGAAGATCTGAGGTTATAGAAAGGAAAACTCCCTAACAGTTAGGGCCATCTAATATTGGAATGACATCTCAGAAGGCATTGTTTTTGTCATCTATGGACATCTACAAATATATGTAAGTATTTTAAGGGATATTGTAGAAAGGATTCTTATTCAAGTAATATTAATGATCTTTGAAGAAATTTCCAATTCTAATATTCTATTGTTATAGAATGTTACAGTGATATTAGAATAATATAAGCGGTTTTGTCTTCTGCAATTTGGGGATACTAATAACACTAACTTCCTGGGTTGCTGTTAAGGTCAAATGAAATAATATTTGTAAATTAGCTGAGAAAGAAAGATTGGAGTAATATTATATAATCCTCCAAAGGAAAAAAAAGTTTGTATGTTTTCCTATATGAAGTTTTGTCATTACTAGACATTCTATCATTCTCAATAATATTGCATCAGACCATCCTGCATTATACTTTGCATTTTTCTTTTGTATTCTTATTTATCTATGATGCTTTCCCAAAAAGAATGTAAGTTTCTTGAGGACAAGGGATTTGGGGGCTATATATTTGCATCCCAAACATTTAGCTAGAGCCTGCCACATGCTACACACTCTCAGTAAATAGCTGCTGATTAATGTGAAAGTCTCTTACCCATTACCCTTTGGTGAAAGTTCTAAAGCTCTGCATGTGAGTTGCAAACCAAAGCATTTATATATTCCTGGTATTCTTCCACCCTACATCTTATTTTATTCAACAGAGCATACAATAATCTCTGAAGAATTAAAAATGAATATCACACAGTGGGAAATGGAAAAATGCCTGGTTGGTAAACCAAGAAAAAAGTAAAAGACCAACATACATGCCAACATTTGCAACGGTTCTTTTTGTGGTAGCACAGAATAGTAAATCTAGGGGGTGCTCATCAAATGATGAATGACTGAATAAGTTATGAATGTGATGGAATCCTATTTTGTATAAGAAATGATGGAGTAGTTTCAGTGAAACCTAGGAAGACATGATGAACTGATACAGAATAAAGTGAGCAGAACCAAGAAAACAAACTATACAATGTAACAAAGATATGCAACTTGGAAAGACTTAAGAATTTTGATCAACATATTGCTTAGCAATTGCAGAAAACTAAAAAGGAAGCATGCTATCCATCTCCTGACAGAGAGGTGCTTCAGCACTCAGAGTTCAGTGAGACCAGTGCCATTCTAATAGGAGCCAATTATGTATATTTATGTATAAGCATAAACATATTTTTATTTGTCAGGGTAAAGTCACCACTAACTGAGTGGAAGAGAGATTTAGTTTAAAATAAAGGATTCATCTGGAAGTTGGTATTAGAATATATTTTTAGGTAAAAGAAGAGATTTCCAGACTTAGGGATAATGAAAGTTGTGTCACAGTGTACAACTAGTTTAAAAACACAGAGGGGAGAGATGAAGTGTTGTGTGTGTGTTAGGAACAGCAAGAATACTTAGTTTGAGTTATATTGCTTGTGTAGGGAAGTAATTCATGTGGTAGATGGGAATGGAAAGATTTGGGGACCATGGTACTTAAACAGCCAACAAATGACTTGATTTTATCTGAGAGGCGACTAAAAGCTACCAGCATTTATGGTATATAGGGACTACAAGGACTACAAAGTCATATATGTACTCCCCAAAAAACACTTAGACAACTGCTTGTCAGAAAGATCATAGGTAGAAGAGATGGGATGTAGGGATAGCATTTAGGAGGCTGTTGCAATACGTCAGTTGAGAAATAATGCAAGCTTGAAATAAGGTAGCGATACTAAGATACTGATGTGTTGTTAAGTCAGAAGCAACAAGACTGTATTTTTAAGGAATTCTCAAAAAAAATAAAAATAAAAACAGATTTCTTGGCAAATGGCCCTCTCTGTCAAAAACTATAATGAATCCCAATAGAATTTCAAAGATCTAGTTTACTTCATGAAGGTGTTAATTGGGCCACTCCCCTCTATGAATAAGGTGCAAATAGTGTCCCTGCTTCCTGCTTAGGTGATAATTAAATTTACTTTAGCTAAATCATGGGGAAAAAAATGGATGAGAACCATTTGTACTAAACTAGAAGGCAAACTGGGTGGAAAAAAATAACCTTCATTTTAATCAACAAAATTGAAGTAGGCCAATTAAATGTACAATTCTACATAATTAGACAAATAACTATACTTTTCTTGTTTTATTATTAGGGTTTTATTAATTGACAGTTATAGCTTAATCAGATGGGTTTCTCCTGGTTTTATTCTCACCTATTCAGTAAATTGGGGTTGCTGCCATCATTAGCTGCCTTATTATTTTTTTATATCTAATTTATTGGTGTCTTTTGTTCCTGCTTATTTCATGATAACTTGTCCCTCAGAGAAAACATTTTTAAAAAGCCTGATCTAATTTTCCATTTGGAATGCATTATGTTTGATTTTTCCATTTCCATTAATTTCATATTATTCATTCATGAAGTTATTTTCTCCTTTGTAAATGCCTACTACTTATTTTACCTTAGTTATTAAATATTTTTAGCAAGTAAATAAAATTGATTTTGTTTCTTATGATGCCTCAACTTTACATTTTTATCACACTCTCAGATGAAAGCAGTAGATAGAGAAAACTGAGACACGTACAAAATACTTTCTAAAAGTTTTCCACCATAGATTTTTAATTTTTCTACCACTTCAAAAGTCATGATGCAATTTTATTGTATCAACCATTCTTGTAATATTATCATATTAATTTTCCCACTCTGGCATTCTGCTTTTTATATAAAATTCATCCATTGTTTAATAAAATGAGGAAAGAGTTTAAGAAGTCATAGCGCATTAGCTCCAATATATTCACCATATTACACAATAATTTATGAGTTTAAGGCTTTAAATGCAGTATATATTTATTCTTCTTCCATTCATTTATTGATTCTACAAATAATTTAACCCCTTGAATGCTACATTGTATATGACAGTACACAATGTATTATTCTCTCGTTCTTAAATAACCAAGGATTATATCAAAATCATGAGCAACTTCTCTAACTTTAGTTATCAAACTGATCTGACTAATGATTTTACAAAACATAAGGATATCCTAACATTGATCCTTACATAGCTTAATTTAAAGATAAATGTGTTGGAATTGAAAAACTGATGGATTTTGAATGAGAAATCCAGGGTTCAAATCTCATTTCTCCTTCAAGTCACTAATTGAATGGCTTGTCTCAGTTTCCTGAAAATGAAACCTGTCTCAGTTTCCTCTACCATAAAATAAAGGGAATAAAAATTTTGACCTAACACTATTTCCAACTCTAAATTGTTCATGCTAAGAACTTTAAATATCTAAAATAAATATTGACCTGTTTAAGGATCTGTGTCATGTTTTGTTCTGTTTTTCTATTCTATATAACTCCTTTTGGTAAGGGGAAAAAAAAAGACAAAAACTTCTTTCTTTCCCACCTCTCTCTTTATAATTTTCTTCAGATTATTGCCCCTAATTTTGCTGATAAATTATACTTTACCTATCAAAAGTTCTCAGTCTTTTTTTCTTATTATTAAGTGAGATAATGTGTATAAAGTGCATTGTAATCATCAAAGTATTAGATAAGTATGATTTTTAAATATATATTTTTGGTATGTATTCTTAGTCTTTCCCTCTAAAGCACATTTTATTCACTTCTTAGGCTCTTCTTCCCCTCATGTCTATATCCTAAATAAAAGAAGTTGGTGGTATAACAGGATATTGTGGCACTTGAGGTGGGACAACAGACTTCTTTGAGTAGAGCAAAAATGATGATATGATATCGAGAATGTGAACATATTTAAGTGTACATTTGTGCCAGACTTTCACTTTGAAAAATATAAATAATTCTAGCTCAGTGGCAAGGTAGAAGTTTGTCTATTAAGTTTAAAATAGTTCACATTTATTTCTTTTTTATTCATAAATTTTACTCTGGGATATTCTGAGGTGGCACATCCTTAAGATACATGCTGGCTATACAATTACTGAGGAGCCTTGGACAGGGCAAATCTTCAGATGAAAATGCAGCAGGACATGTAAATACATTTATAGAATATTGTGAAAGGAAGAGAATCTAGCATAATGTTGATGAATCATTCAGTATTCCACACAACAAACTCAATTTGGGTATGCATCAAAATCTTTTCTGATTTTGTTATGCTCACCACACAAGCTTTAATTTAGAGAAATATGGATTTACCAGTAGCAAATCATGACATTTTGAGAGTTTATACTTAGGAGAACTATGACTTCTAGGACACTAGCCAAATTAGTCTTTCTAAATCAATCAAATAAACAATCAGTCAACTAGCATTCGTTAAGTGGCTATTGGCAACTGTTCTACGTGCTGAGGAAAACAACTACAATTATTTTTGTGGTTTCTCAAAGGAACTCTTTTGAAATATAGTCTCTTATTACCTCTTTGATTTTGGCCAATTCATTTATTCTTTCTACGTTTCATATCTTTAAAAAAGGAAGGAAGTTTAACTATCTACTGACCTTGCCTTCAGTAATAACTTGCCCTTACTGATCTTGCCCTCAGTAACAACACTTTAGGAGCACCAAAAATTTTACAGGATCCTGTCTGAAGCTGTCAAAGCAGCAGAAGGGCATAAATGACAGATACTCAGAATAGAACACTCCCTCCTCACACAAATTGTGTAGAGCCCAACACTAACACAAAAACCAAAATTCAAGAAACAGTCTCAAAAATGAGCAAAAACAGAGCACCAGTATTATGTTATATTTTGGGAAAAGGGAAATTCAAGACACAAATATAGAAGAGAATTACATGAGGATATATGCAAGCAAAATCTCAGTGAAAACTACATTTTAGATACAAATTCAACAAGAATTCTTAGAATACTTAAAGCAGAATTTTTTTAATGGGAGGTGGCTATAATTACTTTAGAAGGAAAATGAATATCAGATGGAAAATGGGATAAGAAGTAAGAAAGTCTAAGAAAAGAAATATTACTGAAAAAATAGTGCCTTGAAAATTAAAATTGGTCAAAACAGAAGTTAATGATTCCATGAGATACCAAGAAGTAATAATATAATTTCAAGCCAAGATGTTAGAGTAAGGTAGGAACTCTCTGAATCCCTAACAAATTTACCTCTAAACAATTGGAAATCCACATCAGAATTGATTTATGAGTGGGGAAGCAGCACAACAGGAAAAGACTGTCTCACTGGAGTTGGAGGAGAGGGAGATCAGAGAACAGCAACTACAGGCTACAGAGAAGACTTTCAATGAAACTCCAAGACTTGGGGAAATACACTAGCAATGGCCTGACCCTTCCAAAAGTCAGAAGTGCAGCGGGGAAGTCCACAGTCCATTTAGCATAGCAAGGTACCATTTACTCCTTACTCCCATTGCCGACCAGTAGCTAGATATCCAGTTAACCAGTAGTGCGACTCCACTTAATGGGTTTGGCAGAAGTGAGAGCCCACCTCTAGATTGGTCATTAGTAACATTCCTCCCTCATTGTTGGACAGCAGAGAAACACTGCTTCCATAGCAATCTAGCCACAAGGACTTGCCTCTGGGACAGGCCAACAACAAAACCCTATACCAAGAAGAATTAAACCAGGAAACCCTGACATTTAGTATAAGGTAGTAGAGATGTTCCCTCCTCCAGTGGAGATCAGCAACTAGGCCCTAAGGTCCACTGAAAGCCAACAGCAAGGCCCTCACATAAAAATACAAAGACAAAAAAAAGGATAAAAAAATGAGCAAAAAACAAAACAAAAAATTGTACATGACTATACAAAGTTACAATGGTGAAACAGAGGATCAAGCCACACACTTTAGAGACACAATAAAGCAGAGAGCAAGTGTCAAAATGCCTGCATGAAAAATATGATTTTTTAATTTTTAATTTTATAATTTTTGCCACAAAGAAAAATATAATTTGTTCTCAGGCACAACAATAGCTCCTAGAATAGGAGTTTTAAAAAAGTTTTAAAAAGAACAAATTTGATGAGTAGAAGAAAAAATTGGAAAAGAAATGAGAATTATGAAAAAGAATTATGGAAAAAAGAGTCAGTCACTTCCTAAAAGAAAAAGAAAAAGGGAAAATAAAGATATGCAAAACCTACTGAAGAAAGTAACACCTTAAAAAAGAAAATTGGCCTAATGGATAAAGAAGTACAAAAACTCAATGAAGAAAATAACTACTTAAAAATTAGTATTGGGTACATATAAGGTAATGAGTACATGAAACTTCAAGATATGAAAAAAGAGGAGGGAGGAGCAAAGATGGTGGAGTAGAAATATTCACATATGCTAGCTCTGAACCAACAGCCCATAATTACCTGTAAAGAGGAACTCCCAACATATTGTGGAGCAGTGTACTCTGCACAGCAACATAGTGGAGGAGATTTCTGTTCCAGAGAGCCCTGAAAAATCAAAAGCAAAGGTTGATCGCTCACCAGAACCAGAGCAGAGTTCAGCCCTGCCCTGGCCGTGCAGCCCCAAGAGGAGCAGATCGAAGCAGGCTTCAGGGATGGAATCTCCAGTGGCTGTGAAAGTACCTCCACCCAAGAGCGCTACAGGTCAGTGAGAGAGACTTCTGGGCTGCCTGAGAGGGGAGAGGGTTGTCTCCATAAGTTAGGTCCCTTTGTGAGGCAGCAGTGGGGAGAAACAGTGGACAAGAGCTCCCAAAGCAGGCAGGAGCTCAAGAATATTACTGAAGGTCTACTCATAAACCTCCTGAGAGAACTGAGACTGGGAGGCAGCTCTGCCCCCGCCTGAGAAATTGAATTTAACCTTACCCTGAATAGCAGCCTGGCCCCGTGCTGAAAGCCTTGAGGCTGGGGCACAGCACTTGAATCTCAGAACCCAAGCTGGGCGGATCTAGAGGTGAGGTTGGGGTGGAGAGGAATCTCAGAAGTCAAGTAACTGGCTGGGAAAATGCCTAGAAAAGGGAAAAAATATAAGATTATAGAAGGTTACTTTCTTGGTGAACAGATGTTTCCTCTTTCCATTTCAGATGAGGAAGAACAAAGCTTACCATCAGGTAAAGACATAGAAGTCAAGGCCTCTGTATCTCCAAAATTCGAAATAGATATCCAAGGGGCTCAGGCCATGGAAGAGCTCAAAAGGAATTTTGAAAATGAAGTTAGACAGGTGGAGGAAAAACTGGGAAGAAAAATGAGAGAGATGCAAGAAAAGCATGAAAAACAGGTCAATACCTTGATAAAGGAGACACAAAAAAAATTGCTGGAGAAACCTTGAAAAATAGGGTAACTCAATTGTCAATAGAGGGTCAAAAATTCAATGAGGAGAAGAACACTTTAAAAAGAAGAATTAGGCAAATGGAAAAAAAGGTTCAAAAGCTCAATGAAGAAAATAGTTCTCTCAAAATTAGAATGGAACAGATGGAAGCCAGTGACTTTCTGAGAAACCAAGAAATCACAAAACAAAACCAAAAGAATGACAAAATGGAAGAGAATGTGAAATATCTCATTGGAAAAACAACTGACCTAGAAAATAGATCCAGGAGAGATAATTTAAAAATTATGGGACTACCTAAAGGCAATGATCAAAAAAGGAGCCTAGACATTATCTTTCATGAAATTATCAAGGAAAACTTCCCTGACATTCTAAGACCAGAGGGCAAAATAAGTATTCAAGGAATCTACTGATTACCACCTGAAAGAGATCCAAAAAGAGAATCTCCTAGGAACATTGTGGCCAAATTCCAGAGTTCCCAGGTCAAGGAGAAAATATTGCAAGCAGCTAGAATGAAACAATTCCAGTATTGTGGAGGTACAATCAGGATAACACAAAATCTAGCAGCTTCTAATTTAAGGGATCTAAGAGTGTGGATTAGGATGTTTCAGAAGTCAAAGGAACTAGGACTAAAACCAAGAATCACCTAGCCAGCAAAATTGAGTATAATACTTCAGGGGAAAAAATGGTCTTTCAATGAAATTGAGGACTTTCAAGCATTCTTGATGAAAAGACCAGAGCTGAAAAGAAAATTTGATTTTCAAACACAGGAATGAGAAGAAGCATGAAAAGGTAAACAGTAAAGAGAACTCATAAAGGACATACCAAAGTTGAACTTTTTACATGCCTACATGAAAAGACAATATTTTTAACTCTTGAAACTTTACACTATCTGGGTAGTTGGTGAGATTATACACACATACACACACACAAACATACATGCGTGCGCACACACACACATACACACATGCACCCACACACAGAGACAGAGAGCACAGAATGAATTGAATAGAATGGGATCACATCTTAAAAAAATTGAGAGAGGCTGAAATGGAATGGGGCAAATTATCTCTCATTGAAGAGGCAAGCAGGAGACTTTTTAGTGAAGAGAAATAGAGGGGAGCTGAGAAAAAAACCTGAAGTTTTTTCTCATCACATTCGACTAAAGGAAGGAATAAAATGCACACTCATCTTGGTATGAAAACCTATGTTACAATACAAGAAGTTGGGGGAGAAGGAGATAATCCAGGTGGGGAGCATGATGGAAGGGAGGGCAATGGGAGGAGGGAGCCATTTGAAGTCAACACTTGGGGAGGGACAGCATCAAAAGAGAGAATAGAAACAATGGGGGGAAGGATAGGAAGGAAGGAAACATAGATAGTCTTACACAACACTACTATTATGGAACTCATTTGCAAAACCACACAGATATGGCCTATATTGAATTGCCTGCCTTCCCAAAGGGAATGGTTGGGGAGGGAGGAATGGGGAGAAGATGGAACTCAAAGTTTTAGAAACAACTGTTGAGTATTTTTCTTGCTACTAGGAAAAAAAAATACAGGTAATGGGGAATAGAAAGTTATCTTGCCCTACAGGACAAAAGAGAAGATGGGGACAAGGGAAGGGAGGGATGATAGAAGAGAGGGCAGATTGGTGATAGGGGAAATTAGAATGGTCAGTGTTTTGGGGTGGTGGCAGCAGACAAATGGGGAGAAAATTTGGAACCCAAAATTTTTTGAAAATGAATGTAAAAAGTTAAATAAATAAAGTTATATTAAAAAAAGATATGAAAAATGAAAATCCAAACGATAAAAAAAAGAAAATGTGAAATTTCTCACTGTAAAAAATTACTTGTAAAATAGATACCGGAAAGATAATTTGGAATTATTGAACAACATTAAAGCCATGATTAAACATATTCAAAAAATAACAATGAAAACCCTGGCTATTATCTTTCAAGAAACTATGATTGAAAGTTCCCCTGACATCCTATATCCCAGAAATCACCATAAAAGTTAAAGAATATACTGATTGAACGAGTTCCTCAAATGAAAACTTACTGGAATTCATAGTCAAGTTCCAGAGCTTCCATGAAAAGGAGAAAATACTACAAGTAGTCAGAAAAAAACAATTCAAATTTTGTGTAGCAAGTAAATATTTCACAAGTTTTAGCAGGTTCTACATTAAAGAACCAGGAGGCTTGGAATACAATATTCCAGATGGCAAAGGAATTAAATTTACAACTAAGAAACACCTATCTAGCAAAGCTGTGTATAATCTTTTAAGGGAGAAATTGGCATTTAATGAAATAGAGAAATTTTAACCATTCCTAATTAGAAGACTAGCACCAAAAATACGATAATCATAAAAATAAAAGACCTTCAAATAAAAGACTCAAGGGAAGCATAAGAAATTAAAAAATAAAAAAAGAAACAAGAGAGAGTAATACCATATACTTCTTAGAGCATTCTGCCAAACCCGGTAAAATACCTGTAAAAAATGGTTCTAAATACATTCTGGAGCTGTAGAACCCACAGAATGACAGAGTGAAGCAAATCTGCAGCCAAAGACAGTCTGAAAAAGTGCCAGGAAGTATGTATTGCACCACAGTGGGAACAGAGTACAGTTCAATGTGGGCCACACAAGCACGGCCTTGGGGGAACTGAGTCTCAGGCAACTGTGGCACTTTCCAGACTTCATGACCCCAAAACACTGAGGAATAATTATAAGGTTAGTGGAAAGAAACTTTGTGTGTGAGAGAGTAGAGTAGTCAGGCACAGCCCTAAGACAGCTGGGAGGCAGGTGATAGAGGAACCCACAGTATCAACAACAGCAGCTGGAGCAGCTGCAGCCATGATTTCTGGAGCTCTAGGCCCACAGATTGCACAGTATTTGAGTGGCTAACAGTACATCCCCATATACCCACTGCAAGCAGAAAACTACCTTGACAAAGAGCTCAAAAGTCAAGCAAAGGTCTTCAAGATCCCAAAAAGAAAACTCTAGTAATATTTTAACCAAAGTCTAGAGTTACCTGGTCAAGGAGAAAATATTGCATGCAGTCAGAAAGAAACAATGTGAGTATTGTGGAAATATAATCAGGATAACACAAGTTCTAGCAACTTCTATTTTAAGGGATAACAGAGCTTGGAATATGATATTCCTGAAGTGAAAGGAGCTAATATTAAAACCAAGAATTGCCTACAGAGCAAAATGGGGTATGATATTTCAGGAGAATAGTGGTCATCCAATGAAATAGAGGACTTTCAAGCATTCTTGATGAAAATACCAGAGCTGAATAGGTAATTTGACTTTAAACACAAGAATCAAGGACACTTAAGAGAAGTTATAAGGGATTTATTAAGGTTGAAGTATTTAGATTCCTACATGGAAAGATAATATTTGTAACTCGTAATACTTTTCTCAATATTTAGGTAGTTGGAGGGATTATATACATATAGACAGAGGGCATTGGGTGAGATGAAATAAAATTAAGTGGTGAGAGAATAATATATTGGGAGGAGAAAGAGGAAAATAGAATGGGGTAAATTGTCTCTCACATAAAAGAGGGAAGAAAAAGGATATTTTTCAATGGAGGGGAAGAGAGTGGAGGCCAGAGGGAAAGTGTAAACATTACTCTCATCAGATTATACTTGAGGCAATAATATACACAGTCAATTTGTTATGAAACTCTATCTTACAGTACATGAAAGTAAGGAGGAAGGGGAGGAGAGGGATATTCAGGTGATGACAGAATTGAGGGTAAATGCAATGAGGGGCAATTAGAAGTCAGCACTTTTGAGAAGGGATAGGGTCAAAAGAGTGAATAGAATAAATGGGGGCAGGATGGGATGGAGGGAAAGATAGTTAATCTTTCACACCATGAGTTTTATGAAAGTCTTTTACATAATTATACATGTATAGCATACATTGAATTGCTTGAGGGGATGATAAGGGAGGGAGGAAGGGAGAGAAGTTGGAACTCAACGTTTTAAAAATGAATGATAAAAACTGTTTTTCCCTGTAACTGGGAAATAAAACAGAGAGGCAATGGAGTATGGAAATCTCTCTTACCCTACAAAAACGTAGAGGGGATGGGGATAAGGGAAGGGAGAGGCGTGATAGAAGGGAAAACACATTGGGGGAAGTGGTAATCAGAATGAATGCTATCTTGGGCTGGGCAGAGGGGAGAGATGAAGAGAAAATTTGGAACTAAAAATCTTGTGGAAATGAATGTTGAAAACTAAAAATAAATAAATAATTTTAATTTAGAAAAACAATTAAACTAAAAATAACTACCAAAAAAAACACTAAGATAGGGTAGCAGGATTCTGAGAGCCTTGATGGCACTGATTGGTAATTGCTATCTCCATCTCCTTGTTGACCTTGGTGAGGCCAGAGTATATCTCTCCAGGAAAGTCCCTGTAACAGAGGGAGCAAGAGAAGAGTTAAACAGATTCTTAGCCTGGGAGGCTAGAAAGATCCCTAAGGAGGGTTCTACTTGCTCTGGTCCAAGGCAACCAGTGCATGATCAGAGCTCTCCCAGACAGCCCCACTTCAGCAAACAGGGAGAAGATCTTGAACCCCATTAGGGTGAAGTCAGCAACTGCCAACACCTTCAGACTTTGCCTTGACACCCCCAGCGGAATAAAGAGGACACTAATGAAATTAGCTAAGCTTGTTTATGCTCTGACTCAGCAGAGGAGACTTCCTGTGTATAGACAACCCCTACCACATACTTTAGTAAACAAGCTAGCTCTTGGATAACTGCCAGGAAACCCAGAACTACATCACCTGGCCTCTGCTTTCCAACACCAGCCAGCTCAGCACTAGGTAAGCTACAACATTTTACCTTCCAGTTGAAAGAACTAGAGACTACAACACACAAAGCCTCAAGTTTTAGGCACAATAACTGTGGGGCACAGTTCCTTGTGCCACAAAGACAGAATTCTACTTTAAAAGCTAGGAAAAAGATTATTATCATGAGTAAGAAGCAAAGGAGAAAAAAGTCCATAGAGTCTTTCCATGAGGAAAAGCACCAAAATACAAATAACAAAGAGGTCAGTATTGAGACTGTACACCCATATGAAACTTCAGAAGGGAATCTGAACTGGTCTGAAGCACAAAAAGCCTTCTTGAAAGAGACCATGAAGAACTTTACAACCCAATTCAGAGAAATAGAATAAAAACTGAACAACGACTTTAAAAATATGAAAAAAAAAAGGAATCACAGAAGAATTGAAAAGGAAAATTGGAAAAATGGAAAAGGAAGTGCAAAACCAAACTGGTGAAAAAACCTCCCTAAAAGGAACAAATGGAATGATGGAAAAGGAGAGGCAAAAGTTAACTGAATAAAACATTTTGATAAAAAATAGAATTGGACAAGTAGAAGCTAATGAATGTATGAGACATCAAGAATCAGTCAAACATATTTTAAAGAATGGAAAGAGAGAAGAAAACTTAAAATATCTAATTGGAAAAACAACTGACCTGGAAAATAGATCCAGGAGAGAAAAAAAAATCTTTGAATTATTGGTCTACCAGAAAGCTATAATGAAAAAAAAGAGCATGGACAGTATCATTCAAGAAACATCAAGGAAAATGATCCAGAACTCCTAGACACAGAAGGCAAAATAGTAATTTAAGGAATCCACCTTTCACCTCCTGAAAGGGATCCCAAAGTAAAAACACCAAGGAATATCATTTTGAAATTTCAGAACTATCAAGTGAAGGAGAAAATACCGCAGACAGTCAGAAAGAAATAATTCAAATACTGAGGAGCTACAAGACTCCAAAGAAGCATAAAAAGCTAAACAGGAAAGGGAATTCGTGATAGACTTTATATAAAGTTAAACTGTTTAATTGTCTACATGATACTTGGAACTTATAAGAAGTTTCTAATTATTAAGAAAGTTAGAAGGAGTATAAATAGACAGGGCACAGACATGAATGGAATGTGAAGGGATGATATTTGAAAACTTTACAATATAATGTAGGATTAGGGTTTACAAGATTATGATTAACTTCATATGATTACATAATTGATGATTTGGAAGAAGTTTAAAAAGTAATTTATCCTATTGTACCTCCTTCAACTTCTTTGTCTTAAATTCTTTCAGTGGCATAGAATTCATCATCTCCTAAGTCTATGCTTTCCTTGTATGTTGATATTATCTCTCTTTCACTTTTCTTCTCCATGCCAAGCATACCTAATTCTCTTTTTTTTAATACTACAACTTTATATAAAATCAGGCATTTAAAACCTAGCACTAATTGAAGAAAATTTATGACTCAACAGGTTCAAAAATTATTCTCTTGCAATTCATGATGGTCTTTTTCATTTTTTGACTTTTACAAAATCTTGTCAACAGTTACCAATAAAATGTTTTAAATAAATGGTGTGATACCATGGTGTACATTTTTTTAAAATTAACTTTCCATTTGTATTATATAGTTAACTATTTTCAATCTATCACTCATTTGGCCAACTCTAATCATATGTAATTCAAGTAAAAGAAATCGAGCATTTTTCTATCAATTATTGTGTTCAAAGAATAGTACTAAGCTGTAAAGTAGTATAGAAAAAATTCAGAGGGGAAGAGTCAAGATAGCAGAGTAGAAGCAGTGACTTCTAGTGCTCTCCCCCAAAATCCAGTCAAATACCTCTAAAAATTACTGTGAACAAAATCTGGAGCTTCAGAACCTGCAGAATGATGGGGTGAAGCAAATATCCAGCCCAAGACAGCCTGGGAGGTCAAGGGGAAGCATCTATCACACTGTGCTGGGAGCAGAGCACAGTCCAGCATGAGCCATGCCAGTATGGATAGAACTGTAGCAGGTCTGGGGGAGGGGAGAACATCACTGTCACCTGTCATGGTTTCCAAATTTCATAACCCCAAAATACCTAGGACAAATTAGAAGGTCAATGGAAAAAATCTGTGGAACCTGTGTGAGACAGAAGAGTGGTATATCCACATCCCCAGGGTGGCAGAGGGACTGGAGGAGTCCCATAGCAGCCACAGCAGCAGCAGGGACAGAGGCTGAAGCTGTTTATTGACCTCTAGGCCCATAGATTGTGGAAGGATCTAGTGGTTGACAGTATACCCTCACTGGAAGTAGAGAACTACCTTGACAAAGAGCTCAAAAGTCAAGTAATTGGCTGAGAAAATGAGCAAAAACTGGAAAAATTATCAGATTGTCGAATCTTACTTAAATGATATGGAAGACCAAAATATACAAATAGAAAAAGACAACGAAGTCTTATATCCAAAATCTCTTAAAAAATGAATTAGTATCAGGCCATGGAAGAGCTCAAAAAGGATTTTGAAAATCAAGTAAGAGATGTAGAGGGAAAATTGGAAAGATAAATGAGAGTGATGCAAGAAAATCATGAAAAAAAAAGTCAACTGCTTGCTAAAGGATACTCAAAAATGCTGAAGAAAATAACACCTTAAAAATAGACTAACCAAAATGGCAAAAGAAACCCAAAAAAACCAAAGAGGAGAAGAATGCCTTAAAAAGCAGAATTGGCCAGATGGAAAAGGAGGTCCAAAAGCTCTTTAGTGAAGAAAATAATTCCTTAAAGATTACAATGGCAATGGGATATAGAAATCTATCTTGCCCTATAAGAAAATAGAGGGAGAAGGGACGAGAGAAGGAAGGGATGTAAAAGAACTGAGGGCAGATTGGGAGAAGGGGTAATCAAAATGCACAATATATCTTGGAGTGGGAGGAGAGAAGATGTGGGCATAAAATTTGGAATTCAAAACCTTTAGGAAGTGAATGTTGAAAACTAAAAATGAATTACTAAACAAATTCCCTTGTTTGAAAGAACCATTATTTGTAGGAGATACAATATTCAACTTGATAAATACAGGATGATTTGAAGAAGAATACAGCCTTTGGAATTATGGGTATTAGGAAAGTTTTCTCCTAGAATATAACATAGGAACTGAATCTTAAATGGTTTTATGATTTCTAATAAAGTGAGGTGATAAGACAGTCTGTCCCAAATATGAATCATAGCTTGCATAAATACATAGAAGGAAGGTAATATGATGAGAGAATAGAAAGGAGGACAGTTTATCTAGTAAACATGGTGTGCAAAGGGTAGTAATGTGAAATAAGCTTGGGAAGGAACTTCAGAAAAAAATTGTGAACATTGTAAATGTCAAGCCAGAAAACCCACATTTTATTATAGAGGCAAAATAGGGAGACATTGAAAATACTATGTTCCAAGGGAGTTTTGATTGTATCTGCAGTCTGGGAAAACATATCTTGCAGGAATATGGTAAATTAATGGGATAAAGGAAACAATATAATCCAAGAGTCCATTAAGGAGAGGGTTTCAACAATGTGAATTCAAGTTCATTACGGCTTTAACTAAGATGTTGGTTGCTTGAGTTGGAGAAAAGGGATTGTTGTGAAAGATATGGAGTTGCAATCCACAAAATTTGATGAATAATTAGGAGTGGGATGTGAGGGAGAAGGAAATGGCAAACCATTCCATTGTTTACAAGAAAATGCTCGAAAGGGCCATGAAGAATCAGACATGACTAAACAACTGAACCATGACAGCATGAGGGACAGAGGAGTTAATGAATTCCATATTTTGTTAGTTCTAAATGACAAAATAATATTGATTTCTCATTCCTGCCAACTGCTGAAGTAATATAAAATATCTATTTCAAATTTTCAAAGCTTATTGATGATTTTCACTTCAACTCTTGTACCCAATACCCACAAGCTATGCTGCTTTCGTATCTCTTCCTCATGCCCTTACACTGGACACTTTCTCACCTCCCCTTTACAATTCCTTTGGTGTCTTGGTTTCCTCCATTGTATTGTGATCTCATTGATAGAGGGACTATTTTTTTTTAATTTGCATTCTTAGTGGTTAACACAGTAAATGATTGACTGACATTTCTTTTTTTTTAAATTTCTATACTTTCATGTTTTCTCATTTTACTCTGAGGTAGTAACATTTACTAATAAGGGTTCTTTGTCAGCATGATGAAGTGGATAAAACCTAAATGTGGTTTGCAACTCTGTCTTTGACATTTACTTAGAATATAAGCATGAGACCTTCAATAGCAATCCAGGGAATATGATTTTGATGGCCTAAAAATATTTGGAACAAAGTGGGGAAGGACTTCTTGGGCCAAAACAAACTAATATTCATCCTGGACCCATTTCTTTCAAATTCTTTCCATCCAGTTGTTCTGAGAGATACCAGGTTTTCTTTCCCCAGATGGCCTTATATACCTAACCATTATCTCTAGTTCTAGTAGTGATTTATCTCTCTCTCTTTCTCTGTACACCCCCCCCCACACACACACACACCACACACATGCAGATACACATTTGTCCTAGTGCAGATATTTAAATTCCCCAGGCTCCCCAATGTCACTCAGTCTCTCCCTTTGTGTCATCAGTCAGTAATTACTCTTTTAAAATTTTCACCTTATACAGACCAAGACAGCTGAAAAATTAGAGTATCTGAATGTAATATGAATATGCCATAAGAAGCAACAAAAGGAATAATTACATTTTCAGAAAAAAATTAGGAAGATTTGAAAGAAATGATGTAGAATAAAGTGAGTAGAATGGAAAGAATATACAGTAACAACAACACTGCAAAAAAAAGAACATTAATGCAAGTGTAATTATTCCAGAGGGCTGATTGTGAAGTTTGCTGTGCATCTTCTAATACGAGGTTGTAAATTCAAGATTCAGAAAGAAATACATTATTTTAACATGGAACTTATGTGGAATAAAGTTGCTGACTGAAATTGGTGGAATTCAAGAGCAACTAGCCATTGGCTGGCTAAGGAAGGTATTTATTTAAGTGAGGTACTATGTAAGGAGATAGTAGAGACAAGAAGACTATATCCAAAACATAGACCAAAGCCAAATAGACCCAACAATGTCAACAGAAGAAATACTGACAATAGGATAATGGCATTAAAAAAAAAACAACTTTGAGAAGAGAAATGATAACAGATCTTTGCGTTGTCAGAGATGTGAAATTCTTGAAATTAGTTTATTCCCTTACTCAATATCTCTTTACTTAGATACTCTGTATATGTGAATACTTTTCTCAATGATACTATATATACTTGTAGGAAAATGAAACAAGTTTTATGAAAGAGAATCTGTAAAGCTACTATTCTTACCTCAATAATTGCCTTTGTTTAAAAAAAACAGAGTTTATTGCTTGGTTACAAAACATTTTATCTGAATTGAGAAAGTTTCCAGATGTCTAATTCACTAAAAGGAAAAAATATTCTACATTCTTGCTTTATTTTATTTCAGTGTAGGGTAAATCATATTGCCCACTTCCCCAAAGATAACATATCACTCATAATTATGTTCATGAGATGACATTGAAAAAATATTCTACTGCCTTAGTAATGAAAATACAACTTTCAAATATTATTGTGTAGTGATTCTTAGTTTAAAAAGTCAAGTCTTTATATTATATACACACACATATGATATATATTATATGTATATATTAAATATTCTTTATGTATGTATGATATATATATAATTTTTGCATGTATTCAAATATGTTAAAGATACCAATTTCCATAATGTTATTTGCAATTGTTTTTCCTTATGAAAAAGTGAAAAAAAACAGCATAAAAAGAGTTGAAATAACTTTGGGTTTAAATGTATTTTGCAAAACAGAAAGCTGTGCAGAAGGAAATTAAGTAAGCAGTCATTCACCATCCATATAACAAAGTAATGGGAAAAGTTTTTCCAAGCTAATTTACACATGCAAATGAAGTCTGCCTCCTGTATCAATAAATCAATACAGCATAATGAATTCCGCAGATAGAATTCAAATTTAGCCAAAAGCAATTAAGATTTTTTTAAAGAAAATTTTCTGAAACTAAGTTTTCCGTATGGACTTCTAAAGTGTGTATGTGATATAATATATATACATAGATATAGATGTGTATATATATATATATATATATATATATATATATATATACACATGTAGCTAAAAATATTTAATGATAACGTCTCTCATCAAAATCTTTTAACAAATATAATTTAAAATTTGGTATAATTTTCAGAAATATTAAGTTTTAATTCTCCCTATCCCCCTCTTTATTTCCAGTTTTATCCTTCCTCCCTCTCTCCTCTTTCTTTCATTATTATGTTACTCCCTCCCTCTCTCTTTTCCTTTCTTCCTCCCCCTCTCTTTTTCTCTCCTTCTTTCCTTTTTCCTTCTTCCTTGCTTCCTTCCCTTCTTTACTTTCTTTCCTTCAATTATTCCTTCCTTATTATATTCTGTGTCCATGTTTTCTGTGAATTATTCAATATTATTATGTATATACAGATAAACTCACTTGTAACAATGTGCAATGTGTAACAATGGCTCAAAACAATTCTATCAAACTGAAAATATTTTATATTTTGTTTGAGAGAGTGTATGTATGTGTGTGTGTGTGTGTGTGCGCGTGTGAGTGTAAAGATTTATTCTAGGTGGAGAAAATCAACTTTAATAGAATTAGCAAAGACTTAGAAGTGAGAACAAACAAGTTATATTAATGATAAAGTAGACCTGCTTGATTTTTGGAAAGATTTTCTACTGGGAAGTAAGAGGAGCAATGGTTAGAAGATAAAGATGAGTTGAAATACTTTTGGAGAAAAGGAGTTTGAATTTCATACTGAAGAGTTTTGTTTTATTTTATTATTTTATGGGGAAAATAAAAAGGACTAATGAAGGTTTTTGATCATTTATTGAATTTTCTTTTTCATTAACCATGAAGTAAAAGTTAGTTAGGCAGAGTGGCAAAATAAATAACATAATGGTTTTGGAATCAGACAATCTGGGTCCAATTCCTGGCTCTGAGGTTTACTATGCATGATCTTAAACAGGTTACTGCATATTCTTAGACCTAAGTTTCCACATTTGTAAAATGAGGAGGTTGAATGCCTCAAATTCTTTTCCCCCAAAATCTATCACCCCAAGTTTTACAGAGATGATTCTGTCAGCAAAATAAAGATGGATTTTAAAAGTTCAATAAGGGCATTTAATCATTTCAAATATGGGATTTGGGGTTTGTTTTCCAACACAATCTAGAGGTGTACAGGTATTTTACAGTGACATTAAACCCAACTAAAGCACTGGTTACAAAACCCAGAGAATATATAAGTGGGGAAGTGTAGGTATAGCTATTGGCTCAATAGTAATACTGATTAACCTATAATATGCACTCACATAGAAACTATCCCTTCACTGACTAATACAGAAAACTTTTCTGAAGAAATGGTTCAGAACCAAAGATTCACTGGTTTATCCATTCACTCAATGTATATTCATTAAACGTCTACTAGGCACAAAGAATTATTTTTGCTCTCAGGAATTTTCAATTCCATTCGTGGAATTAATAAAGTTGGTTTAGGGAGAATTGTGTCAAATCTCTCATATGAAAGGGGAAAGAGATTTATTTTATTTGGACTCTTACAGCAGAAACAAGAATAATGGATGGAAGCTACAGAAACAGATTCAGATGATGTCAGGAATAGATTCTAAACAATTGGAGCTATTCAAAAGCGGAATGAGAATGAAAAGATAATTATTTCTCTCATATTGGCAACCAATTAATAAATTAAGATTAAGAATTACCCTTCCTATTTCCTCATTCAAAAACTAGCTCCTGTGGGTTGTTCAATAAGTGTCTTAAGGACATTATTGATATATGAGATGCCCAAATTCTCTGGGTACAAGCTTAATCTTAGGTGAGACCTCACCCAACTAGAAGACCCTACAAACAGAATCTAGACAATTTCTTGCCATTTGGAAATAAGCTCCTGTACTTTGAATCTTCTATTAGAATACAGGGTGACCCAGTTTATGAAAGAAAAAACAAACAGCTATTATCATTTGGAGAGAGATGGATTCTTTTCTCCAGATTGTTGCAGGTAGCTGTACCTCATGATTAGGTCATGTTTTCAGCAAGACGTTTGGTCCACATCCTCATTAATATGTCGACCACCTTATTAACTCATTAAAGTTTATTTCCACCTCATGTACATTCCCTTTTCTCAGAAGACTTTTTAAGTATTCAATATTCTCCATTGTTTGTGTAATGAAAGTCAATGACCTTAATCTATTAATTATTTGCTAATTATAATTAATACACTTATTATTAATTACTTGGAAACTACATCTACTGGAGATTTTGGGGTTTTTTCTTTTTGTTTGCTTTTGGTTTTTTTTTGTTTGTTTTTTGTTTGGTTTTGTTTTTTACTTCATCACGAGATTGCATTAAGAGGTAGTGTATTTCCCCATCTTGTAGGTCTTCAAGTAGAGACTGGATTGCTATGAATATTGAAAGTTCCTTTTGTACCTATTTTGGATGATATGATCTCAGAAGTGTGTTCCAAATTTAAATACTATGTTCCAAAATTAAATTCTATGATTCTGTGGGAAAGAGGAGAATTTGAAGGGGGTGGTGATGTTAAGGTTATATATTATAGGACTGAGTTAAGAATAAACCTTTTCATGAGATGAAAAGAACTTTGAGATATCCTTGTTGAAAGTTAAAATGTAGATACTTAGAAAGCACCTGAAATTAGTTTATTGGAGTCCAACTGAAAAGAAAAAAAACAAAACAAACCTCTTATTGCATCCTATCTGAATTGTTACCTGTTGTTACATAGTGGACTGGTTGGAGTATAGCAAATTATTTTGGGAAATTCAATTGTAGCATAACTCACAAAAATTGTTACAATTATCAATTATTTTATGATTCAAAGTTTATAAAATATTTTACTTATGTTTTTCCAATTGAATATGACATAAAATACATAAATTAGGTAGCAGGTTATTATTCCTACCTTCAATATTAGGAAATGGAGTTGAATTATGAACACATGGCTAGAAGTTTTAAGTGGTAGGTTTTGAATTCTTGCCTTCCTGGCACCACATTCAAAATTCTATTCATGTTATCGTTACTATTTACAAGAGATAGAAATAAACAATAACAATAAGTCTTCAGGAGAAGGCACGACAAAATTACATTCACATAAAATATGAGAAATTAAGTCGAAAGAATATTCAAATTTAGGAGTTTATTTTACATATGGTTGAGAACTTACTTAAGTTTTTTTTTCAAGTTAAAAGCATTAGTATTGCACTTTTATTCATGAAATATGCAAAAGACCAGATGAAGACCTCCAATACATTGGGTAGCTGCACTACAGAGTCTTAATGGAAATGTGGAAAGATTCAGAGATGATGAGCAGCTAGAGATTGTGTTTATGTCTCCAGTAGTGAAAAAAAACCAAACATACATTGATGAGTTCATAAATTTATTGAAATACCAGAGATTATATTCTAAGAATATTCCTATTGCAATTACTAACTAGAAAATGCTTCCTAAATATTAGGTAAAGAATTTCTAAACAATAACTTTCAGTTCCACTTAGAGGGGAATTGCTCTGGATCAATCACTAAGCCTTTTTGTTTGCTTATAAGCAATTCCAACAGCCACATGTAGGATATAGGGAAACTTAATTACTCCTCAAAATAAGTTGAGATTACAATAAAGATGACTGAGAAACACAAATTATTTTTCCCTCATGATGGATAATATGTTACCTACACTTTGAATTCCATATGAAATCTGATAAATTGAAGTAATATGATATATTGCAGTGGCCAATTTACAAGGATAATATGCTATTTATGAATAATTTTACATTAAATTATTTACTCAGTATTTTCTTAATCATGAAATCATGTAATATATTTGAATTTAATCTTCTAGTGTTTCAACCTATTCAGTACTAAAAAAATTAATGCTACAGATTAAGAGAGATTTCTGCTAGCTTGTTTATAAATATGCCATTTCTTCAAAAGTTGAATTATTAAGTAAAGATTAATAAGACTTATCCCAATTGCCCTTTAAAATATGAAAAAATATGGAATGTAAAATCTAATTTAACATTCAGATCACATTTTTCAAATAAAACTTTCAATTTATCAGTGTAGGATGGTCAGTTCTGCAATAGAAATTTGTATAATTTTATTTTATGTAGCGTCAATAAGCAAGCATTCTTTAGACTATGTGTAAACATGTAAAGATTTTTTTAAGTGTTTTGACAAATATCTCCATTTCTTGCTTTCTTTTTCATTTGTAGACAAAAGTGGAATAACTGTCTGCAGTATAGACTTGATCCAGGGAGATCAGAAAGTGATTTCTGTAGGAAAATTAGGCAGAAGTTAATAAGAAGCAGATACAAAGTACACTCCATGAGATGAAGAAGGGTGTGTATAAGACATATATCCAAATAGAAGCCACAAGCTTCTTAGGAGTCACTGAATGCAGTGTATGAAAATGGATACCAACTGTTAGACAAAGTTTTCAGCTCTGAATGGGTAGGAAAATGATATAACTTGAAACAAAGGGAATAGTAGCTTCAGAGGAGAGAGTCAGAGTATCCTGAAACTTATACAATTTGAAGTGAAAGATATTATCTTACCCTTGAGTGAGAAGAAAGGAAGGTGGATATAGATTTACTAACTCTCAAACTCGAAGTGAGAGATGAAATTTGGAGCATGGATGAACTCTCAGATATAGAAATCAGAGAACCCAAGAACCAACCCTATAGCTTCAAAAATATGGAATTTGCACCAAAGAAGTTCTACTCTGTTCATTACAGAAAGCTACCTCTTCAAGACCATCAGTATGATTCATTGGAACTCACTTATTCTTTAGACTACAATTGAAGTGGGAGAAGGCAAGGTATGACAAGACCCATTTAAAACATCTAGAACAAGCCTGCACAACCTTGGGCTCATGCTGCATGCCAAAAAATTTCAAATGGTCAGGGAAAAGAGTAGAGAAAAATATCCTTTGTGTGTAGAGGAATGCCTTTGGTTGCATTAAAAGTGAACATGAATTATGTTTATTTCTTAAAAATTTGTTATTGCTCTTTTGTCTTCACATCATTTATATTTTGAAACACAGGGTGTCCTGAAAGTTATAGTATAGTTTTAAACTTTCAGGGACCTGCTCCATCCCATGTAACATAGAATAACAAAAAGAAAAGAAAAATACCAGTGTAGCAAAAATATACAATGGATCAATCAAGTATGACATTATATGTAGTGTGCTACATATGTAGTTCTTACCCAGGGCAATGAAGGGAGCAGAGAAAGATATGTCCTTATCTTTTATTTGCAAAATATCGTGCTCATTATAATTTGTTAGCAATTTTGATTGTTAATGTTCTTTCCATTTACATGGCTGTCAATTATTATATATGCTGTTTTCCTGGTTTTGCTTACTTCATTTGCATCTTGAAAATCTCCATTTCTTTCTTTTCCAAAGTTTTCAATCATCGTTTCTTATGGCAAAGCAATATTTTCTTACATTTGTTGATCATCATATTCACTCATTCCCAAATTAATGGGTATCTACTTTTTTCCAAATGTTTGCTACCACAGAAGTACTGCTAAAATGTTTGGTATCTATGGGTCTTCTTTTCATCCCCTATTTTTAACCTTTAGGAGGTATATTTCTAACACTGAGATCCCTGGATCTTTGCATAATTTCAAATTGCTTTCCACAAGGGGTGATCACACACTTTGGAACACTAAGTGTCTATGTGGACAGAGATAAATTTATCTATCTCATTTAATAGGTCATTCTTAGAACTGATTGTATTTCCAAATAGAAAAATAAGGGGATATATATCTAAAACAATGAAGCTGCATGGGGAGTTAGAGTTGAGATGTGCCTGCTACCACCCAAGCATGGATTCAAAAGTTGGATTCCATTCCCAAGCCAAATACCTGAAGATGTGCTATTTTCAGCAATATATTAGAAAGTTCATTTAAAATTTAATTTCTAAGCAAGAATACTGTTTTACAAACAGAATGCATTAACAATCCTTATCACTAATAGTCCCGCATATGTGATTTAGCTCTGAGCCATAGGAACATAAACTGACATTTTTTAAAGTAAAGGATCTTATTTTACTTTCTTCTGTACTTTTAATCAGATTTGATATAAACTATTTGATAAAAATCTCTAATAAATGGCCCTGTTATCTATGGAATTCTTGCCTAAGAAGCTGACTTTAAATCTTCAGGGAGTTTCTATACCCCACAGTGAGACTGGCATCTCTCTGAGCTTTTGTTACTCCTCCAGGAGCAACCAGAATCAAACCAATGGAACGCAGATTTTTGGCAAAGTCCAACAATCATTTTTCTGTGGGAGACAATCAACAAGGCTAGCTGGCCAGAGGTGGTGTTGGCGACAGTAGCCTGAAGACCTCTGGAGAGGGAAATGAGTGTACTTTCTCTGGGGCTAAGGAATTGGGGGTAGAAGGGCAAGGCATGAGATCGCTCAGGCTACAGTGAGAGGTGTATGTGTGCTTCACATGGGCAGTCAGTGCTGCTGTGAACCTGACGATTACAACCACCACCTCCATGATTTTTCCAAAAACTCTTAAGAAGTATATGACTGATTCTCTGCCAACACATTCATCCTAACTTCCTACTTTACAATTTGATTAATTTTATATAGAAGACAGACACTCAAGGAGCTTTATATATGCTTGCTTTATCAGTGTGAAAATCAATGTTTTGCATTTGATATGACATGTTTTGGAGCAATTACTCCTGCCATTGCACATGTTGAGTAAAATAATATATGCTAGATGATCATATTGAGAGTTGGAAAATCCAAAACTATATAATCTACAAGTACTTTAATAAAGAAATCCAAACAAACAAGAAATATCTTCAAGACTTTCTGGTTGGGACTTTGACATGTTTTTTTTTCCCTTTAAAATTTTGAGTTCATGCTTCTTTCTTTACCTCTAACACCTCTCTCACATGAATGAAAATGCAAACAAGATACTCTCAAGTATACATGAGGAATCATGCAAAACATAAAGCATATAGCCAAAAAAGTATCAAAAATGAAAAGAATGAATTCATCACAAATTAATATTAAATTAAAGCAGTTATTTAATCAAATTGTATGTCAATCTACATAACAGGGAAGTAAGTAGGGGCCAAAATTCAAATAGGCTAAACTTCTTTGGGCCAAGAGATAGGTGTTTATAGCAGCTCACTTTCCAAGTAAAGGTAACTACTCATAGACTGATGAAGGTTGCTGCAGTTAATATGACAAACAGGTGATACTGTGCAGTGGCAGGCTGCTCAAAATCTTTGGCATACTTGAAGGGGCTCATGGGTTATATGTTGTGTGGGTCGGTTATATATCAATAATTTTATCTAAGTGAAATGGATGAATACTTATAAAAATATAAATTGACCAGATTATCACAAAAGGAAATGGAATGCATAAATAACCCTCTCTCAGGAAAAGAAAATGAACAAGCCATTAATGAGCTACTTAAAAAAAAAGTCCCCAAAATCAGATGGATTTGTAAGGAAATTTCGCCAAATATTTTTAAAAATTTAATTTTAAACTATATAAACTATCTGAAAATAAGCAAGAATTCATGCTGGAAATCTTTCTCAGTTTCTTTTTACATTATTTCAGGTACTTTAGGTAGAGCATTTGAACTGTCTTTCATCATTGTATTTCCTTGCATAATTTGTCTGACATACTTTTCCATTATTTTTACACCTGAAATCATTCCTCCCCTCACATGTTCTGTCATTCAATGAAATTGGGCTCATTTCTTTTCCTCAAGAAAAGAAAATTCATCTCCCAAATCCAGGTAATTTTACTGGCTATCTTCCATTCCTGGGATATTCTTCCTCTACAGTGAAACCTCTTGGCTTCTTTTAACATCCCAGAAAAATTGCCAATCCCAATAAGAAGCCTTTCCAAAAGGAAAAGTGAATCCAAAAATACAGGAGTATAACTTTGTAACACATTCACAAAAATTCACCATGTATTATGACATAAAAGCCTCACAAAAAAATGAGAAAAACAGACAAATTAGATACAATCTTTT
>CM053774.1:82539841-82555971 GCA_028658325.1 Potorous gilbertii
TGCTGTGTGGTCCTGTGCCAGTGTCTTCATATCACACAATAATTTCCAAAGTTCTTAAGGGGTGACTTTAGGAGTGCCTTGTATTTGGTAGTGCCTTGTATTGCTTCTTCTGACCTCCATGTGAAGACTTGCCCTGCATGGATTCTCCATAAAATAATCTTTTAAGCAAGCATACATGTGACATTTGAAGAACATGGCCAGCCCATCAGAGTTGCATTCTCTGAAGTAGTGTTTGAAGGTTTGGAAGTTTAGTTCAAGAAAGACCTCAGTGTAGGGTATCTTATCCAACTAGATGATCTTAGAATCTTGTTAAGACAATTCAAATACAAATGATTCTTTTTCCTGACATGGAACTGATATACTGTCCAGGTTTCATAGGCATACAACAATGAGTTCAATACAACAGCTCTGTAGACCTTCAGTTTTGTAGTTAGTCTCTCCCACATTTTCCTTCAGAGCCTCCCAAACCCTGAACTCAGTAATATTTTATTATGGTCATGTCTTGGGTATTTTTCTACTCACAGTTAACACATACATAGATAGATAACTTAAAGAATAACACTTTTCTTTCCTGGAATTTGTTATAATTTTATTGACATCCCTCATTATTAGCTCCTAATCAGGTTTGAATTTGCATAGCTGTGCAACTCATTTGAATAAGTTCATTATTTTGCTGACAAGAGAAACACAATTAAATTTAATTAGAGGTCATTGCACCTTTAGCTCAAGTTAATTAAAGGCCTAATCAAGCCTTGTGGGAAAAAGGAGTTGTCAGTGGGGAAAAAACATCACAGGGAAAAGACTTCACTAAATCTACATTAGTGTTAATAATCTTTCCACTAATACTTTGTATTCATGGCCCCTCCTACCCCAAACTTTCCTTCACAAAATGGCAAAATGAATGCTAAGTAGCTTAAAAATTAATACTATGCTGGGTTCCTACCAGATACGTTTATTAAAATCCCTCCATGGCCAAGAGTGATTAAATATTTGAAAGGAAGAAATGATATTAGTTCACACAAGAAAGATGCCAAGTTGCAGAAACAGTTACCAAGCAGTTTTATATTTCTGGGTAATGGAAAGAATGTTGACTTAATTAATGTTATCTTTTTTAGTGAAATGACAGAAAGTATAAACTAGGTTCTCTTCCTTCACCAAGACGTTTATTTTGTTCAACAAACACTGTTCACTGGCTTAAAATGAGAATTCTGCATACAGTAAATGAGATTTTATGAAAACTCAAATGGTACTAACTCTACAAACATAAAGACGAATGTCACCAATCCAATGTGCCTATAAATGAAAGCATGAAATTGATCAGAAAGGATTGTCTGAAACAGCAGCAAATTGTATTACAAAAGCTTATGAAACTTTGTGTGAAGGATGAAAGGGCCTAGAAGTGGATTTGCTCCTATCCATTTGAAATATAGTATAATACTATCCACTCAAACATGCCATGATGATTCACTGATAATTTTTTTTAAAGGCACACCATGGATCTGATTGCATTATATTTAATATTGCACATCAAGACAGACTGTTGACTTGTTTCCTAAATCCAATCTCTATGAAATCATTTTTCAGGTTTCCACCAACTCATGTTAGTTATAAAGCAGGAATAACCTAATAAGTAGAAGAGATACACATTTTTTCAAGAGAACAATAAAAAAATTGGAATTATGTCTTGAAGTATTATTTTATCTGTGCGAAAATGAAAAAAAATATATATATATATAAGTTCAGCCTATCGTTTTCTTTATGGCTATAAGTCATGCCCCATGGTTGAGGTAGTTAAAATGATTGGGAAAAAAAAAAACAAAAACAAAACGTGGAACCTATTACTATACTATCCTACAAACAAAGTGAATGATAAAAATTTTTAGTTTGTTCTTTTGCCCTTTTCTTTCTTTTTTTTTTTTTTTTGGTGGCACTTAACTGAAGTCTCCAGAAAGGTCTACTCTGATATCTCAATGTGTCCTTGAGAAGGTCTCTAAGTAAGTGAATAGTTAGAAATATGAGAGATATTTCTGAATATTTATGGTAATTCTATGGACATTTTAGAAAAATATTTCTTGCATGTATACACATATACATATGTGTTTATATATATACACACATATCTATATATATGTATATATATATATTACATTTATTTATTTACACACACACATGTATATAGATAGAAAGATAATTATTAGGAAATTAATAGAAGGGATTAAAAAAGGATATAGTATTTCCTTTGGGAAAACTTGAATCCTACTATTAAAACAGACTATTCAATCTGCCAAACTGAAAATAGATAAAATAGAATTTATATTCAACTTGTCTAAACCTAAGAAAATCATAGATAAAATGTTAAAAAATACCAATTAAGTTTAAAATTGTTGAATGTGCATGTGTGATTTTTGAAGTCATTTGCAATGTATTTACCAGTAAATCACTGTCTCTCATTACCCCCACCACTATGTGACCTTGAACCCTATATTTAATCTTTTCAATTATACCTTCATCAAAACACTGAAATCCCTAATTACCTTTAGATTCAGAAATTCCTGTCATGATTTTTCCCAACTTGAGTTCACCTCTGTTTATCTTTTTGTCCTATCCCCCCTCCAAAGCTTTTGAGTTTTGCTATTGAGATTTCAGTGTTATGCTGACTGCACTATAAGTTCATTTTAATTAATCAAAATTAGACCTTTCCTGTCAATTACTATGGCATAAGTTCATATTCATCAGAAAAGAAAATGATTCTAAGTGATATTTCATTTTTCTTACTCTTTGTTAATGAAGACAAGTCTTGTAATGGAGAAAGAACAACAGATTTTTAGTTAACAATACCTGATTTCTGATGCTGCCTCTGAAAATTAACTGCTATGACCATAAACTAGTTATCTAAACATTCTGAACCTGTTTTCTCATGTACATGAAGATTATGATATCTATAGCACCTGTCACAAGGTTTTTGTGAGGATCAAATGAGTCAATATATTCAAATATTTTGCAAGTCGTATAGCTCTCTATAACTGTCATTAATTTCTTATTGCTCTTCTTACAGCAGCTGACTCTCATTCATTTTCCTTGTTCTTCAAACTCTTAGTCATGTACTCAATAGACATAATCAATAATAACTACAATGCAATTCAATAAATCTAATAAAGACCTAATTTGTGAGAAGCATTCATCGTATGACTTGTCCATTTCTTTACACAAAACTTGCAATCTGCTAGGATGATATATGCATATATAAATAATTCAGGTAAAAATGAAATCCAAAAAAGCTTACTATTAGGATGTGGAGAGAAATAAAGAGGAAGAGAGACAGATAAATTTAGTGGGACACAGAAGCGAACAGAGACACTAGAAAAATGATTTTAAAATTTCTAAAAAGCATTACTAGAAGGGTTTCATATATTTTCTATTTGCATTCTCTCACAGGAGCCATACTCATGCCTCAGACCCTATTCTGTGTATTTATTCAGTAGTTGTCTCCAAAATGTGATGCATGTCTAGTCCTTCCCAACATAGTGATTCTTGAGAGTTTGCTAGTGCTATCATTTCCATGCTGTCATTGTCTGCCAGCACAAAGGTCAAATACAACCTGGTTGCCAGATAAACAACTTCTTATTGTAGCCAAGAGTTAAATTAAACCACTAGACACTGAAGAATCTGACTTGACCTATCCCTACTAAGGCTTAGAAAAGAATGACTGGAGATGAAATAGCAAATGAGCTTTCAGAATTGCCTAATTTACAGCTGAACCACTCAATTTTTTTAAAATCAATATACTTAACAGTAAATAAAATAAATGGATTGTGAACGGTTCAGCAAGTCTAATGTAACTATTCAAGAAAAATTATAGATGCCAGAATCATGAAAATCAATCACAATGAGATTTCAATTTAATTTATGCATATTTGAAATATATACAATATATGTATATATCTAAAATCTTATAAATTATATATATATATATATATATATATATATATATATATAAAAATTTGTGCCCTTTTAAGGACCCATTTGTACTTTTTGTGGTCCATTGGGACAGTTTATCACAATACATGGTTGTCATGTGCAATACCTCCCATTTCCAAGGGCACCCCAGAATAATTTGACATAGTGCATTGACAACCAAAAATGAAAACAATTTCAATAGCTTCAAATGTCAAAGTAATTTAGAGGAGGCTAGGTGGTTGTCTGGTGTTTTGGTATTAAATCTTGCATTTTTGCCCCTTAACTTCTTAGAATTTCACTTTTTAATGTCATCCACATATCTATCTGCTCATCAGAAAATTTTCTCACCTCAAATTTGTGTTTCCAGTTCTTATCCACATGACTATCAATATTTATTGAATTGTTCCTGTATTTATGAATTGAGGGAGTATTTTAAAAAACCTAATCTATTCCCCCTACAGCGGGGAAAGAGTTATGGTATTTTTCAAGACACAGAATTTCTGTTCAAGTGGGGATGAGAATAGATAACTTTGGTTTACTCTGATTCTGTAACTGATTTTTCTACAATCTTTGGATAATTCAGTGCTGGAATGTTTTAGAGTGAATAGTGTGACCCTCCTATCTTTGTGTGGTAGATAATATCACTTATTTACTTGCGTTATTAAGGCCTCAAATACATTGGAATGTAATTGTTTTATTTAGGTAACCATATGGTCAAGATTAAGACTGGAATGTCTGCTCTTTTTACATAAACTCAAAGAGGTAAGAAGTGTACCATAGGGAATAGAGAATTGTCTTTAGGACCCATAAGAACTGAGTTGAAGTCCTGCCCCTTATAATTTTTCATGAGTAACCATCAACAAATCACTGCATCATCTCTTCCTGTTCTAGGCAAGTCTCTGTGAATATAAGTTGCAGATAAGTTGATGATTGGTATTGATCAAGGGAATTTTCCTATTTAGTTGTTCATAAAGTAATAAAATCACAAATTTTAATGCTATCCTTATCCATACTTGTAAAGTGCTATATAAAATTAAACTTTTTTTAAATAAATGAAATCAGAACTATAATAAAACTTAAAAGTTCATGCTTATAATTATCTTTGCAGAATAAATATGCTCTTTATTTGTGACATCTTTATTAAGTGTAATTAGGAGCCTTTCCAATGAGGAACAAGCTGCAAATTATCCAAGTAAAGTCTTGTTGAAACTTCTTACAGAAATGGGTGACACAGGAAGCTCTTTCATTCCCCACTGCAGACCATGGACAGGTATCCTCCAACTTTTTCCTCTCTGATTACTGCATGAGAACCAAAACCCTTTCAATTAATTGTGTGCTGAGGCAGAATTGAGCGTGCATTAGAAAGGATCAAACATACAGTCTTCTCTTTCTCTTCCCTAGTAGGGAAATGACTATTGTAGGTCTCTAAGTGGAAGGGAAAAGACTCCTGGGGGAAAATTTTGTAACAAACGCTTGTACAAACATGAAGACTCAAAAGTGAATATTTCCCAGGGACTGAAATATGTAGAGGGAAATATATGGATTTCTGTTCATTTGGGATGTGTTTATACTTTGATTTTTGTTATACTTTCATAGTAAATATCATTTTTGTTATCCCCATGTGTTTGATTAGTAATTGACATGAAGAAAATACTAAATTTGCTAAATTATATTCGCATAAAATTCATATATTAGATAAAGGCACATGAGAAATAATATTAGACACCATCAATCTCTTAGGGATACTTCTAGCATTCTTGAGAGCAATATAGATAGACAGTTTCTAGGAACCTAGTGGCAAAGTGTCATTGTTAATGAAGGTTTGAAATGTGAGTCCAGAGCCTATGCTATATATGGGATCTCACATGAGACAAATATTTTCCCATTCCTATTTGTGGATATCCACTGGAAAGATTCTTTATCCAGTATATTAGTTATTCAATAGACTAGTTTTCATTAGGAAAGAAATATTTTTCTTTTCTTTGGTATTTTGCTGTACTTTTACAGATTTCCTGTGTTTTCTTACAAATTTTGGTATTTTTTTAATCTTGCTTATATGACATGTCATATTTCTCTACACAGTATGATTATTATATGAGTATTGATTTTGCATCCCTAGAGTATTGATACCTAAGGGGAAGTCATGGAAGGATTTGAAGATATTATCTGCCTGGGTGTTATCAAAGTGACTACATATAAGTTTGGACTGTGTGTAAGGTTGTAACAAATCAGGATTTTGATACTGTGTAGAAGAATCCAATTCTGAAGCCCAAAAAAGAGTTACACTGAAGGGGAACGTCATAAGAATTTCAAAAAGAAACAAAAGATTTTCTGGCATGGGAGAAATCAGTAACTTTTTTGTCACATATGTTCTCTACATGTTTGTCTTAAATCCTCTCACTCTCACTCTCTATATATTTGTGGAACAGCATACAAAATTCATCTAAAAGTTAATTGTTTGACTAATTGTTAATGGCAAACAGGGTGTAGGATGTGTTTAGAGAGAACCAGTGCCTTTGATGTGATGGCTGCTGAGCCCTTTTCAGTGCTGCTTTTCACCTTTGCTTTCCATGTGTTCCACTTAACTCTCACCTGTGGCTCCAAGAATCTGCTGTATGCACAGCAGTCACACCCCCATAAACTGTTGCAGCATATGGACGAAACTAGTGTGAGGGAAATCAAGGGGTCCCAAACCCATTGATGAGTTAGGGGGATATCTATCTCAAGTATGTGAAGACTTCCCTTGGTTGAATGGGCAGATGAGAACAATTTGTTCATTGCTGATAGTAACAATCCAAAGCACTTTTATGATTCCTTGAAAGCTATTTACCAACCATAAACTTATGGCGCATCACAACTACTCAGAGCTAAAGGAATCACATTGATTAGTGATAAGGATATGATCCTAGATAGATGGGCTGAACACTTCCATAGTGTTCTCATAGTGTCATCATCAATCAAAGTTGATGCCATTGACAGTTTACCTCAGGTTGAAATCTATCCCTCCTTAGCTGAACTCTACTGAAGAAGAGATTTTAAGGGCCATGAGACTCCTTTCACATGACAAAGCTGGTGCTGCTTCTATTCCAACTGACATTTACAGACTGGAGGACCATTGCTTATACAAAAGCTGAATGAATTTTTTTGTTCTCATTATTTCTTTCTTTCTTTTGTAATTAAATTTATTTATTTAAATTTTCAACATTCATTTCCACAAGATTTTGAGTTCCAAATTTTCTCCCAATTTCTCCCCTCCCCCACCTCAATTACCTCTATCAACAATCTGCCCTCCCTTCTAACCTCCCTCCCTTCCATTATCCCCACCTTCTTTTTTGTCCTGTAGGGCAACGTACCTTTCTATGGCCCATTACCTGTATTTCTTGTTTCCTAGCTGCAAGAACAAGACTCAGTAGTTGTTCCTAAAACTTTGTGTTTCAAGTTCTCTTTCACCCAGCCTGCTCACCCATTCCCTTTGGTAGGGCAAGCAATTCAATATAGGCCATATCTGTGAAGTTTTGCAAATGAATTCCATAATAGCCCTGTTGAATAAGACTAGCTATATTTCTCTCCGTCCTATCGTGCCCCCCATTTCTTTTATTCTTTCTTTTGATCCTCTCTCCAAAAGCTTTGACTTCTAATTGCTCCCTCCTCCCACTGTCCTTCCTCCCATCATGCCCCCACTCTCTTTATCCCCTTCTCCCCTACTTTCATGTACTGTAAGCTAGGTTTTCATACCAAAATGAGTGTACATTTTATTCCTTCCTTTAGTCGAATGGGATGAGAGTAAGTTTCAAGCTTTTTCTCTCACCTCCCCACCTTTTCCCTCCACTGAAAAGGCATTTACTTATCCCCATTCCATTTCTCATGTTCTTCTCCCAATATATTTCTCTCTCATCATTTAATTTCATTTTTTTAAGATATGATCCCATCCTATTCATTTCACCCTGTGCTCTCTGTCTCTCTCTCTATGTGTGTGTATGTGCATGGGTGTGCGTGTGTGTATTTGTGTGTGTAATCTCACCAACTACCCAGATACTGAAAAAAAGTTTCAAGAGTTACAAATATTGTCTTTCCATGTAGGAATGTAAACAGTTCAACTTTAGTAAGTCCCTTATGATTTCTCTGTGCTGTTACCTTTTCGTGCTTCTCTTTATTCTTGTCTTTGAAGGTCATATTTTCTTTTCAGCTCTGGTCTTTTCATCAAGAATACTTGAAAGTCCTCGATTTCATTGAGAGACCATTTTTCTCCCGGGAGTTATATACCAAGTTTTGCTGGGTAGGTGATTCCTGGTTTTAGTCCTAGTTCCTGTGACTTCTGGAATATCATATTCCGTGCCCTTTGATCCTTTAATATAGAAGCTGCTAGATCTGGTGTTATCCTGATTTTATTTCTGCAATACTTGAATTGTTTCTCTCTAGCTGCTTGCAATATTTTCTCCTTGACCTGGGAACTCTGGAATTTGGTCACAATGTTCCTAGGAGTTTCTCTTTTTGGATCTCTTTCAGGTGGTGATCGATGGATTCATTGAATACTAGGAGTTTCTTTTTTTGGATCTATTTTAGGAGGTGATCGGTGGATTCTTTCAATATTTATTTTGTCCCCTGGTTCTAGAATATTAGGGCAGTTTTCCTTGATAATTTCATGAAAGATGATGTCTAGGCTCTTTTTTGGTATGGCTTTCAGGCAGTCCCATAATTTTTAAATTGTCTCTTCTGGATCTATTTTCCAGGTCAGTTGTTTCCAATGAGATGTTTCACATTATCTTCCATTTTTTCATACTTTTGGTTTTGTTTTGTGATTTCTTGGTTTCTCATAAAATCATTAGTCTTTATCTGTTCCATTCTAATTTTGAGAGAACTATTTTCCTCAGTGAGCTTTTGAACCTCCTTTCCATTTGGCTAATTCTGCCTTTTAAAGCATTCTTCTCCTCATTTGCTTTTTGAACCTAATTTGCCAATTGAGTTAGCCTATTTTTCAAGGTGTTATTTTCTTCAGCATACTTTTAGGTCTTTAACAAGGTGTTGACCTGCTTTTCATGCTTTTCTTGCATCTTTCTCATTTCTCTACCCAGTTTTTCCTCCACCTCTCTTACTTGATTTTCAAAATCCTTTTTGAGCTCTTCCATGGTCTGTGACCATTGAATATTTATTTTGAATATTTGGGATACAGAAGACTTTAATTTTATGTCTTTCCCTGATGGTAAGCATTGTTCTTCCTCATCCAAAAGGATAGGAGTAGATATCTGGTCACCTAGAAAGTAACCTTCTATAATCTTATTTTTTTTCCCTTTTTAAGGCATTTTTTTCCCAACCAGTTACTTGACTTTTGGGATGTTTATCAAGAGTAGGGTATGCTATGGGAATCTGTAAGATCTCAGTTCCTCCAACATGGCACAATCAAGCGTGTACACTGGTCTGGGAGTAGGGAGAGATTTGGTGCCCAGAATCTTAGCAGTTACCTCTCTCCACAGCCACCTGGCCTCCAGTTCTGCCAAGTCAGCTCTGTCAGCTGATTTTCAGATAAGCTGAATGAGCAGGACCCCCATTCATTGTGAGATAAAGATCAGTTCCCTCAGTGCCTCTACACAGGGCTGAGGTAATATTCAGCTCCTCATTGCCCCCAGGGGTTTTTATGCTCCATCAATAGATTCAAGTTCCTGTATGGCTTATGTGGGAACTGTTTCTGCCTGCTTGATGTGGCCTCTGTGGGCTGCTGCCTGAGACTGGAGGTACGGAAAAGCCCATCTCCCTTCCTGGCCAGCTGAAAAAACCCTGTCACTGACCTTTGGCATCTGTGGCTTGAGGGATTTGTATGTTGCTGCTGCTGGGACTGGGGATTCACTGCTGCGACAGGGAATTAGCTGCTATTGTGACTGGAGATTCCACCCCAAGGTGTCCTCCTCCTAGAGTTGTGTCACGCTGCATAACCAAGACTAGGCTGGGCTCAGCTCCCCATCCAGTGCAACCAGTATTTTCCATGGGCCTTTCAGGTCACCCTGAGCTGGAAATCTCCTCCACCCTGTTGTTCTCCACTTCTGCTGTTCCAAAATTTGCTGAGAGTCCCTTTCTATAGGTATTTTATGGGCTGTATTGGGAGAGCCTGCATATGTATGTCTTTCTACTCCGCCATCTTGACTCCACCTCCCTGACTGAAATTTTCCAGGTTATATCATAAGGAATTCAATGATGCCTCCATTTTCCATCTCAATAAAGTAAAAGGAATAAATTTTCCTGCAATAATCTCTCTCTTAGTCATTGATGATAATATTCTTGCTAGAGTCCTCCTTAATAGGCTGATTTTTCTCCTGGAAGATGGTCATATACCTGAGAGCCAGTGTAATTTCAGAAAAGACTGAGGAAGAGTCAATATGGGGTTCACTGCCCAACAGCTCCAGGAAGAAATGCCAGGAGCAGAATAGAGGTCTATACACAATATTTGTAGAAATGACCAAGACATTTGACATTGTTACTCATGAAGGCTTATGAATAATTATGACGGAATTTTGTTGCCCAGAGAAGTTCATTAGTATTGTACATCAATTTCATGATGTAATGTTTGTCTGGGTTCTGGATAGTGAACAATGACCTCATGCCTTCCCAGTCATCAGTGAAATGAAACAGGGCTATGTGTTTGCTGCCATGCTGTTTTCAGCCATGATGCCAAATGCTTTCAATGATGATGAACACAGCATCAAGGTCACTAGCATACTGATGTTAAGCTCTTCAATTTGAAAGAAACTACAAGCCAAGATTAAAGTGGAGGGAGTGCGGTGCATAATTTTCTCTTTGCCAATAATTGTGCACTCAGTGCAGCCTCTGAAGCTGAGATGCAACAAAGCATGGATCAATTCTCTGCTGCCTGTGTTAATTTTGGCCTAATAATTAACACCAAGAAAACACAGGTGCTCCATCAGCCAACAGCACACCATCCATATGTGGAGTCATCAGTTAAAACAAATGGAGAAGTTTTGAATGCTGTTGATAAATTCATTTACCTTGATAGTGTACTTTCCAGGGATGGACACATTGACACATTGACAATGAGGTTGACATATGCATTGCCAAACCTCTGTCAGTGTTTGGGAAACTCTGAAGAAAAGTACGAGAGAGAAGATATATTAGACTGACGACCAAACTAAAGAGACTCTACAAACTCTACAGAGCAATTGTGCTGACCTCATTGTGCACAAGAGCCAAGCCAGGAAACTGAATCACAACCATTTGAACTGTCTTAGGACAATTCTGGCAGGTTAAGGTACCAGACACTGAAGTCCTTGCCAGAGCTGAACTGCCAAGCATTCACACTATGCTTCAGAGAGGGAAACTCCCATAGGCTGACCACATTGTTCTAATGAAAAATGTGTCCTTGCCACAAAGACTGTTTTATGGAGAACACACATGGGGCAGTCTGACCATTGCGGTCGCAAGAAGCATTCAAGGACACTCTCAAGGTCTATCTCAAGAACTTTTCATTTGATTGTGGGACATGCGACACACTGGCACAGTACTGCTCAGTATGGCATACCTAAATCAGACAGGGTACTATGCTCTATGAGCAAAGTAGCATTGAGATAGCTCAAAGTAAACATAAGATGCATAAATTTGGAATATCCACCTCAAATGTTCATGCATATTATTTGTGCCCAGTCTGTGATAGAACATTCCGAGCTTGTATAAGTCTGATCGGCCACAGACAGACACACTGAAATTTGAATATTTCATGGTGATGTCACTTTGGTCCTCTTCCAGAGTAAAGGACAGCAACCAACAAGCAACCAATGGCAAATACATTGGTGGGAGATTGTGAGCACCCATATCAAAAGCAAACAAACAAACAAACAAAACAACCCTCAAGTCTTGTTCTGAGACCCTGAATAAATAGTGGTAGTCATTCCTGTAGGAACACATCTTTCCAGTATCACTGGGAATCAGACTTGTGAACTTACAAGTGAAAGTTATATGTAAAATGACTGGGGTAGAATAATGTGTTAGTCACTCTAAGGTCTAAAATACTATGAATTTTCATCTCTTTTAATTTCTGAATTTTCTACCACTAACTTAAGGAAACACATGATAAAACAGTTTGGAAATAAAACTGTTTTAAGCTACCCAGTGATCCCCAAGGTTTCTTCTTATTCTACAATGTATTAGTGCCAAGAATAGCTCTAGGTTTCCCTGCCTTCACCATTTTGTTAGCAGGGCTTTCAAGAGACAGATGTTAATTTTAAAATGAGATCAACCATGCTCAACTAATTTCCTCTTCCATTTGTTTTTTTATCTTTCTGTGTTACCTCAAAGAATAATAATCAAAGGAATAAATGAGGAGTAAGAGCACTTTTGAATATTATTATGCACTTGAACTTAAGAATATTTTCCCAATTGTTAGTAATATTGGAAAATGAAAATGCTATAAAAATATAATGTATGAATAAAACTCTAAAGAAAAATGAAATTTTTCCTAGGAAAATTAACATCATGATTTTTACAGGTACATTTTTTAAATATGCATCTTTTTGTTTATTATTCAACAGTTTTTCTAAATAAAAGATGAGTGATATATAAAGAAGCTCCTCATGAAGTTAGCTGCTGGGTAATGTTTTGACCATAGCAGCAATTAAACACCATTTACCAAGTGAGAAAAGTCTTGCCTTGTTGACTTGTTAAGCATTTGAGTGCATTTTCTATAAATTTAATTAAGAAAAATATTTGCTGCTACATTTTCAAACAAAAATCTTTGTTGTTCAAATTTAAGTGTTAGTGGCTTGATTTCTTCAAAATTGTTTCTACAAAATGTTCAAGAAAAATCGATAAGCTCACTTTTATTAAATTTATTTAACATTTTGTTCCTTTAAAATTTGGAGTTCCAGATTCTCACTCTACTACTCATCTTTCCTCTAACCACTAAAAAGACAAATATATGTACGTGTGTATGCATATGTGTGTGTGTTACTCATGAAATAATTAAAAAGCAAGAAAAAAGAGGAGGCTGAAGTCAAGACTCTGAGAAAAGGCAATGACTCACCTGAGATCTCCCCAATTACCCTCCAAACAACTTTAAGTAACACTTAAAAATGAATTCTGGAGCAATAGAATACAAAAAAGTAGAGTGAAACAATTTTCCAGTCCAAGACAATTTAGAATGCAAGCAAGAAAAGTCTGTCACCTGGGGCTGAGGTTGGAATATAGACCAGGCCAGTCCAGACCACAGAAGACCTTGTAGAGTTCTGAATCAGTGGCAAAAGAAGAATTAGTGGCATCAGGGACTATTCTACCAAAATGAAAAAAAAGGGGTTGGAAAACTGATCAGAATAAGATAATAGAGATGACTTTCCTGGCACTGCTCCCAGGATGCTGTCATATTATGCAAATGAGATTTGATGTCACACTCCTAGACCGTAACTGCAGATTAAGGGAGAGTACTAGGACACCATAACTGGCAGCTACAGGGGAGTGGGGATCCTGGTCACAGTTTTATGGTGGAAAATAATGTTATGGTTACTTATAGGGCAGAGCATAGGCCTGGAAGTTACTAATCATATCCCTTCCTCTTACTGGAGAGAACTGAAAACTTATAAACCCCTAGTACTAGCTCTAAAAACAACATCACAAAAACCCTGAACATTGGGATAATATTTCCTTCAAACTAAGAACAGTACCCAACTTTAACACACAGTTGAAAGTCAAGAAATAGGTCTGACAAATAAACAAATAGGGGGCACAGCCAAGACGGTGAAGTAGAGAGAGACACACACACTAGTTCTTACCCCACAGCCCATAAAATACCTGTAAAGAAGAACTCTCAACAAATCCTAGAACAGCAGAAGTTACAGAAGAACAGAGTGGAGGATATTTCTAACCCGGAGTGGCCTGAAAGACTGATGAGAAAGGTCTCTCTCACAAGACCTGGAGCAAAGCCCAGCCCAGCCTTGGCCACACTACTCTGAGAGGAGCAGATTCGAGCAAGCATCAGGTACAGAATCTTCAGCAGCAGGGCAGATCCCTCAACCCACAGACACCAAAGGTGAGTGAGAGGATCTTTTCAGCTGCTCGAGAAGAGAGCAAGGTGTCCCCATAACCCGGTCTTCATCAGGTGCCAGCAGTGGAGGCAGCAGAGGAAGGGAGTCCCCAAAGCAGGAAGTAGCCCACATCCATTGTTGAAGGTATCATCTCTTGAACCCTCTGAGGGAATTGAGCCCTGTGTGATGACTCTGCTCCCACCTGAGAAGCTGATCTTAATCTCTTACTGAATATTAGCTCTGCCCCCACTTAAAGCCCCTGAGGGTTTGGAGCAGCTCATCTGAATCTCAGCCCCTAGTACTGACTTGGCAGAGTAGAGAGGGGACTCAGAAGTCAAGTAACTGTCTGGAAAATGCCCCAAAACGGGGGAAAATAAGACCATAGAAGGTTACTTTCTTGGGGAACAGATGTCCCCTCAAATCCTTTCAGATGAGGAAGAACAAAGTATACTGACAGAGGCTGTCAAGACCTCTGCCTCCAGGGCCTCCAAAGTGAACTTAAATTGGTATCAGGCAATAGAAGACCTTAATAAACAAGTTAGCACCTTACTAAAGGAGAATCAAAAAAATGCTGAGGAAAATAACAGCTTTAGAAAGAGGCTAACTCAATTGGAAAAAGAGGTCCAAAAAGTCAATGAGAAGAAGGAGGTTTTAAAAAGCAGAATTAGCCAAATGGAGGAGAAGGTTCAAAATCTCACTGAACAAAATAACTGGTTGAAGGAGAGAACTGAGTTCAGGGAAAGGAATGACTTTGAGTTAAAACAATCAGTTAGTAAACAGAACGAAAATTTGAAAGAAATGAAAGACAATGTGAAACAACTCATTGGGAAAATCAAGTGACTTGGAAAATAGATTCAGGAGAAACAATTTAAAAATTATGGGACTACTGAAAGCCATGATCAAAAAAAAAAGGTCAAGACATTATCTTCCATGAATTTTCGAGGAAAAGTACTATGATATTCTAGAACCAGAGGACAAAACAAATATTTAAAAAATCCACAGATAACCTCCTGAAAGAGACTCAAACAGAGAAACTCTTAGGAACATTGTGGCCAAATTTAAGAGTACCCCGATTAAGGAGAAAATAATGAAAGCAGCTAGAAAGAAACAATTTGAGTATAATGGAAATACAATTGAAGGAGCCAAGATGGCAGAGTTGAAAGATTCACATATGCTAGCACTGAAACAACAGCCCATGGATTTCTTGTAAAAAGAACTCCCAACAAATTCTGGATCAGTGGAAGCTGCGCAGCAACAGAGTGAAAGAGATTTCCGTTCCAGAGAGCCCTGAAAAACCAATCCCAAAGGTCCATCATGCACCGAACAGGAGTGGAACCCAGCCCTGCCCTGGCCACCTGGCAAAGAGAGGAGCGAGCAGATCCAAGCAGGCTTCAGGGACGGAATCTCCAGCGGCCACCAAGGTTCCTTCACCTACAGGAGCTAAAGGTCAGTGAGAGAAAATTCTGGACTGGCTGAGAGGGGAGCGGCATGTCTCTATAACTCAGGCCCCCTCAGTAGGCAGCAGCAGAGGCAGCAGCACAGGCAGTGGGCAGCCAGAGGATTCCAGATCAGGCAGGAGCTCAGAAGGAGATCCATTACTGAGCATCTCCACATAAAATCTCTGAGGGAACTGAGCCTGGGAGGCAGCCCTGCTCCAACCTGAGCACCAGAACTTAAGCTCCCATTGAATAGCAGCCAGGCCTGCCGCCGAAAGCCCTGAAGCTGGGGAGCAGCATTTGAATCTCAGATCCCAAGCACTAGCTGGATGGATCAAGGTGGGGGGTGGAAAGGATTCTCAGAAGTCAAATAACTGGCTGGAAAAATGCCCAGAAAAGGGGAAAAAAAATAAGACGATAGAAGGTTACTTTCTTGGTGAACCAATATTCCCTACCTTCCTTTCTGATGAGGAAGGACAATGCTTACCATCAGGGAAAGACAAAGGAGTCAAGGCCTCAGTATCCCAAACATCTGAAATAGATATCCAATGGGCTCAGGCCATGGAAGAATTCAAAAAAGATTTTGAAAATCAAGTTAGACAGGTGGAGGAAAAACTGGGAAGAGAAATGAGAGAGATGCAAGAAAAGCATGAAAAACGGGCCAATATCTTAATAAAGGAGACCCAAAAAAATTCTGAAGAAAATAACAGCTTGAAAAATA
>CM053774.1:82564895-82587752 GCA_028658325.1 Potorous gilbertii
CAAGTGGAGGCAAAACTGGGAAAAGAAATGAGAGAGATGCAAGAAAAGCATGAAAAACGGGTCAATACCTTAATAAAAGAGACCCAAAAAATGCTGAAGGATAACACCTTGAAAAATAGGCTAACTCAATTGGCAAAAGAGGTTCAAAAAGTCAATGAGGAGAAGAAAGCTTTCAAAAGCAGAATTAGCCAAGTGGAAAAAGAGGTGCAAAAGCTCACTGAAGAAAATAGTTCTCTCAAAATAAGAATGGAACAGATGGAGGCTAATGACTTTATGAGGAACCAAGAAATCACAAAACAAAACCAAAAGAATGACAAAATGGAAGACAATGAGAAATATCTCATTTGCAGAACCACTGACCTACAAAATATATGCAGCAGAGACAATTTAAAAATTATGGGACTACCTGAAAGCCATGATCAAAAAGAGAGCCTAGACATCATCCTTCTTGAAATTATCAAGGAAAATTGCCCTGATATTCTAGAACCAGAGGGCAAAATAAGTATTCAAGAATTCACCGATCACTGCCTGAAAGAGATCCAAAAAGAGCAACACCTAGGAACATTGTGGCCAAATTCCAGAGTTCCCAGGTCAAGAAGAAAATATTGCAAGCAGCTAGAAAGAAACAATTCCAATACTGTGGAAATACAATCAGGATAACACAAGATCTAGCAGCTTCTACATTAAGGGAACGAAGGGCATGGAACAAGATATTCCAGAAGTCAAAGGAACTAGGTCTAAAACCAAGAATCACCTAACTAGCAAAACTGAGTATAGCACTTCAGGGGAAAATATGGTCTTTCGATGAAATTGAGGACTTTCAAGCATTCTAGATGAAAAGACCAGAGCTACAAAGAAAATTTGTCTTTCAAACACAAGAATGAGAAGAAGTATGAGAAAGCAAACAGCAAGGAGAATTCTCAAGAGACTTAACAAAGTGGAACAGTTTACATTCTTATATGGAAAGACAATAATTGTAACTCCTGAAATTCTTCAGTATCTGGGTAGTTGGTGGTATTACACACACACACACGTACACACACACATGTACCGGCATGCACGCACACACAGAGACAGAGAACACAGAGTGAATTGAATAGGATGAGATTATATCTTAAAAGAAATCAAGTAAACGGTGAGAGACAAATGTAGTGGGAGGAGAGAAGGTGAAATGTAATGGGGTATATTATCTCTCCTAGAAGATGCAAGCAGGAGACTTCTTAGTGGAGGGAAAAAATGGAGAGCTGAGAAAAAAAACCATGAAGTTTACTCTCATCACATTCGACAAAAGGAAGGAATAAAATGCACGCTAATTTTGGTAGGAAAACCCATCTTACAATACAGGAAATTGGGGGAGAAGGAGATAAGCAAGGTGAAGGGGATGATGGAAGGGAGGGCAATAGAAGGAGGGACCAATTTGAAGTCAATATTCGGGGAGGGACGGGATCAAAAGAGCGAATAGCAACAATGGGGGGCAGGATAGGATGGAGGGAAATATACTTAATCTTACACAACACGAATACTATGGAAGTCATTTGCAAAATTACACAGATATGGCCTATATTGAATTGCCTGCCTTCCCAAAGGGAATGGGTGGAGAGGGAGGGATGGGGAGAAGTTGTAACTCAAAGTTTTAGTAACGACTGTCGAGTACTCTTCTTGCTACTATGAAATAAGAAATACAGGTAATGGGGAATAGAAAGTTATCTGGCCCTACAGGAGAAAAGAGAAGATGGGGTAAGGGAAGGGAGGGATGAAAGAAAAGAGGGCAGATTGGTGATATGGATAATTAGAATGCTCAGTGTATTGGGGAGGGAGGAGGGGATAAATGGAGAGAAAATTTTTGAACCCAAAATCTCCTGAAAGTGAATGTAAAAAGTTAAATAAATAAATTTATTTAGAAAAATAAATAAAAAAAGAATTATTTTCTTTACTGAGCTTTTGGATCTCTTTTTCCCTTTGGCTTATTCACTTTTTAAGACATTATTTTCCTCATTGACTTTGTGGACCTCTTGTCATTTGGGTTAGTCTAGTTTTATAGGTATTATTTTCTTCAGCATGTTTTGGGTTTCCTTTAGCCAGCTGTCATTTCTCTTCCTAATTTTTCTTCTGCTTCTCTTACTTGATTTTCAAAATCCTTTTCAGCTCTTCCATGGTCTGAGACCAAGTCATATATTTTCCTTGGAGGCTTGGGATGAAGGAGATTTGACTTTGTTTTTTTCTTGAGATTATATGTTTTGATCTTACACATCATCAATGACATATGAAAATATGCCATCACCAAGAAAGTAATGAGCTATAGGCTGTTTCTTTTCCTGTTTGCTCATTTCCCCAGCCAATTACTTGACTTCTGTGCTCTTTGTTATATGGAGGGCTTCAGAAGCAGTGTCATCCTCAGTCTTGGCTAGTGGTTGCAGCCACCTTGGAGCTAGGCTTCAGGGCATGGTTGGGCCTGGGCCTGAAACTGGGGACAGATCATGCTCCCCTCTCACTCAGGTGAGAGACTTTTCCCACTGAACTTTGAAGCTTTCTTTAACATTTGTGGGTTGAGAAATGTGGAAATCAAAGCAGCCACCAGCATTTCATTCTCCTAATGCCTGCTTCAATGCTGGCATTGCTCATGCTGAACTGTGCTTTGCTCTCAATTGGGTAAAATAGACCCTCCCTGTCAATCTTCAGATTGTATTGGGTGGAAAATTTACTTTATTCTGTGTTTTTTTTTTACTTCTGCTCCTCTGGAATGTGTTTAGAGTCATATTTACAGGTTTGTTGAGGGGTTTGTGGGGAGAGCTCTATCAGGTTTCTGCTTCCACTCCACCATCTTGGCTCTGCTTGTCTGAATTGAACTCGTGACAAAAATGTTTGAAAACCGTAATATATTTAGTGGGATAAATTTTGTTTCAAATTAGAAAACTAAAAATAATGACCCTGTCTTGGCAGAAAAGAGTAGCAAAATCCTCTTAAATCATTTTATGTGAGGTTCGTTGGGATGTCCTATTTGTGCAGGGTTATATGATCTTACCAGCCATATTGACAGTGTGTTGTGAAACTGAAGTTCTACTCTGTAATTAACTAGAACCTCTCCCTGCCAGAGTGAACCAATTTACAACTTACTTTTAAACAAAGAGTGTTTAAATTAAGATAATTTAGAAAATCATGAAATCGTATATTGCTAATTAGTACATAGTAAAATACATTTTATACCCACTATTCTCTGTATGTGTGAACTGGTATTCACCCAATATGTGTCAAACTCCAGAATGTAGTAGTTCTTACATGAAGGATCAATGAAATGTCCTCATATTTCTTAAGACATGAGAGAAATAACAGTAATTTAGCGCTGTCACAAATAGTGAAATTTTGCTATTTGAGGCAAAATCTCATAGAACTATAACTTGATATTGTTCTGAGATTTGGTTTCAGGTATGAATGTCTACATAGTCATAGAACCAATAGTTTGTTTTTCAAGGGAATTTTCTTGTGCTACCTAAGGGGAGGGTATTTTGAGAACTGGAACAGGTAGGTGTCTGTTCCAGGGAAAGTTCAGGGTATGACCTTGAAAAGGCAAAAGATCCTCTTGACTCAGTTCTGTATTATGCAGTTTCCCTTCTGAATGCAATTTTCCTACCTGCTTAATTATTAGCCTGACATTTTGATATCTCATGAATTATGGAATTTAATATATAATAAGCCATTAAATAAAACTCTTTTCTAGAATTAAATACTTGAACAAAAGTTTTCTCTTGGTATGAATTCATGTCAGTATGCACCTTTGATGAGACAATTTGATACCATCATAACAGTGTCCCCCTTTTCCTTTCACAAAAACTTCTATGATCAGGGAAAGTCAACAGTATAAAAGTGACTGTTGAAATACTACATCTATTAATTAATAGATTAATGCAAAAAACATGTGAGTTACTGTAATGGAATGTAATTCTGTTTGGCTCAGGAGATCTTTCATACTTATATCTTCTTATATATATGGGGGATCTTTCAACCTCAATTTGATGATTTCCTAGTTTTTCCAACCCTTTGCTAATAATTATATTCTATTTGAGTTATATAGGGATAATATAAAGGAAGAAATATATTAGAATGTAAAATTTTTCTAATTAAATTTAATTAAATGGAATAGTAAATTTTTAGAAAGCAACAAGTTAGCACTCTTTTCCTAAAATATTAGGAACATGTGATTGACTTCCAAACTTTTTGATTAGAGTAGGTTTTAGTAGAAAGTTCTAAAAACCATATTAAGAATTTTAGGAGTGTATTGTAGCAACAAGTTCTTAAAATTGGATTACTGATTTTATGTATAAAATTGTATTGATAATTAAAATTATTTTCCTCTTTTGAAATTTTTTTTCAAAAATTCAAATTCAAAACTAATTTTGAAACTATTTTCCTCTCAGTTGGATAATTTGAAGAGACAAAAAAGCTCATTTTCCCAGTCACGTCCTCAGGGATTATACCAAATTGTTGTTATTGCTGTTGTTGTGGTTGTTGGGTTTGTCGTTCATTCTTGAAGAGCACTATGACGTGAAGATGATGACATGACTTGCAGTTGACTTTGATTTGAGTAAGGGAGGGCTGTTCAAGCTCACCAGCCTCACTTTTTCTGCTGAGCCATCTGGGTCCAGTGGCCTGATATTCATCAGGATGACTGGAGATGGCCCAGGATGCAACATGAGAACCTGGCCCTTTCAGGCTCAGATTGATAACATTCTCAATTTGAGTGAGATATATCCATTCAAAGAATTGACTTTTTTAAGTTGTTGTTCAAGAGATGGCCCCATCAATAAAAAAAAATCAAACTGAGAGGATATGGCCTTCACGGTTCCTGGGTAAAAGAGAAACAATTACTATTTAATATTATCTTGTTGACGGTAGATTTAAACAAAATTCATTGCATGAAGTAATAATTGCAGTACAAACTGGACCTTTGGACTTCATCCAAAGAGATCAGATTTACCTTAATAATTTCCAACTGATCAACAGAACTCCAGAACTTTCTAAAAAGGTTCATTCTCCATTTTCCTCATCACCCTGGAACATTTGGGACTCAAGATTAAAATGTGGTACTTAAATGAACATTGGGAGTGACTTGTCAGGTTGCAGGGGAAATTGATATGAAATGTTCCATATATTCTGTCTTCCCTGTTAGATTATGAGCTTTCTACAAGCAGGGTCTGTTCATCCTCCTAGAACTTAATATATTTTGGCCTTTTGGATCATAATCTTTATATTTGTTTTGAGTTCTCTTGGTAATTTTGCTAGAATGAAACATGAAATGCTACAGAAATATCTCTTATTAAACTTTGATTTATACCTTGCGTGATTGCTTATGTATGTGACCCCATTGAATGGGCATACATCTTTAAAGGATAAAAGAAGGGAACTGTGATATTTAATTTTGATACATGACTATTTCATTAAGATTTAATCAAGAAATTTTCATGATCATTAGGTAATTTTAAAATTTCTTACAAGCTTACAACTTAACTTCCCTATTTCACTATTATAAGCCACTTACCACCCTGTTTTAGGAGAATCTTATGTGAGATAAACGTCAAATCTATCTAAGGAAATGTTGATTTCAGATATTTCAAACTATAAAATATACCCTAACTTGTAAAAATTATCATTTTCTGATTCTAGTTAATGTTAACTCAATATCACCCATGTTGCTAAAAATATATTATGTTGTTTTACCATAAAAGAAATATTTTGACTGTAAAAATTGTTCTTGGTTACTGAGAAACCTTACATCCCATTTGCTAGCAATTGATATTAATTTTCTATGGTGAGGTTCCTTTTTATTAATGGCTCACTTTCCAGCCTATTTCTTGACTTTTTTCCTTCAAGTTAAAGTTGGGTTTTGATCTTGGGTGGAAGTCCTCAGGTTTTTGTTTATTTGTTTGTTTCTTTTCAGCTGTTTTTAAAGTTAATTACGTGGGTCTATATGTTTTCCATTCTTCCAATTTGGTATGATTTAAGGAGAGATATGTTTAATATTCCTTGGCCTAGTGCTAAGGCCTTCGGGTGATGATAAGTAATCTTTTCCACCTTAGAACTGTTATCAGCATTTCTACTCTCCTTTCACCATGAGTTTTTGTGTGCTACTGCTCCAACTTTGCCTAGAACTGTAATTCAGAACTATGACCTGGAACCACATATGGACAATGCACTAGAGTCATGCACCCACTTCCACCAAAAGCATCACTTCAATCACCTTCTAATTAGTTGTCAGAATTTCTTATCATCTGTGAGCTGAGAGCTCTTAAAGTCACTTCTACTAGTTCTGTTACTGCTGCTGTTGCTATTTCAGTTGGTCCCATGGCAAACTGGTAGTTTACTGGGTCAGTAACTAAGCTCATATAGCCTGTCCTGGACTGTGCTCTAGTATCACCCTGGTGCAGGAGACCTCTCCTTCCTAGCTTTTAACTTGTCTCAGGCTTGAAAATAGTTTCAATCTGTCCTTTGTAGATATTGTTCCTCCAAAACTAATTTCGAGATGCTATTTAAATTTGTTTGAGGCAAATAAAGAAAAATATAGACCAGTTCCTACCTTTTCTTGAGACTCTTGGCACAAGTCCCCTCTATCCCCCATATCAATTTTTTCATTGCAACATGGAAAGGTTGTGATCATTGACTGTTCAATGGATCCTCTCTCAATCCATCTGACTCTTGAAACCAAAATTCCCTTCTCTGTCCCCCAATCCCCTATATGAATCATATCCTCCATGACAATATAAGCTCTTAAGGGCAGGGAATTATTTACTTTTGTCTTTATATTCACAGTCTGATATATTTCCTGATATAAAGTAGTTAATAAATGCTTGATGATTGATTGTCTTTAAAACTACAAATTTAGCAACACTATATTATCTGTTGATAATCATTTACCTTAATTTTAATGTTTTCTCAATTTGCTGAGAAAGCAAAAGAAATTTCTGATTTTGCTAGCTCATCTCAATATAAATTACAGTTGTTTGTATTAGAATATTGTAAGGGACTATAGTCTTACGATGATGTTTTACTTTTTTAACAATAAAACACTTTAAAATGATGAGTGAATATATTACATGTTCCACCATTTTGAAGGCTTATATTTTCATTCAATAGGATATGAGAAATGTTATTAAGTAAAATATATTGATTAGTAATAAAATATTCTTATATTAAAAGAAGTTAATTTTCTACAATTGCTCAATCATTCATTTGTTCACTCAACTTGAATTTATCATAAAAAACCTTGCTAAACTTGATGCCTCTTTGTGAAAGGGAAAGTGTGCTTAAACTTTCATAAGTTCACAGACTTCATATGGTGAAAAGAAACAGAAAAAAGAAGAAAAAAATGTACTTACTTCCTTTAAAGCATGAGTAAAATGTTTCAGCGGATGGTTAATCTGCTTAAGGCCTCCCTGCTAATCATAGCTCCAGAAGCCAGATCAAGATTATTTTAGGTTGAACCTGATAACAGAAGACACAGTGCAGTATATGTTTCAATAATATTCCTTACATCACTATGGGAGTCCGTATTTCTAGTTATAGCAGAAAACGTATAGTACACAATGGCAACAAGACAATGATTCCAAAAGAAGAAGGAATCTCCAAGTTTACAAACCTAGCCAGATCCATTGGACTATTCATTTACACTAGTCATCATGAATTTAGACCTAGAAGTCATATTGGATAATATCAAATTCTTTTTTCAATCATTGACTTTCTTAGGGTAGATTTTACATTCCTTGCTCCAGCCCCACTACCTTCTTCCCACAAGAGACTGATTTTTACAAACCCTGAGACTAAAAATAAGGAGTGTCAGTTAAGAGGTGATAGAATAGTAGAATATAGTATACAGTCACGTGCACATATGTGTGTATGTGTGTGTGTGCATGAGAGAGAGAAATTAACTGTCTAGAACCTCTTCTCTATACTAAAAGTAGAGCTAGATGCTATAGGGATGTGAGGGATAAAGAAACATGAGGCACAGGGTGATGATCTCAAGTAGGGATTGGAGAAACAAGATCAAATATCATTAAAACAATAGAAAATTATATGAACATATATATTAAAATACCTATTTCCATGGTATAGTCAGGAATTTGAAGAGAGAGATAGAAATGAGGATAAACACTCCTTGATAGCAGGGACTTGTTAATCTCATTGTTCTGTCTTTTTTTTAAACCTATAGTGATAAGCACAATTCTTGATGCAAAGTCAGCCTTAAAATGACTATTCACTGTCAGACTGAGGGCGGGAGAAGGAATAGTGATGACCAGAAAGAGATGGATGAAGAGGAGATGGAGGAGGAGGAAAAGGAGACCACAAACAGCAGAAATAACAAGAATAAAAATGAGAATATGAACAAGAGGAATATTTAGCTTTTTAATATTTCCACACCAGTTTATGCTGAGTATACAACAAATCACCATTATACAGATTAAGCAAAAAAGGTGGCAATTAATTCTCTACTTGCACATTTCTATCTTGTGTTTGCTCTTTCATATTATTGAAAAACAGATTTTAAATATCCTTTGTTAGTCAAAAAATAGTACTTACTATATGAATTACCTAGTTTCTATAATCATATCCCCTAATGATAAATTGTTGGTTTTTTATGTAGAAATATAGTTTATGCATATAGAGTAAACACTTGAAAAGTGAATACTTGAGTTCAGAAACTGTTACTTTACTGGTTGAAATCAATGAGTTTAAAGAGAGCAACAAATGACATGCTATTCCACTTGCCCCTTAAAATTAAAATATCTCTTTAAGGACTTTTCTTCCATTAACTTTTATGAAAACTAAGTTAAATAAACTAGAACTTTCAGAAACATTTTTAAGACACTATGTTCTTTCTAGAAGTGTACTAAATCCATAAAGTGAAGAAGTAGCTTTATCATCCATAAGCATCATTTTAGAGTTACCTCATACAGAAGTCCATTTATTTTCAAAGATATGAAAGTCATAATTACATAGAAAATTGGACGACCAACTATGAATCATCTTCCCTGGTGTATATACACAGCAGACCATGGCAATGACTGAAAAAAACAAAACAAAACCTAACACTGCTATAATCTGCAGTTAGAGAGATAAGATAGAGATGGATAGAGAGATAGATAGATAGATGATAGATACATAGATAAGATAGATAGATCTATATTTATCTCTTTAAAATAATATTTTTAAACAAATGTAAGAAGACAAATAGATAATTTTTGGATATATCAAGGAAAAAGGAATACCTGAGGAAAGTCTATTACTTTGGTAAGATTTGAGAAGAGAGGAAATAAGCATTTATTAAGTGCCTACTAGGGGTCAAGTGGTGTGCTGAGTGAATTATACATATTCTCACATTTGATACTATCTTGGGTGGAAGGTACTATTCTTATCCTTACTGTACATTTCAGGAAACTCACGCAGGCTAAGGTTAAGTAACATCTCCTTGTCAACAAGGCAGGAAGGATCAGAACAAATTTGAATTCAGATATTCCTGACTCTAGACCCACTATTCTATGCACTGTGCAATCTAGCTATTTCTGGGTAAGTTAACCTCAGGCTATGGTCATACAAAATCAATTTCAATTAGTCAACTGATAATTTGTCTTTCAATTAGCGGGAATGAGAATCACTCATACTAGAAATTTACATTTATGTTGGTATTGAATCAAAAATACTTTTGATAGACTTATTAACATTTCAAGAATATTACTGACCATTTACTATATCAGTACTCACTCTCTAACATACCCTACTTTTACTAAATGGATCACACTTAAAATATTTTCTGTAGAATATAGATTAAATAGCATTATGATGTTTCTTGGGAGAGGAGAACAGTTGGATCCTGAAGGCTGATGCTTCTGGGACATTATCATAGGATCCTTTATACCCATGGTTTGCACACTTGGTACATACATTCCTGGTATGAACAAGGTGACCAAAAGTGGTGCCAGAGGAAATATGTCTTTATAATTTATATCCCAAAATATGAATATTGTGTTAATGTTTTATTTATATGTGGACTCTTGTGCCATCACTTCTATACATCAGTCAGTTCTCAAGACTGCTAACTATTATAAAATGGTTTTGTAATTTGAACATACACTTTAAAAGAAACCTGATTGTAAGATAATTCTAATAAGTGAAAAATCATAAATGATTCTTTTTTCTACTCCAAGCCTAAACTGTTCATCATCCATATTAAAAGATCTTAAAAAAGAAGCTGTATTAAAGGTTAAAATTAAATCTAAGTTGACAAGGAGTAGACAAAAATATTAATGTTATTTGAAATTTGTATTTATATTCACCATCATTAAAAGTGAACCTTGCTCAAAGTGTATATTATAACTTGACGGTTTAATGAGAAAATGAAGCTACCATGATTAGTAAGACATTTAAAAATTAAGTTTTGTTGATGAAAAATTTCTATTTCAACTACATAGACTTTCAAATTTGCAGGATTAAAAAACTTTGAAACACAGTTTCCTGGCTTTAAAAGAAATTAAATGAAAAGTTTCACTGTGTTACAGACACATTTGTAATATAACATAATGCATCAAATATATGTGACAGAACACAGCATAAGTTACCTGGGAGATATTACATATAAAGAGACCTGTTTTAAATGCATATATACATATATATATAAATGTATATTGTCTATGCATGTATCTGCACAAATTACATAACAATGTGTGTGTGTGCACATGCACCCATACACATAAAAATAATTTGCAAGAAAAAATAAACTTACACACATACATATGCAGAAATTAAACCTACAATTACTTTCAAGAAGTATTAGTTGATGTGAGGAAAGACAAAAATTTACTAGCCATTTTTCAGGTAAAATTTTTGCATGATTAGTTATGATTATTAAAAAATTATGATATTGCCAGTACATAAATGACTCATTTCTTCCATTTTGATCTATGCATTTTGATAAAGTATATTTTTATGCTGTGATTTTGATTAAAATCAAGTATCAAACTAAACTTTGAAAGAGATATTCAAATCACTCTATTACCAGGTCTTAAAGAATTTCAAAATTAGCGAAGTTAAATCAAGTTATTCTCACTGAAAATGTTACTTTAAAGGAAAGCATTCCATGTTATGAATAATGCAACAAATTAAAAAAAAATTGTTATTTCATCATTATATAAATTTTTCTTGTTTTGTGATATATACCATTTCACACCATGATGGTTCACTTGTATGTATGTGTGCATGTATGTATGTAAATATGTTTTTTCACATAATGCCAGTAGATTTAAGCATTAATACGGTCTGTAGATTTCTGAATTTATTACATATGCTTTTATATTTAACCTTCTAACACCCTTATTTATGCATAAATAACAATGCAGACCGAATATAAATTAAGATTCCAAATCTAGAACTCATGTTCTTAAGTATTTCTCCCTCTGCAGCATTGAGTTACAAACATTTTGGAGTCAGGACCTTTTACATTCTAAAACAAATATTGAAGACATCAAAGACTTATTTTTTAGTATGTTGGTAATATTCATCAGCATTTTCTGTGTTAAAAATTAATCTGCTTTAGTGTTATAAAATAGTTTTAACAACATAAAACTTGTGAGAGGGTGTCCGTGATCTCTGAGGGTTCCTGAACTATATTTTGAGAACTGTCGTCCTTCAAGTGTACCTAGAACAAGGGTCGGGAAGGCTCATAGCTTAATCTCCCAATAATATTAAGCAAACAATCTAGTTTATGGATAAGAATGAAAAAGAAAGGCAATTCTAAGCATGTCGTTTTCTTAATTGGGAATATATATATATTTATAAATATATATATATTATATATATGTGTGTGTGTGTGTGTGTATGTGTATGTATGTATACAGAATCTATGCCAATATCAATAGCCAAGTCACAGGGTATATTGGATCAGAGGAATTACAACTTTTTAAACCCTACAGATTTGAAAGTCTATGTACCTGACATATGACTTTTTCATTAATTTATAAGTTTTAAGTTACATAGTTTTCTAAATATTTTTTTAACAAATAACAAATGACAAGTTTTGGTGGGTGGAGAATTCATTCATAATATAGTATAACATCATATAATAAAACAAAAGGAATTGTCCCATAATATAATGTAGATACTGAGAAATCTTGTTGTTGAATAACCTCATATAATATGTTTTTTTCAAGCTATCTAGGAAGAGTGATCTTTCCATTTATACCAACCAAATACTTCTTCTAAGAGAGTGTACTACACACACACACACACACACACACACACACACACACACACACACAGAAGGATAGAAATAATTTTATGTATTTACATTGATGCTTCATATAAATAGACAAGAGTTACATGAAAAATTTAAGTATTGAAATATTTTTAAAAGACATGTATTTTAGATTGAGTTCTATAGAGAACATTTAACTAAATTTAAACTTAAATATTAAAACTCATATACACAATAAGAAAAGGAAAAGAAACACTTTAAACTTGAATACTAAGAAAAACAGCATTGTCAAATTCACCTCAGAACAGAACTGAGGAGTCAAAACAAGCAGTAATAAAACGATCTAAAAATAAAAGTTTTCTCATGTGCAAAATGAGGTACTTGGACCACTGACTTCGCCAATATGACACCGACAGCAGAAACAAATTATAAGACAAGACAATTTTTAGCATTCATCTTTTAGAATGTTTTCAGTTACAAATATTTCTCCCTTCCTCTTTCCCCTCCCCACTTCCAAAAACCACAGGTAATTTGGTGTAGGGTACATGTGTGCTATTATGTAAAAACATAATTCCATATTTTCACAGTTATGGAAGAAGAAACAGATTAAAAGGAAAAAAATCACGAAAAATAATCAAGAGAAAAAGGATGTTTTCATCTCTGTTCAGAGTCCATCAGTTCTTTATCTGGGTATGGATAGTATTTTCCTTCATGAGTCCTTCATCTTTGTCTTGGATCATTGTGTTCTTGAGAAGAGAAGAATTACTCATTGTTTATCTTCACATTATATACACATCACATCGAACTGTATACAATATTTTCCTGGTTATGCTCACTTCACTTTGTATCAATTCATACAATTCTTTCAGAAAATAGTATTTCATTACATTTATATATTACAGCTTATTCAGTCATTGATAGGCATCACTTCAACTTCCAAAATTTTGCAGCAATAAAAAAGGGCTGCTGCAAATATTTTTTCACATGTAGATCCTTTTCACTTTTTTATGATCTGGTGTGTGTGTGTGTGTGTGTGTGTGTGTGTGTGTGATACATACCTAGTTTTATTATGACTGGATCAAAGTGTATGCTATTTGGTTGTCCTTGATTAATAATTCCAAATTGTTCTCTCGAGTGGTTGGATCAGTTCACAACTCCACCAACAGTGCATTATTGTCCGAATTTGTATTTTCCTTTTATGTTGTATTAACCATTCTGATAGATGTGAGATTGTACCTTGGGTTATTTTAATTTGTACTTCCCTAATAAAAAATGATTTAGAGCATGCCTTCCTAAAACTATAGAGAGCTTTGATTTCTTCATCTGAACATTGCTTGTTTATAATCTTTGACAACTTATCAATTGGGGAAAGACTTGTATATTTATAAATTTTGGTTCAGTTCTCTATATATTTCTGAAATAAGGAATATTATGGATTTTTAAGCTTTTTACGATCTCCTTGTGTTCTATGGTATAGTTATCCCATTCACATTCACAGTTACGATGACTAACTATGCATTTCCATCCATCTTATTTTTCCTCCTATTCCTCCTCTCTCTCCCTTCACCCTTTTCCTCCTCAACAATGTTTTGTTTCTGTCTGCTCTCTCCCACTGTCCTCTCCTCTGTCAGTACTCACCTCACTTAATTAATTTTCTCCCCTATAACTTTCCTGTCAGTCAAGTGTATATTATTCCTTCTTTGAGCCAATACTGGTAAAAGTAAGGTTCAAGTGTTGCCCACCATCCTATAATCCCCTCCACTTTAATGGGTCTTTCATGCCTCTTCATGTGAAATAATTTATTTCATTCTACCTCTCACTTCTTTCTGCATCCAATGTGCTCCTCTTTTTCGTCTCTAGTTACTGTTTTTATGTCTTTCCCTAAAATTTGCCTTGTATGTGTACCCTTTGTCTATTCATTTTTCTTCTAGCTGTACTGTTAGTGATACAAATTTTTAAGAATTACAAGTGTCATTTTTCATGTAGGGATGTTAATTCAGCTATTTGAATTGAATCATTTATTGAAACCTTTATGTTTTCTTTTTTCATTTTTAATTGTTTATGCTTCTCATGGATGTTGATATCAGAACTCAAAATTCTTGTTCACTTCTGTTTTTTTTAACAAAAATGTGAAATTCTTCTCTTTCATTGAATGCCAATTTTCCCCTTAAAGTATCATGCTTAATTTCACTGGATAGGTGATTCTTCGTTGTTCTTCTAGCTCCTTTACCCTCTGGAAAATCATGTAGCTGCTAGGTCCTGTGTAATCCTGATTGTGAGTCTCTGATATTTAGTGTGTTTTTTCTTTCTGGCATCTTGCAGTATTATTCCCTTGACCAGGTAATTCTGAAATTTGACTATAGTTTTGGTTGGAGTTGTTATTTCGGAACCTTTTATTCCTGAGGTGATTGGTGGATGCTTTCAATGCCTATTTTGTCCTCTGGTTCTCTTGCATCACTCTCATTTCTTTTCACATATTTTCTGCCTCTCTTACACGATTTCAATACTCTGCTTTGAGCTCTTCTATGAATTCTTTCTAGGTTTAAATCACTTCCTCTTTTTCTTTAGGATTTTTCCCATAGATGTCTGGACATTCTTTTCCTCTTCTGAATTTGTGTCTTGATCTTCCGTGTCACCATAATAACATTTATGGTCAAATTCTTTATGTTGTTGTTGTTTGTTCATCATTTTTTATCTTTTCCATTTTAAAAAATGAGCTCTTCTAGGGGTGGAAGAGGCACTGTCTCAGGCTGGTGCTATGCTGAAGTTTCTCTGAGGCCCATCGGGGCCCCTTGTCTCTAATACTGTCCCAAGGGGGTGTGGTAGAGGGTGACTGACAGTTCTGGAGGCTCTCCTGGATTGGCAGCTTACCTGGTGCTGAGCCAGTGGTCTAGGGCTGATGTCTGGAGTGTGCTGAGGCAGGCTGGGTGTTTCTTTGTTTTCCTGGTGCTACACTGAATATGTGGTGGTTTGTTTGACCTTGGAAGTTGCTTGTTTCACCAGGGCTATTCTGAAGCACTTGGTAGTTTTTGTAACTGGTCTGCCCATAATGCAGACTGGTGTTGATATTTTCCTGCTTCATTACACTAGGATTCAGGATTTCTGCTGGTTTTCTGTGGTGGGGCTTGCTACTGGCTTGCTGGGATACTTCCTGTCCTGGACTGGGCACCTTTTTTACCTGAGTGAAACACACTTTTCCTGCTGTCAACCAGATGGAAATGGCCTCTCACCTGTGCAAAGCTGGTACTAAACTAAGCAGATCAAAGATGGGAGAGTCAGAAACAAACAGAAGTTTAATTTCAAAGTGAGGGAAATGGCTTGCTAGCAAGGAACACATGTCCTAGAGGCAGCCCTCTGGTGGGGGGAGGGGTGATTTAGTGTGGGGAGATCTCAGTACTTATATCAATGGTTGTGCAGTGAGCTGTTACCCTGACAATGACGTGTAATAAAAACACCATGGCAGGTTTGATTAATAGCAAGGCTTCATGACCAAAAACAATTCTGAGATTTCACTGTGGCTGATATCATCCAGAAGATTGCTGTTATGTGAGGATCATTGCACAGTCTCATTGCTAGGCCTTAGCTCTAAAAGACAGAGTTTCTCCTAACATCTTGACATTGACAATTTTCTAAGTTTCTTGGGCTAAAAGACTGTTTTACTCTGATTCTGCTGCTCCAGAATTTGTTTGGGGGCAGTACTTTATATTTTTCTTTTAAGTGAATACAAGTGAATTATAGTGTTTTACTGCTTTCTTTGACATGTTGAATCCCAGAAATCCCAGTTCCTTTGATTTTACAACCACTGCTCTTTCGATCATGCAAAGATTATAGCTTAAGCTACATTATCTAGGGATTTTTTTTGACAACATAAAATCTAACCAAGAATTAAACTTTTTCACTGAAAGACTTAAAATTCACCAAACTTTTTTAAATGAAAATGATCTGCTCATGCTAACAGGGATGACCCAAGCTTTCTATGTTTCTCCGTTTTATAGAAGCAACACAATAGAACATTTGGATTAACTCATTTATCTTCTTTTGTTCATTTGAAAATGCATTTTATCAGAAGAGATGCAGTGGATTATCCAGTGATTCACAGCTACTAAATGATGGAGCATGGCAAAGGTGTGATGGTAAATATTTAGCAATCAGCTAATGTATACAAAATACATTGGCAAATTTAAACTGCATTATTAACACTTTCTTGTCTATAGAAAAAAAAATGTAAATAACAGCAACCGTAATTTTAATATTTGCTTATTTCAGAGTTGCAAATGCTCACAGAAAAAAATTAATAATCATTTTCAAAAGCCAAGGCATCTTTAAAGAGTTTTGTTTTGAAACCATGGGTTATGATGTGAATTCTAGTACTCTCAAGAGATATGTGAGCATAAGGAAGTCACCCAAGTTTTGTGGGTCAGAATTTCTTCACTTATGAAATGAAGGAATTGTATTTGTTTTTCTCTAAGATCCCTACCAGTTTTAAATCTATGATCTGGTTATTTTGTATATTCAAAGAAATATCCCTTTGTGAATTGTAAGAATCTATCTGATTTTTTTTTTAATTTTCTTTTAATAATATGTAATATAGTTTCAGCCTTAGCAAATGTGATGGACAAATAGATCCTAAAGAGAATGATAGTCATTGATTATTTTACGCACCAGACTAAAGAAAAGCTTGACAAGTTAAAAATATAGTCATTAATTGAGCAATGAATTATAGAGCCCAAAATAGATTTTTTTCCACTCTTCTCTCTGCATTCTTTTGAATTCAATCAGAATTCTCAATAAATTCTTCCCCCAAAATTTTTCTCATGCATTGCTATTCTAAGGAAGACTTAAGCAAGAATCATGTTAACACACATAATTTCTTTTCCCAAGTGGAAATCTCATGTCTCCTAATGTAAAAGGGACACAGTCTTGGCATCCCTCTGAATTGGTTTCATTGTGATTCTTCTGAAGGTAAGGAGCAGATCTAAGGAGATTTATATTTATTTCCCTCCCTAACATCTGTGATTCTGTGTTTCTTCAAAACCTATGGAGAAGATTAGAACTAATTAAGTCTGGGACCAAAAATGTCCCACATTCATCATAAAAAGTAAGACAAACTGATTTAAAATAACAAGCCTAATAACCCTGTGAAAAATTGGTATTTACAAAGGAACTGCCATGTGACCCTGAAATATGGCATCTTGATCCCAGTAAGGCAACACAAATATGCTTAATCAGTTTTTCCTTAGAAATTAATTTAAATAGTTGAGGAGTTTATAATGGCAACACTGAAACTGTGAGATGCAAGAATCAATATGCCATCATTTGTATTGGACTTACAGCATGATTATCCCAGGTGTTTTATGAAACTAATTTATGAAAGCTGTTAAGAGAATTTGAACTGTCAAATGTATTATATTGCTAGGTGAAACTAGTGCCAAGATAATATTGGAAATCTAATAAATTATTACCCCTTTCTGTGGGCAAAGTTGGAACAGGATTGAGAGAGATTAGTCTTTTATTGCTCTAAAATAACACTGTAGCTTCAAAAGCAAATATAAAGTCATATTTTAAAAAAAATCTCATGTCTCTCCATCCCAAATTTCATATGGATAATTATGCATGTATTGTATAATGTGGGCTTTAACTTTTAAACACTGCAATTCTTTTTTTTTGTTTTATTAGCAAAAAATAAATTTATAATGCACAAATTATATATAGATAGATGAATTCTGCATACATATATAAAAGTATCTATGAACACACATGTGTATGTATATACATACCTACATACATAAGTGTGTATATATCCACATATCTATGCAGTATATACAAGTTTGTGTGTATGTATGTAAAATTATCTGGGAATTGTTGTGCTAAATATTCACTAACATAAAAATATATATGCATGGGAATACACAAAAACACACATATATAAATATATTTATCCATACATATAATAACATTGTACATCTGTATACACATGTCTGATTCGTGAAGAGTTAACATAAAAGTAACTGGTAAACTCAAGGTAAGTCTATTCTTGACAAAATGGTGTCTTTCATTAAACAGAGATAATCAAGAATTTTTCAGAATTTTTTGTTCTATCTTCCATGCACATGCTGGATATCTGTGAATACCTGTGTATCCACCTGCCTACCCCTCTAGGTGACTCATTTGCCTATAAGAGCATTTTGGCAAGTTTTTACCTTGAGGAGAGAAAGATTAATTATTACAGATATTTAGAATTACATAGAAAAGTATTGTCTAATTAAGCCATTTACAAGTGGGATTTGCTAACTTATCAAAAATTTCTTCTTTTTGTTCCTGTTGCATTAATCATACCTTAAAGTAATGTAATAACTATATTAATCTATGTTTTGAAAGTTATTTTTTTATAATATTGAATTAAACTTCATTTTTGTTGGAAAAAATCTATAAATTAAAACCAGATATATACTTTAGTAAAACTAAACCTGAAAGCTTTACATTATTTTTTTCTATATAGTATTATTTTCCAAAATATGTGTGACCCTTCTAATCTATTCTTCTTACCACTATCAGACTGGTCTTTATGCATGCTTTTAAACATGTAATTTTCTCTACAAAAATACAACAGTGATTATTCTTTGCCTTCTAGAATAAGACATGAACATCTCAGACTACTTTTAAAGCCTTCTACACAGGTATCACTCTATGTTTCTAAACTTACCCTGCTGTGTGCTCAATGATCCACCCAAATTACATTTTCTCATTCCATTCCATTCTTGGAATATCCTTCTCCATTGCCAGTTCATGGAATATTCTTCTGCTTCATTTCACCTTGATTGATCCTTCAAATCTTAAATTGAATACCATTACCACTATATCCATGAAAATGTTTTCTGAACTCTTGAGGTGTTAATGACCTCTGTTCTTCCAGAATTCACAAAACTTATTGTACTTCCACATGGAAGTCATATGTATGATACAATGCCTTTTTACATGTAAGTAATTTGGTTGTGGAAAGGGGCAGAAAATAAACTGTAGAGAGGAATATGCTGTTCAAAAAAAATAAATTTGAGAAAGATGTTACTTTTTGCTTTTAATTTATGAACAATTTTATTGGGGAAAAAAGGAAAAGGAGAAAATAACTTTTGTTTTTGAAAAACTAATAAAGTCAAGTGTTGAGAACTACATATTTCAAGTGAAATCTGACAGATATAGTTTTAAAGGAGACAGGGGTAAAGAACTTAGAAATTTTATCTGAGGACAGATAAAGAATTGAGCCTGTAAAGCCTGGTGGTTCTCATCAACTTTGTATATGACTATGGAATATGAGATCTTAAAACTCACAAAGTGGTGAATCAAATAAGTATTTTGATACTATGAGGTGAACAAATAAGGACTTCTGGTTTCCAAAACTCTCTAAAAGTTTTTTTTTCTGAGTTTTGCTTAATAAAAGAACATAAGTCAGTGAGTTCAGGGCCAATGAGAGTGTGGAGATTTCTTACCTTGAAATAATTAGAGTAGAGGATTCTGGGAGGATGGCAGATAAAGTAAAAAAAGTCCAAGCTCTCAAGATTCCTTGACCCACCAAAAGAAAAATCAAACACCTTAGGGCAAAGAAATTTTGTGCGTGGGGGGGCGGAGTAAAAATAAGTAAGAATAGCATCACAAGAGGAGTCTTCATAGGACAATTTGAAAAGATCAGAAGAAATATCCTAGGACAAGGTTTGGTCTCTGTGAAGAGTAAACAACTTCAGGACAGGGTCTAAATTGACAACATGTAGCAAACCCTGGGGTTAGCTGGGTTGGGAGGCTGTTTTAGAAACCTCTATCCCCAAGACAACAAAGGGAGAAGACACCTGAATTGGGGAAGATCTAAGGAACCCTTTCTGATAAGCAAGGCACAGCTATTCTATGGAGAGCAACACGGGTGAAAAAGAACCACAACATGCCAGGTGAATGCAGAAGCAGTGGAGCAGAGAAGCTGCTGGCTGTGCACATATAGGAGACTGGAGGTATTGGTTTAAGTTCAAGATCAGAGAGTCGAACTGATGAGGATGAGAGGTCAGAGGGACAATCCCCCATCCCCAGGACTAGAGGTGATTATTAAAAACTAAATTTTACCAAAAAATGCACAGGCAAAGGAGAAAGACTCCAATCATAGAGAGCTTCTATGGGAATAGAGAAAATTGGAATTTGTCATCAGAGGAGAATATTCAAGCATGAAAACTACACCAAAGAGTAATGTCAAATGGTCACCTGACCAAAAAGAATACTTTGATGAACTTAGAAAAGACTGTAAAAATCAAATGAGAGAAATGGAGGAAAAACTTAAAGGAAAAATAACAGTAATCCAAGAAAAACAAGAAGATTATGAAAGAAAATTTCATCAATTAGAAATGGACAAATGGAATCTTAAGAAAGAAAATGACACCTTGAAAATTGGTACTGGGCAAGGTAAAGCCAGTGAAATTATAGGAGATCAAGAAATTTTTAAAGAAAATATGAGTAATGAAAAAAATAGAAGAAAAAGTGAAACATAAAAAAACAAATTGGAGAATAGAGCAATAAGAGAAAACATAAAAATAATCAGACTAACAGAAAGCTATGATGATAAAAGAATCTTGACACAATAATACAAACAAGAATTAAGGAAAATTGTCCTGAAGCATTAGAACATGGGGGGGGGTGGAGAAAGAGGAAAAAATTTCCCTGCCATCACTTAAAAGAGATTCTATAAGGAAAACTCACAGGAATAATATACCATATACCCAAATTCCAAAATCCTCAGGTCAAGGATAACACATTCAATGCAATGGGAATAAAACATTTTGAATATGATGGTGTCACAATGAGAATCACATGAGACCTAGCATTGGAGACAATAAACAACTGCAGGTCTTAGAACACTATATACTGAGGAGCAAAAGAGCTGAGGTTCTGTATGAAAATATAATACCCCGAAGAATTAAGCATCATCCGGAACGGAAAAATAAACGGATATTTAATCAACTGTCAGACATTAGATATTTTATTAAACAAAAAAGTGGGGGGGGGTCAGAGCCAAGATGGAAGAATAGAAACAGGGATCTGTTACAGCAATATACCCAAAGCCCTCAGAAAACCTGTAAAAAATAACTAAACAAATTCTAGACCAGCATCAGCTCAAAATGACAGACAAAAGCAAATTTACTGCCCAAGAAAATCTGAGAGCTTGACAGGAAGGGTATCTTGCACCAGGTTGTGAGCACCCCAAAGTTTCACATGGACTGTGTGGCATGGATATAGGAGGAACAAGCCTTAAGGGGACTGAATCGCTGGTAGCTACTGTGGTTACCAGACTTCTCAACCCACAAATGCCAAAGACAGCTTTGAAGGTCAGTGGGAAGAGTCTCACATGATTCTGAGAGGGGAGCATGGCACAGCCCAGATCCAACTGCAGGACAGCTACTGCTAAGTTGAAGGTTACTTCTGAAGTCCTTCACTTAACAAAGAACACAATACTCAAGGAATTGGCTGGGAAATTGAGCAAAGAGGGGAAAAAATAAATAGAATATAGTATCTTACTTCCTTGGTGAAAAAGTATTTTCTTATGCCATTGGTGATAAGGAAGATCAAAACAAACAACCAAAAGAAACACACAAAGCCAAAACTCCTGCATTCAAAGACTGCAAGAAAAATATAAATTGGTCTCAGGTCAATGAAGAACTTTTGAAAATCAAATAAGAGAATATAGGAAACAGTGGGAAGAAAAATGAAAGTTGATGCAAGAAAATCATGAAAAACAGTCAATAGCTCAGTGAAAGAAACCAAGAACAAAATGCAGAAAAAAAAATAAAACACTTCAAATTAATCTAATGCAAATGGCAAAAGATGTCCAAAATCCATTGAGGAGAAGAATGCTTTAAAAAGCAGAATGGACCAAATGGAAAAAGAGACTCAATATCTCACTAAAGAAAATAATTCCTTAAAAACTAGAATGGAGGAAATTGAAGTTAATGACTTCATGAGAAATCAAGAAATTATAAAGCAAAAAAAAAAAGGAAAGGAAAATAGAAGATATTGTGAAGTGTCTAAGTGGAAAAACACCTGACCTGGAAAATGGATCCAGGAGAGATAATTTAAAAAAATAAATTATTGGACCACCCGACAGCCATAATCCAAAAAAAAATCCTGGATATCAACTTTCAAGAAATTATCAAGGAAAGACGCCCTGATATTCTAGAATGAGTATGTAAGATAGAAATGGAAAGAATCCACTGATTACCTCCTGAAAGAGATCCAAAAGGAAAAGTCCTAGGAATATTGGAGCCAAATTCCAGAGATCCCAGGTGAAGGACAAAACATTGTAAGCAGCTAGAAAGAAACAATTTGAGTACTGTGAAAATACAATTAGGATAAAACAAGATCTAGCACTTTCTACATTATGCAATTGGAGGCATACAATATGATATTCCCAAGATCAAAGGAGATAGGATTAAAACCAAGAATCACTTATCCAGAAATACGGAGGATAATAATTTAGAGAAAAAACAGAAACTTCATTGAAATAGAGAGCTTCCAAGCATTCTTATTGAAAAAACCAGAGCTGATTAGAAAATTTGACTTTCAAATAAAAGAATCAAGAGAAGCATGAAAAAGTAAAC
>CM053774.1:82595817-82615156 GCA_028658325.1 Potorous gilbertii
ACAGTATCAAAAGAGAGAATAGCAACCATGGGGGACAGGATAGGATCGAGGGAAATACAGTTAGTCTTACACAACACGACTTAATATGGAATTCATTTGCAAAACTACACAGATATGGCCTATATTGAATTGCCTGCCTTCCCAAAGGGAATGGGTGGGGAGGGCGGGATGGGGAGAAGTTGGAACTCAAAGTTTTTGAAACAACTGTTGAGTATTTTTCTTGCTACTAGGAAATAAGACATGCAGGTAATGGGGAATAGAAAGTTATCTGGCCCTACAGGCCCTACAGAGAAGATGGGGTAAGGGAAGGGAGGGATGAAAAAAGAGAGGACAGATTGGTGATATGGGTAATTAGAATGTCCAGTGTATCAGGGAAGGGGGAGGGGACAAATGGGGAGAACATTTTGGAACCCAAAATCTTGTGAAAAAGAATGTAAAAAGCTAAAGAAATGAATTTATAAAAATAAATAAATAAATAAAGAGATATAAATTCTCCCATAAGAACTGCTTTAACAATACTCCATAAATTTATTCGTGTTGTCTCATAATTTTTGTTCTCTGATATTATTTATTGTTTTGATTCTTTGTTGTTTGACCAATCATCTTTTACATTAGATTATTTAGTTTTCACATAAAATTTTAATCTATCTTTCACAGCCGTTTATTACAAGAATTTTTTTTATTGCCTAATGATCTTAACAGTACGTATTTAATATGTCTGCCATTTTGCATAGAATTGTGAAGTTTTGATGACCTAATACATGATCATATTTTGTAGATGCTATGTACCTTGAAGAAAAATGTATATTCCTTTCTGTCCCCATTTTATTTTCTCCTGAGGTCTCTTATATCAAGCTTTTCTAAAATTCTATTTACCCTCTTAACTTCTTCCTTATTTTGTGTTTAGTTTTATCTAGTTTTGGAAAGGGAGTTGAAGTACCCCACTACTATAGTTTTGCTGTCTATTTCTTCCTGTAGTGCACTTAATTTCTCCTCCAAGACTTTACATGCTTTGCCACTTGACGAATATATATATATATACATATATATATGTATATATATATATATATACATATATATATATATGTATTTATATATAAACATACATGTATATGTATGTATAGAGGCATAGGTACATACATACATATATATACATAGATATTAGTATAGATATTACATCATTGCTTTGCACAGCTTTTATTAAGACATAGTTTCCTTCCTTATTTCTTTTAATTACATCCTTTACCACTTTTGCGTTCTCTGAGATCAGGATTGCTACCTCAGCTTTATTTTTTTAACTTTAGCTGAAATGTATAATATTCTGCTCCAGCCGTTTTCCTTTATACTGTGTGTATATCTGCTTCAAACATGTTTCTTGTTAACAAGACATAATAAGATTCTGGTTTTTAATATACTCTCCTATCTGCCTCTGTTTTGGGGGAGAGTTCTTCCCATTCAGTCTCAGAGTTATGATTATTAACTATGTATTTCCCTTTATCCTATTTTCCCCTTGTTTATACTCTTCTCTCTCCTTTGACCCTGTCACTTCTCACAAATGCTTTGCTTCTGACGACCATCTTCATTAATATGTCCTGTCTTCTATTTACCCCACCCTTTTCTTTCCCCCTTCCCCTCCTAATTTCATCCTCCTTTCTATCAGGCCCCCTGCTTTCCTTCCCCACCCTTCCTCTCTTACTTTCCTAGAGGGCAACATAAATTTCAGTACTCAATTAAGTGTGTATATTCTTCTCTCTTTGATCCAAATATGATGAGAGTAAGGTTCAAACAATATTCACCCCTTCCTTCTTTCCTTCTACTGTAATAAGTCTTTTGTGTCAATTCATGTGATTTAATTTACCCTAATGTGCCTCCCCATTTCTTCTTCTCCCAATAAGACCTATTTCTACCACGTACTTTTTTTATCATCATGTAAAAGTGAACTCATACCCATAACTTCTCTCTATGTATACTTCTTCCAACTACCCCAATACCCTAGTACTATTACCCTAGTACTTCCAAGTACCCTAGTAGAGTGATATAGTTCCCAAGAGTTACAAACGTCTTATTACCGTAAAATGTTGTAAACACTTTAACCTTATTGAAGATTTTTTTCTTTCATGTATACTTTTTTATGCTTCTTTGATTCTTGTACTTGAAGATTTTATTTTCTGTTCAGCTCTGTTCTTTACATCAGGAAAGTTTGAAAGTCACCTATTTCATTGACTACCTGTCTTTTTTACAGAAAGATTTCACTTACTTTGCTGTATAACTGATTTTTTGGTTGTAATCCAATCTTCTTTGCCTTGAAAAATATCCATGCTATAACTCTCATTTCTTTCCCCAACTTTCATTCTTCCTATCTTACTTCATTTTTAAAATCTTCTTTCAGTTCTTCCAAAAGGAATTTTTGACTGTGAAATGAATTCATATTCCTCATTTAGGCTTCATATATAGGTATTTTGATATTGCCCTCTTCTCAGTTGGTGTTTTGATCTGTCCTGTCTCCATAATAACTTTCTCTGGTCAGGGCTCTCGTTATTTTGCTCATTTTTTAAAATTGATCTCTTCTTCTGGGTCACATCACACACTGCTCCATTTTTCTTGTTCTGGGTTCCTGGGACTTGTTCACTGCCTTTCTTCCATGGGCCTTCAAGTGCTTATGTCTTGCCCACTTGGCAGAGGTGGCCTGATTATTTTGTCAGAGTTCTGGAGGTTGCAGTTTAGCTTCTGTAATGAGTTGGAGACCTCACAGCTGTCCTGTTGGACCAGGACCAAGGGCCACCATGTGCTGATCTGTTGTATGGCTAAAAGTCTTTTACTGGTTTCTCTGGATGCTATCTATGCTATGCTGTGCTCCCCTTTCACTCAAGCAAAACAGACCTTTCCTGAAGGACTTCTAAGTAATCTCAAGTTGGAAAATTTTTTCACCCCACATTTTTGTGTGTTTTGTCACTCCAGAATCTATTTAGAGTCTTGATTTAGTGTTATTTCTGAGGGAAAATGGGGAAAGATCAGACAGCTTTCTAGCTTCTTCCTGTCATCTTTGTTCTTCTTCCTCTTTAGGCTACTATTCTTTCTTAACTGACTTACCTGACTCAAAACTATATTTCCTCTAATCTATTCTCCACAATTCTGAAATTGATATTGCAAAAAACTGATCAGGAAACTCTCCTGGTTGATAAGTCTTAACGAATGCTTATTATCTCCTGAATACAATACAAATTCTTCTTTTCATAATTTAAAGCCATTTACACTCCGGTTAGTCTATGTTTTCAATGTCTAATATGCAAAATTCCTTTCATGCGTTTTACAGTGTGGAGATGACAATAAATCTCCCACTTCTTTGCCTTTGTATCTATTCCAAATACCTGGAATGGTTTCTCTGAAATTTTTGATTTCTTGGCATCTGTAGTTACCTTCAAAGTTATGCTATTTTCATCAAGAGATTTTTCTTGGTTAGTGTATTTATAATGCATTCTTCCTATTAGTATAATCAAGTACCTCTGATTAAATAATGCAATTAAAGAAGATCTTTCCCATCTGTTAATAGGTTTGCCCATTAAGGGCAGTTTGTTTAGGGAAGATTTATAGGAGAGCCCACACCTTTTGTTAATGAGGCACTGGTTCTCAGGGGTTGTGATGCAATCTGGCTCTTAAAAAAAAAAAAAACGTTTAAATACTCAGAGGTGAGGTTTTCCTTTGAGGCTTACTGATTGGAAATGTTTGTTTGGCCAGATGAGACTCTAGGAAGCCACTAAGGAGCCCATCTCCAAGCTTTGAAAAGCCAGATGTTCATGCTTGTTTCCCTGGTGACTATGTATGTAATGGTCAGACAACTGGATTTGTCTGTTGATCCATGATGCTTATGACAGGTAGCTGGAAGCACTGTCTATTGATTTGTATATCTCTTTATTTTCTCTGAAGTTCAAGGTGCTGACGTTTTCCTTGAACAAAGTGAATGGTATATGTGCTTGGTTAAAGTTATTTTTGATCCCTCAAAAGTTGTCTTTCCTTTTAGAAAAGCAGATCAAAGACCCTGTGATAACTGCCCCGCCCCCCTGTATGTAAGATATCTGCATGCTTTTACAATTCCTTGTTAGTTTTCCTATGCATACCAACCCACGAAATCATCTTTTATTACTATTGTTATCAGGATTAACATTATGGTTCTTGTACTATATTTGCAATTTCTTGATTTAAGAAGCCAGGTAGTACAGTGGTATAGGGAAAATTTTCTCATCTAAAGGAAGTATGCAGAAGCTAGATCTGGAGACAGGAAGCTGTGGGTTCAAATTTGTCCTCATATACTTAGAGCTCTGTGTCAATGGGCTAGTCACTTACTTGCTGTCTACCTCAGTTTCCTAAACTATAAAAAAGAGGATCAAAACAACTATTTGCAATTAGTGACCATAGTACTTGGTATATAATTGTTAATGAGTCATGTTTCAAATGTGTCTGACTCTATGATCCCATTGAGAGTTTTATTAGCAAAGATATTAGAGTGGTTTGTAGTTTTATGCCCATTTATTTTATAGATAAGGGCCTGGGACAGAGTTAAGTGACTTGCGACAGGATAATACAGCTTGAAATATATAAATCTTTATTCCTTTCCTCCCTATACCTCCATTAAGAATACATAATAATGTTTACTCTGTAATTTAACATTTTAGTGATAACCAATTACCAAATAGCTAGTAAGTATAAGAGACAAAAATTGAACTTGCATCTTCCTGATGCTAAGAAAAGCCTCTCATCCCTTATGCATTATTTAGTGCATCACTTATTCATGAGCTTGTGCTATATCTCTTTCATTCAATTAATACCAAAAAATTAATGAAAGAAATTTCTTCCAGAATCCAAAGTTTTGCTCATATAATTATGATATTAATAAAAATACAATAATAACTTCTTTTTTTATATGTACTTTAAAACTTGCAAAGCACTTTACATAAATTATTATGTTTGATCCTCATAACAAGCATAGATTTGTGCTGTTATCCCCATCCTCAAGATGGAGAAGTGAGGCTGAATGTTTAGTTTGTTCAATCACATGGCTAGTAACTGGTAGAACCAGAATTTGAACTCCAGTCTTTGTGACTCAAAGTAAAATATTCTATCTACTTCAATATGTAGCTGACTTGTATATTATAGAGGACTTTCTCATATGTAATGGTTGATTATACAGCTTCATCTCTTAGGTCTTGTCCTTCAAAATTTGTGCATTTATAATACTGAGATTGACTGACTTTTTAAGTTAAAAGCAGATGGTGTGGAGCCAACATAACTTTAAAATAAAGTTTCAAATGAAATTCTGGGTGACAGAGCCAACAAAACTCAGAGTGCGACATATGTCTAGTTTAAAACAAAGTAGTAGGTAAGAAAGATATGTGACATGAAAGACAAGGCTAGCCCAGAGCCCAAGTAGGTGAAACATCAGTGGTAGGGCTAGGGGGTGATGATAGATGCAGTAGTAGCTTTAGGAGCTTTGAATTAAAAGATGATAATGCTACCTGATGAATTGTCAGAAAGAGATTACAGATAGTTAAATAACAATTTGGACTTAATTGCAGAATTTTTTAATGGTTTGATTAATTTACAAGTACATCAATACTGGATTTTTCTTCCGATTTTTCTATCTCCTCCAAGATTTGTTTCATTCCTCTTCAATTGTTTTAGTCAAAATGATATAATTGTCTATGAATAGATTTAAAATGATATCTCAAGATTGTTTTATTTTGAAGTTTTCTAATTAAAACATAAATGATTACAATTGTTTTGATTTCTTCTTTGGAAATCTGCCTGTTCATATCCTTTTACTATTTATCAATTGCAGAATGATTCTTATTCTTATAGATTTCACATTTCTTTATATATTCGATGTAGAAATATTTATCTGAGAAACTGTCCATAAAATGTTTTCTGCAATTTTCTGTTTTGCTTTTGATTTTGGCTACATTTGTTTTATTTATGCAAAACCTCTTAAATTTAATGTAATTAAATTATCACCTGTAGACCTCAAACTGATCTTTACCTGTAGGTTTTTTTTTTCCCACAAATTGTTCATCTATCCATAAGTCTGATAGTCAATATATTCCATGTTCACTAAATTTTCTTGCAATATCTCCCTTTATATATAGGTCATACATTTATTTTGACCTTATCTTGATAAACAATTTAAGATAATGGTTCATGCTCAAAGTCTGCCAGGATACTAGTCATCCTTCTTAACATTTTTTTTATCAAACAATGAACTCTTTTCCCAAAATCTTAAGTCTTCACACTTAACAAGTGTAAGTGTAAAGTGACAAAAACAAGGTCATTTACTGCTATGAATCACATATCTACCCTGTTCCACTGATGCACCTTTCAATTTCTTCTCCAGTACCAGATATTTTTGAAAATTACTGTCTAATAATATAGTTTAAGACCTGGTACTGCTAAACCTCATTAACTTACATTTTATCACTAATTCCTATGATATTATTGACAACTACTCGGTCTGATTTCTAAGACAATTAGAGGAAAAAATAACCTATGTGTTCTAAAATACTGTTGTGAGAAAGAACTGGAAATTTCAGGCATATGGATCAATTTAATAATGGCTAAACAAGTGGTGGTACATTATCATGATGGACTACTACTGTATCATATGAAGGGATGAGCTGGATGATCTTAGGAAAAAAAATAGATACACTTTCATGAAATAATGCAGAGTAAAATGCGCAGAACCAAGAGAACATTTTATACAGTAATAGCAATATTCTTTAAAGAACAACTTTGTGTGACTAAGTTATTTTGTCTATTGCAAGTACTCAAGGGCATATGAAAGAAGACACTATATGAATCCAGAGAAAGAAAGAAATGATAAAACTAATGAAAAGAAATATGAATAGAATTGTTTTCAATATATACATATATGTATATATATATATATATGTATACATACATAGATATACAGGCATATATCTATATCTATATATATCTATATATATATATATATATATATATATATATATATGTGTGTGTGTGTTTGTGAGTACATACCTACATATCTAGAGAGGTGTGTGTGGATTTGGATGTGTGTGTGTGTGTGTGTGTGTGTGTGTGTGTGTGTGTGTGTGTGTGTATGATGACAGCTATCTCTAGCAAGAGAAAGAAAAAAGGACAAAAATATTACGTGATAAATTTTCTCTATATTTAAAAGGAAGAGCAAGTTATACATAATAGATTTGTACTTTGATGCAAAGTACAAATTTCTATTCTACTGTTATGAAAATGCTTGTTTTATTTCTTAACTTAAGGATAATTTTTTTAAAGAGATTACAGGAGATTCCCATGTTAGTACCACACACAGTGTGAGATGCGGTTTTTTGGCAGCTTAGTTGCCTATACCCACTTCAGTGTCTTAGTTTAAGGGCATAGAGAATCATTGAAAAGTCTAGAAGGACCATGGGTCTTGAGGGGCAACTGTTTGGAAACTCCATTGTATACACCCATTTCTGTGTATTAGTTCAATGATTGTCTCCAAAAAAAAAAAAGAAAGAAATGTAGGGATGAGAAACAGAGACACCAAGGGAGAAGGGGAAGGGAAAGGTAAAATGGGGCAAATTTTCTCGTCTGAAAGAAGCGTTCCACAAAGAACTTTTATAATGATGGGGAAAAATGGAAGGATGCTGGGCAATACTAGAACCTTGCTATCAGCAGAATTCATTCAAAGAGGGAAAAATACATGCGGAAATGGATATCAAACTCTATCCTACACAATAGGAAGGTAAAGGGACCAGAAATAAGGCAGGGCAAGCAAGGCACCTGTAGCCAGAGGAAAACAGAATTTTGAAGAGGGAAGAGACAGAGAAGAGAAAGATAAATGGAGAAAAACTTGGGAAGGACAGAGACACCCAATTAGGAGTCGTAACTGTGCATGTGAATGGGATGAGAATGGAAACAGATAATAGAATCCAAAAATATTTTGTGTACAAGAAGAACACTTGAGACAAAAAGACTTGCAATAAGTTGAAATGACGGTCTGGAAACGATTCTCTTATACTTCAGTGGAAGTAAGGAGGGGTGAATGACAATCATGATCTCCGAGTAAATGCAAAACATTAAAATAAATTTAATGAAATAATTAGGAAAGTACATTGTACTAAAAGCACCACAGAAAATGAAGTAGTATCAAAAGAGAAATTTTATATATATATATATATGTATGTATTTTATATATATATATACATGTATGTATTTTATATATATATACATAATTTATATATATTTATATATATAAATATATGTATGTACATATATGTGTATATGAGACATTTCTCTGATAGTCGTCTAATTTCTCAAATATATGGTGAATGAATCAAAGCAATAACAGTAAAAAACATTTGCCATTTGAAAAATGGTTAAAGGAGGTAAATCCTATACAAAAGGAATCAGACTTTTTATACTTATATTTAAAAATTCTCTACTTCATTATTGATTTGAGAAAGACAAATTAAAACAACTCCAAAGGATCTCCTGAGATTATCAATAAGAACAGATTTTGGTGTTTATGTGGGAAAACACTTGTTGATGGAATAGTGAACTGAAAAAAATATTCTGAAGAGTAATCTGGATCTATGTCCAAGGGCTATAAAAGTGTACATGATCTTTCATCCACCAATATGACTACTAGTTCTCTACCCCAATTAAATCAAATAAAATGGAAAAAGATTCATTCATCCATACAGATGGCATTTTTTTGTGGTGGCAAAGAATTTTGAATTGAAAAGTTGCTCATCAATTGGGGAATGATTGACAAGATGCAACATATAGTTGTGATGAGATACTACTGTGTATGAAAAATTATAAGAAAAGAAGGGGGTGGTTTCCAAAAAAAGGCAAGTCTTATTTGAACTGATGCATTATGAAGTGCCCAGAACAGAGAGAAAATTGTTCATAGCAATAGCAATTTTAAAATGATGATCAATGGGAAAAGTCTTGCTACTTTATCAATACGTTGTAGAGGATAATTGGAAAAGATATATGAAGAAAAAATTCAATCCAACTCCAGAGAGACAACTGATGAACTCTAAATATAAATTAAAACATTATTTTCTTGCTTTCTTTTATTTGTTGCTTCTTTGTGGTATGGCCAACATGAAAATATGGTTTGCATGATTTCACATATATAATTATTACCGTTAATTGATTAGTATTATATAATTGCTTGCCTTCTTAGGAGGCATGGGAGGACAGTGAGGGAAGAAGGGAGGAAGGGAGAGAATCTGGAATTCAAAACTAAAAATAAAAACAAATATAAATAAAAAGTAGAATAAGGCAAGAGGAAAAGGAAGCTTAAAAATCTCATAAAAATTCTTTAAAAATGAATTGAGAAATAGAAACTAATTCCTTATTGGACATCAAGAAATAACGTCAGTATCACAAAAAGTAAAAGAAAATTGGAAATCTCTCATGGAAAAAAAAAACTAAATTAGACAACAAATCAGGGAGACATAATTTAATAGTTATTGGGATTACGTGAAAGCAATGATAAAAGAGTTTGGAAATCACACCTTAAAGAATTTATCAAAGAAAACTTTCCTGATATTCCAAAATCCGGAGAGTCAAATAAAAATTGAAAGAACCCATACCCCATCACAGGAAGAGGATCACAAAATTAAAACTCCTAGGAATTTTCAAGTTAAATTCCAGAGTTTCATGGTCAAAAAGAAAAGATTGCAAACATCCAGGAAGAAATAATTCAAATAGGATGGAACCACTACCAGGATAATACAAGATTTAACATCTAGCACATGAAGGAGTGTAGGACTCAGAATAAGAAATTTCAGAAGACAAAACTGATAATACAAACCTGTCCTACCAACAGGAAAAAAGAAGGGAAAGGAGATATAGGAAATGGGGGTAGGAGGTAAAAAAGAGGGGAGATAAAAAAGACCGTAGTGAGAATAAAAACGAACTTCAACTGAGAGATAGAATAAAAAGAGAAAGAGAAGCATATGCAGAATAAAATAATTAAATGCAGTAATTATAACTGAAAATGTGAATGGGATAAACTTACCCATCAAATAGAAATGAAATACAGAATGTATTATAAATCTGAATCCAACATTGTTTAGTGTACAAGAGACACAATTAAAACAGAAAGACACAGAATGTTAAAATAAAAAACCAGAGAATAATCTATTATGCTTCTGTTTCAATAAAACAGTGGGGGTGGCACCACTGACAAAACAAAAGCAAAAATAGACCTAAATATTTGTGTGTTCCTTCTTCATTTCCAAAGAAGACCATGTCATCAGAGAAATGATAACATGACTTGCACTTCACTTTGTTTTGAGTGAGGGAGGAATAAGGGATAAGGTCTTTTGGTGACCTAAAGATCCTTTCTCGCTAAAGGATATAATCAACAATGGAGTAATGTGAGTAAACAAGATCCGATACCCATCCATATTAAAAACATCCCAAAGCAGAAGAATCAATGAATCTTTCTTAAACTAAGTAGTATCTATTTAAGACATGAGAAAGCACTATTTCTAATACAGATAAAATTGAATCCTTCCGAGTAAAATGAGGAAGGAAGCAAGGATGTCCATTATCATCAGTAGTATGCAACTTTTTTTTAGAAATGTTAGCTATATTAATAAAAAAAATAAACTGAAAAAATAAAAATGAGCAATGACAAAAACTATAGCTATTTGCACATTATAATGTTATGATTCACTAAGTCAAAAACTTCAGCTAAAATAAGTAGTTGAAAGAAGTAACAACATTATCAAAGTTACAGGATATAAAATAAACCCCTATAAATCATTGGTTTCTATATATTACCAATAAAAGTAAGCATTCATTCAGAAATTCCATTTAAAATAAGTTCAGGAAATAGGAAATACTTGCTAGCCTACCTGCTAAGACAAACTCCGGAATTAAGACACTTTTCATAGAAATAAAACAGATCTAAACAACTGAAGAAAAAGTAATTCTAGTAACAAAATACATTGAGAAGGAAAAAATTCCACTAAAACATGAAGTCAGGTCACCTGGGACCTCTGTATTTCAAAGATATTACTAAGTAGCAATCATTAAAAAAGCAGGTGAATATTAGAAATCTAGTGCTAGATCACTAGAATAGATGGAATATATACAATACACAGTAGTAAATGTTCATAGAAACTTACTATTTGATAAATCCAACAATTCAATCTTGGGGGAGAACTCACTGTTTTACAAAAGATGCTGAAAAGTGGTTTGGCAGAAACTAGGCATGGAACATCTTACACTGTCTATGAAGATAAAATCAAAATAGACAAATGATTTAGATTTACATAGTGATATCATAAGCAAATTATGTTAGTATGGAAAAAATATATCTGACAGATCTGTGGATAAGGGGAAATCAAACATGTGATAGGGAGGATCACAGAATGTAAACTAGATATTTTTTACATGAAATTAAACAAAAAAATATTTACATAAATGCATGTAGTAAACTTATAAGAAAAACAGGAAACTGGGAAAATTCAAAACAACTTTACCTTACGAAGGTCGGCTTTATCAAATGTATAGGAAACTAAGACAAATTCACACGAAAAAGAGCCATTTTGGAGTTGATAAGTGGTCAAGGAATATAAAAGGGTAGTTTTCAGAAGAAGAAATCAAAAGTTATCTATTGTCACAAAAATATGCTCTAAATCACTACTGATTAGAGAAATGAAAATCAAAACTCTGAGATATCTCCTCATACCTATCAAATTGGCTAAAATTGAGACATTAATGCACTGTTGGTGGGTTTGTGAACTAGTTCATTCATTCTGGAGAACAATATGAAACTATTAGCTAAAAACACACAAAATTATGAATATCTTTTAACGAAATAATACCCCTAGTAAATCTATATCTGAAAGAGCTGTTTAAAAATGAAGAGTACTTATTTTGTACAAAATATTTATATCAGTTATTTTTGTGGGGGCAAAGAATTGGAAATTTAGAGGATGAGTATCAATTGAGGAATGGCTGAACAACTGTGGTATAATATTGTGATAGTATACTAATTGTACTATGAGAAAGGATGAGCAGAATTATTTCAGAAAAACTTGGAAAGACTTACATGAACTGATACAAGTAAAATGAGAAGTACCAAGAAAACACTGTAAACAGCAATGACAATATTGTCAAGATGGTTTACTGTGACATATTTAGTTAATTTGACTAAGATAATGATGCAAATAGTCCCAATAGGCCCACGAGGATAAATGATCTCTACCTTCAGAGAGATAACTGTTGAACTCTGAATGTTGATTCATGCTGATAAACTATTTTAACATTATTTTAATTACTCTATTCTGTTTCTGTTTTCTTTCACAACATGGCTAATATGGAAATGTGTTTTTCATGACTTCACGTGTATAATCTATTTCAAATTGTTCTTCTTAGGGAGGGAAAATGATTTTCAGAATCAGAAAGAATTTGGAATTCAAAAATACTTAAAATAATTGTTAAATTTTCTTATATGTAATTAGGAAATATTTAGTGAAATATATAAAAATCAATTTTAGAAATTGAAAATAGAACATGCATAGCTATTTCACTTTTGACAAGTTACCTTTTCTGTTCCAAAAATATTGAGATGCAAAGCTTGTTCTGTCTTCTCTGAAACCAGAGCATGGCTTTCTTTCATTTTCACAGTACAGGATATAGCACAGCTCAGAAAGAAAAAAAAAAATCAGCGTGTTCACTAATGCTAACTTTGCAGTCTCTATGATGTACAATGCATCAAACCATAAAACAGCAAAGATATTTATGTGCAAAATAAATTCCCTTCCCCCAACTCCTTGTGACTTCTCATCATCATAATCCATGGTGCTGTATTAATGAACATTTTCGCTTTCTTAAAATCTTGAAAGGATGTTAATTTTTTACGCCTCCTGTAATAATTTCCCCCATTAGGATATTATCCACAGACTGACCTCTAATAAAACGGCTATCTTTCTGTAATGTACAAAATGGCAAACAATATAACTGTAACATTTAACATATGTGTGCATACACACTGACACATAAATGTATATAGACACATATATCTATGTCTGCATCAATATACATAGAAAAACAAATATATATATATATATATAAATATATATTTTGCAGAGATTGCTTAAAATTCTCCATTTTTAATGGTTATGAATAAGCTCCCTTATTTATTTTTGTCATATGAAATATATATGCAGCTTATGATTCACATGAATTTAAAGTTGAAAGACTACTTAGTCACTCTCTAGGCTAAGATTTGTTTCTTTTTATATTTTTTATATACAATCCATTGATTTCACTGGTAAAATATTTTACAACAATATTTCAGAATCAAATAAAAAGCCTAGAGGCTGCCAGTTGTTTTTATTTGATTCTGAAATAATGTTGTAAATTTACCAATGAAACCAATGGATTATATATAAATATATATATTTATAAATAAATATATATATTCATATATAAATATATGAAATAAATATATAAAAATAATATATATATATATTATATGTATATATATATATATATATATATATGTATATATATATATCCTTAGGAGTCAATAGATTTTTTAGCAGATTACCACAGGATTCTATGAAGCAACCACTAAGTTCTGATGTTTTAATTCAACTTGTTCATTTAGAGATGAGAATGAAGGCAAGGCAAGACAAGAAAAGGGAAATCAGAGAGGGGAAAGGGAGTGAGACAGGGATGGAAAGGGGGAAAGAGGTAGACAGGAGAGAGAGAGAGAGAGAGAGAGAGAGAGAGAGAGAGAGAGAGAGAGAGAGAGAGAATGAAAAGTAGAACCATGCCTAGATTCTATCCTTTGTGACTAACAGGATAAGTTGTTTCTGTTAAACCACTCTCTCTGTGGTTCTATAAAGCTATTGTTGCAGCACTATTATATGGTCCATCAAAAGCAACTTACAAGTATTTGCTGCTAGTATTTTGTTTTAAAATAAATCAAAATACACATTACTTTGTTATAACTATTGTAAGGAAGAATATTTTCAATGACAAATTCGATGTAACATTGGGAATCTTTTTGATAGTTTGGCATCTTTTAAGCAGGCAATATTAATGGACGCTTTGATAATATAAAAGCAAACTATTCCTTTCTGTGTTCTATAAATAGGAAACCAAAATGCTCATTTGGAACTGTAACTTAATAAGATGTTACACCTCTGCAGGGTGAAAATAGATATACAATATATAACAATTCTTATCATCTCAGTTCATCCACCCGGATAAAATGACACCCATTCCCTCTTTAGATGTCAAATGTGTAATATATATTTTGAAATGGAAAAGATACCTTAGGGTACATGCTAATGTACTCCTTTCAATTACATTTTATGATTATGACCTTTATTCCAACAATAATTTAACATTTTAATTAAATCTTCAACCATTTTCATTTCCACAAAATGTCCTTCATTCCTCTGCACTATGATTTAATGAAGTGATTTTCCATCACAATCAGCAACATCTAACTATACATTTTAACACATTTCTATATGTATTGAGCCTAGCTTTATGCCTTACAACAAACTTTGAACTATTTCAATAACAAGACATAATTCAGCCCTTTATGACTTCATTTGAATAGTATGAGTTTTAGGTATCACAGACTTCAATGAACCAATATAAAAATATTTTAAACATTCATTGTACATATTAGTCTGGAAGACAAATGCCTTTCTAATTTAAAAAATTGCAGAACTCAAAGAAAATACATCAGATAATTGCTTCTTATATAAGAAGTGAATATATTACAACTACCAAGTTTATTTTTGAACACTTCAGGGATATATGATTTAATTGTTAGAGTACACACTCTACCACCCAAGAAACCAATGCCTTTGTGACTTAGAAGATATATTTCAAGAGGTTTCTTTCTTTCTTTTTTTTTTGACTAATAGCTAATCACCTTGTAGATTGCCTGGTGATTATACTCTCCAAGATTAAATGAGCTATTCTTCAGGATAAAAGACCTACTATATGTCATTGGAACCATTCTCAAAGTATTACCATCTTGATTGGAAATGGCAGAATGTACATTCTGCTGGGATATTCTGCAATGACCATACAGGCATGATTTTCATATCCAGATGAGAAAGAGAAGTAGGACTTTAGTGATGGGTAACTAACTTTATAATTACTACAATATTTTCAGAAAATCTATGAAGATTAGGATTAGACCAAGTAATCATTTTGAGTCATAGTTTGGAGCGTCCAAAGAAATCGTTCAGTCTAATTGTGATATTTTGGGTTCATTTTAATTTAAGCAAATAACACCAGGAACATGACAAGAAAATGGTAGAACTAGTAATAGAACATAGGTCCCTTTATGCCTTATGCCATGTATATAATTCTCCAGTACTTCAATTGGCTAAGTTTTGTCAACATCATGTGAATTTTAACTTTGTGTTTCAATGAAAATAGGCATTTATGTGAAATAACCAAAGAGAAAAAGAAACACAAAAAGTAAAAATGTAGGAAAACATTGTTAAAATATTTTATTTAGCAAAATGAAAAAAATAAAAAAATGAGTGAAAGGCTAAAGATTATCTTTTAGTAGGCTTATTAAATCAATATTTTCGAGTGCTAAGTCAATAAAAATATTTTCTAAAGAACTTTAAACGTGGCAGGTTTTTTTCTAAAATCATCCTGTTTGTCATTTCTAACAGCACAATAATATTCCATTACAATCATATACCACAGCTTGTTTCTCCAATTGATAGACATCCCTTTAATTTCCAATTCTTAACCACCACACACACACACATATGCATGCACACACACACACACACACACACACACACACACAAAAGCTTCTATAAATATTTTTGCACAAATAGCTTCCCCATTTTTCTTTAATATCTTTGGGATACAGACATAGTAGTGGTATTGCTCGGTCAAAGGGTATGCCCCATTTGGGAATAGTTCCAAGTTGTTCTCCAAAGTGGTTGAACTACTTCATAACTCCAACAACAACACATTGGTTTTCAGAACTTTCTACATCACTTCCAGCATGGCATTGACTTATTGGCATTTTCTCAAGATTTATACTTTTCTACTTTTCTATTTTCAGAACTAGCTCTTGGAGTTTCCCTTCAGACAACCCATTACCTTTTCAACAAAATGATTTTTCTATGCCCTTGACTTCAGAAAAGGGGTATAGGGAATGGATTTGCCAAAGTATCTGCTTCTGCATCCAGTAAATGGATAGGTGTCTCCTGAAGCTGATCTTGCTTCAATCACCACCACTCAGGGCCATCTTCCTCTTTGCAAATAATCCTGCTTTCGAAGAAAGTCTTACTGTGACCTTTTATTGTCTTCAAGAAGAGAGGGCAGATTGGTGATATGGGTAATTAGAATGTCCAGTGTATTGGGGAGGGGGGAGGGGACAAATGGGGAGAAAATTTTGGAACCCAAAATCTTGTGAAAATGAATGTAAAAAGTTAAATAAATGTATTTAAAAAATCTTTTTAAAAAAAAAAAACAAAACAAAAAACAAAAAAAAAAAACTCCAGAATTGTAATTGAGGTGCTATTTTAAAATTGTTTGGAGAGAAATGTTGCAATGGCTCAATCAGTACTTGTTTTACTTTGTTTTATATTGGTTCTACCCTTGGAAGCTCTATCTCTTTTGTTAAATGACATTAAAGAATGATTGTGAACTATGACATCTTATTCTCACCCTTGAGATATTTATTGCATGACTAAAGCATGCATCTTGTAATGTATTATTGATTATAAGCTGCAATAATAACCCTTTGTGAAGCAATATGCTGAATCAACCATACATTATGGATCTTAAAGGAATTTTTAAAAATTAAATTAAAATACAAAGACATAAAACAGTATTTTTTATGAAGGAGTGAAACAGCATATCAACCGTATCTAATATATATATATATATATATATATATATATATATATATATATATATATATATATATATGGAGTGTCTTCCTATTAGATAACAAGAAAGGAAATAAAAATAAAATGAATTGATGTGGTGTGAAAAAACTGAATGTGTGTGGCTTGCTTAGGTATGACATCTTTTTCTCGTGGAAGACTTAAAGAATGACTTTTCTTCCTTTCGTAATTGGAATTTTGGGGGGTTCTTTGCATTTTCTTCATTAGCAAAAACAAAATCATTCTAAACTGCTTTAATAACAATAATATCTATATTTTATTACATATTGCCTTAAATATTGAAGAATTATTTATCTGAATTATCTCTTCTAAAGCTCCAAACACCAATGGGATACAAGTGTAGTTACTATCACCATTTCACAAATAAGGAAAGTGAGGCAGGTTGAGTAGCTTAGCAATGCTCACAAAGCTAGTACATGTACAAGACAGGCAATTAACTCACATCTTTAAGCCATCTGATATATTTTAAAAGTTGTTGTCCTTTCATTAATCATTCCAAATTTAATTATTTATAGAACAATAAAAGACTATTAAATTCATTTGGGACAAATAGTGTGTTCTATATCTATCAACTTTTGACTATTATCACCAGTGAAACTACATATTTGGAAGAAATGACAGCTTTCAAACCACTCATTTTATGGATGAAGAAAAGAAAAAAAACAGAAGAGAAGTGAATTGCCCAGGTTCACACATGTATTAAACAAGAAAGTTAGAATTTGCCCCAGATTCCCTATTTCTGAATGTGGATCTCTTTGAATTCACCATCCATTGTCTCTATCTCTCTCAATCGATATATGTGTACACTTGATGTCCATCCATAGAACTATCCATAATTCTCTGGCTATTCATCTAGTCTTCCTATTCGCCTAAACAATTACGAATAGACTAATCACTAGAATCCTTTTTTGTATTTATTTATTTTTACTTTTCAACATTCATTTCTACAAAATTTTGAGTTCCAAATTTTCTCCCCCTCTCACCCTTACCCCTACCCCAAAAAGCGACGTATTCTGGTTATTCCTTCTCCCTCTTTGCCCTTTCTTCGATTAAAACCCTCCCTTCCCTTATCTCCATCTTCTCTCCTTTCTTGTAGGGCAAGGTAGATTTCTGTACCCCGTTGTCTATATTTCTTATTTTCCAGTTGCATGCAAAAACAATTCTCAACATTCGTTCCTAAAACTTTGAGTTCGTACTTCTCTCCTTCCCTTCTTGCCCACCCATGCCCTCTGAAAATGAGAGTAATTCAATATAGGGATTTTATGGATAGTTTTGCAAAAGTCTTCCAAAACAATCAAAATGTGCAAGACTAACTATATTTCCCTCCATCCTTTCCTCTCCTCATTTATTCTGTTCTCTTTTTTGACGTTCTCCCTCCCCAAAGCTGTTTACCCTCCCTTTCATCATTCCCCCCACTCCATTTATCACCTTTCCCCCTACTTTCCTGTAGTGGAAAATAGATTTTCATACAAAATTGAGTTGCATGTTATTTCCTTCTTAAGCTAAATGTGAAAAGAGTAACCATCTCTTGTTCCCTCTAACTCTCCTCTTTTCCCCTCCATTGAAAAAGCTATTTCTTCCCTCTTTCATAAGAGATGACTTGCCCCATTACATTTCTCCCTGTCTCAATATATTCCTCTCTCACCCCTTAATTTTATTTGTTTAAATATCATCCCTTCCTATTAACCTTACATTGTACTCTCTGTATATATATATATATGTGTGTGTGTGTGTGTGTGTGTGTGTGTGTATGTAGGTATGTATATAGGTATGTATGTATATATATATATATATATATATATATATATACACACATATATATGTATATATATATACACACAGAGACAGAGACAGAGATAAATCTATCTATCTATATCTATATGTATCTATTTCTATATCATTGATCTATCTATCTTTGTGTGTGTGTTTGTGTCTAATCACTCCAACTACCCAAATACTGAGAGAAATTTGTATTTCCATATAAGGAATATAAGCAGTTCAATTTTAGTAAGTCCCTTATGATTTCTCTTTCCAGTTTACCAGTTCAAGCTTCTCTTGATTATTGTGTGTGAAAGACATATTTTCTATACATCTCTGGTCTTTTCATCAAGGATGCTTGAAATTCCTCTATTTCATTGAATGATCATATTTTTTCTTGAAAATTTGTGCTGTTTGGCTCCGTAGATGATTCTTTTTTTTTTTCCAAGATATTTATTTATTTTTTTTTAAAATAAATTTATTTAACTTTTTATATTCATTTTCACAAGATTTTGGGTTCCAAAATTTTCTCCCCATTTGTCCCCTCCACCCTCCCCGATACACTGGACATTCTAATTACCCATATCCCAATCTGCCCTCTCTTCTAT
>CM053774.1:82615656-82634310 GCA_028658325.1 Potorous gilbertii
CAAATGGGGAGAAAATTTTGGAACCCAAAATCTTGTGAAAATGAATGTAAATAGTTAAATAAATTTATTTTAAAAATAATAAAAAGAAAAGCCATATTTTCCCCTGACCTATTATATCAGTGTTTCTGGGTACGTGATTCTTGGTTTTAGTCCTCCTACTTCCTTTGATTTATGGAATATCCTATTCCATGCCCTTCAGTCCCTTAATGTAGAAGTTGCTAGATCTTGTGTTATCCTGATTGTATTTCCACAATACTGGAATTGTTTCTTTCTAGCTGCTTGCAATATTTTCTCCTTGACCTGGGAACTCTGGAATTTGGCCATAATGTTCCTAGGAGTTTTTCTTTTTGCATTTCTTTCAGGTGGTGTTTATTGGATTCCTTAAATCCTTATTCTGGCCTTTGGTTCTAGAATATCAGGGCAGTTTTCCTTAATAATTTAATGAAGGATGATATCTAGGCTCTTTTTCTGATCATGGCTTTCAGTTAGTCCCACAATTTTTAAATTTTCTCTCCTAGATCTAGTTTCCACGTCAGTTGTTTTTCCAATGAGATATTTTACATTATCTTCCATTTTTTCATTCTTTTGGTTTTGTTTTGTGATTTCTTGGTTTCTCAGAAAGTCAATAGCCTCCATCTGTTACTTTCTAATTTTGAGAGATCTATTTTCTTCAGTTAGCTTTTGAACCTCTTTTTCCACTTGGCTAATTCTTCTTTTGAAAGCATTCTTCTCATTGGCTTTTTGAACCTCTTTTGCCAATTGAATTAGCCTACTTTTCAAGGTGTTCTTTCCTTCAGCATTTTTTTGCTGAAATGCTGAAATACCTTGGGTATTTTTTTCCCTTTTCTGAGCGTTTTCCCAGCCAGTTACTTGACTTTTGAGATTCCTCTCCACCTCTAAGTATATCTGCCCAGCTAGTGCTTGGGGTCTGAGATTCAAATGCTGCTCCACATACTCAGGGCTTTTTGCGACAGGCCTGACTTCTATTCAATGTGAGCTGATGTTCGGGTTCTCAGGTGGGGGCAGGGCCGCCTCCCAGTCTCAGTTCCCTCAGGTGGTTTATGCTTAGACCTTCAGTAATGGACTCCAGGTCCTTCCTGCTCTGGGAGCCCCTGCCCACCCACTGCCTCTGCCGCTGCCTCCTGAGGGATCCTGAGTTATGGGGACACTCCGCTCCTCTCCCAGAAAGCCCAGAGTTCTCTCTCACTGACCTGTAGTATTTGTGGGTGGAGGGACCCCCGTGGCCACTGGAGATTCCGTTCCTGAAGCCTGCTCAGCTCTGCTCCTCCCAGGGCTGCACAGCCTAGGTAGGGCTAGGTTCTGCTCTGGTCCCATGGGCGGCTTACCTTTCATGAGGTTTTTTCAGGTCTGTCTGGAACAGAAATCTCCTCCACACTGTTGTTCTGTAGATTCCACTGCTCCAGAATTTGTTAGGATTTCTTCTTTGCAGATATTTTATAGGCTGTGGTTTCGGAACTAGGATAAGTGTGTCTTTCTACTCCTCCATCTTGGCTCCTCCCCACATGAATCTTTTTTTTAATTGAAAACAACCATGTTTTTTTTTTCAATAAAAAATAAGTAGGGGTAACTATTATAAGCGGGAAAGCAGACCAGAGAAGGTAGGAAATTGTCAAGAAGAAATTATGACACAAAAGAAAATAACCTCAATTGGAATGACAAATTCAAGACACGAGTCTATATATTCTTGTAAATCATCATTCAACCTCTATTTCGATGTGTATAGGGAATTCAAGCAAGGATAGATAAGGAGGACAAATCAAAGGCTATGACATGCTTCTGTGAAAATATTGCCCAGGGATCAGTATGAACTCATATTTTGAGGAAAGATAAAGGGAAGAAAACATTTTCTTTGTTTGAGGTAGTAATGGCTGAAAGAGAAAATTCAAAGAAAGACTGATAGATGTTCCCGGTGGATGCAATATTGATAAAATATGACAAAAGAGATGGGAGAGCTGCTCAGTTCTCATTTTATCTGATTTGTCTCCATAGAAAAATAGCCATCCCTTTGAAAACGGAAGAGCAAAAATAGTTAACAGGTATTTGATTTCCAAGGTATGTTATAGTAAGAACATAGTCCTTGGATTATGAAATCAGATGCAAATTTGATAGCACAGCATCTGTCATTGATATATCAAGAATTATAGACAGTAAGGAAGACAACATACTGTGGAACTAGGGAAAAGTGTGTTCGTTATTTTTTTAAAGGAAAGGAAACCAAAGTGAAGAGTGTTTGCAGAATTTAGGCCAGTGAGTATGACTTCAATTTCTGCAAAATGCTAGATCATGAGAGACTGAATATTTTGAAAGTGAGGAGATGATTATGGAAGTAGTATGTCTTCTTCAAAAACAAAATGTTTCAAGAGTAACTTTACTTACCTTTCTGACTTGTTTTTCGAATACTTAAGGATCTTTACTTACAGTATTTTCCCTATATAAATGAATTTGCAAAGCACTATCTCCCCTCTTTACCATATATGCCAGCTAAGCTAGTATGTAACTAAAATCCAAAATTCCATTGATATGAGACTGTCCTCATTTGTGGATGGCAAGCCTTTGACTTCTTTTTATAAAATTTCTTTTTAAAATATATTTATTGCATTAAATATTTCCCAATGGTATAAAAAACTTTTATCAATCATGTTTTTTTCAGGTGATATTTCCTTTTAAATCATTTACAATGGGGATCACAAAAGAATTTTTTTTAAACATTAACCAACTGAGACACAAATAATATTTATGTAGCTAACTTCACAAGCTCTTGACTTAATTGTCTCTACAGTATTACTAAGAATTGAAGGACCCTAACTTTTTGTTGTTGGTCTAAAGTCCTATGCCTAATAGCTTCATTTTAGACTTGATCTCGGATGTTCCCCTACCAATAATTTATAATTTAATGGATTTTGTATTAAACTTACAAACCTTTTGACTATAGGAAAATACCACTAAGAGTAGAGACATTGCAGGAAAACAATATATCACCAAATTCATATCAGTTCCAGGCAGAATTAGATTGTCCATTTGCATTCAGTCAGGCTTAAAGTCTGCCAGATGTCAGTGGGGAAATGGAGTCAGGAGAATCCTACCTCAGCCAAAGCTGAGCAGTTACTCCCTCACCCTTCCCATGAGATCACATTTTGCAGTTCATACCAGCATCATACCAGCTTACTGGCGTCATGGATTGGATGCTCAGACTACCTTTGTTGCTATCCATACCTGGAGCTAGACTCAGAAGAACAGTCACTTAATAGTCTCATAGCATGTAAAAATGGCAAGTTACAATGACCAGGTTTCAAATATGATTATAATTTCACTTTGGCTAAGGTGCATCTTTTGAGGTAAGTCTTAAGTGACTTACATGCCTCCTTGTCTTACTTCTTAAAGAGGACTATTCACTCAATGGGGTAACCTCACTTTAAGTGAATATTTGAAAAGCTCTGAACCTAAATGTCAGAGACTGTCATTGCTTCCTGGGCCATCTCCAGTCATCCTTATGACTATCTACTCACTAGATCCATGTCTCTGGAGGAAAAAATGAAGTTGGGGACCTTGCATATCCCTCCTTCCCCCAAATCAAAGTCAACTACAACTCATGTAATCATTTCTTTGATGTCATCCTCCTCTTTGAAAATGAAGGACAAACACAACAACCAACAACCAGGGCAGAATTGATAGGAACAGAGAGAACTTCAACTTATTCTGATTTTTAACTTTTGGAGCCTTGAAACTCTTCAAAAATGCCAGGTACTTCTGGCATCCAGCTTCTGAAGAGAAGACTAATGATACTTCAGGTTGATGGAGAAAACAAATAATCTCCAAACAATCTGATGGATGTGGAACTAGAATTTTCCATCTGTTCTTCTCCTCAGATTGCTACACTGGAGACTTCAGGAAATTTCCCATGGGTTAAATATAAGTGGAGCTCAGTTATCTCCCTCTTCAATTACCTCACTTTTCCAATGGGAAAGAATCATCACTCTCTATTATCTCTGACGTATATTCTTATATGTTTGTTTGGATTTTTTGATTTATGCTTTTCTATGGATTTGGATAAATGACTTTCTTTGATACTAATTACCTGTGTTTATTGAGAAATTGGTATTTGCTAGGAAAAATATTAAGCCTGTCATAGAAAGCCTCGAGTCCCACACTCTCATTTACTGAAAAGTCATTAGACATTAGCTTGAAGCTAAACATCAAAATGGATAATATTTAAGGTAGTTGGGAGATATAATTTTAGCCTACTACCTCTATTTTCAAAGATAGCAGAGTAGACAAGCTTTTGCCCAATCTCCTTTTCTTCCTTATGTCAGAAATTAAAATTTCCCTTGAAAATGTGTGGGGATAGAAGAGGATAGAAATGTATATTTTACCTCCCTTCAAGACATGAAATGATATCTTCATATCACCTATGAAAGACAATACTCACCATAGGTAAATCAGCAGATGGTAGATTTTGAATGGCCAATAGTTAATAAACTATGAACCACTGTGGATTTTCTCTTATTTTTTGATGTGTAGAAATTGAGGTCCCATTAAACACTAAATTATTGCATGTTGTAATATAAAGCAATATCAAGATGAGAGAGGATAAACAACTTGGGGTAGAGAGTGGGATTGAAGAAAATTTGACATCTAAACAATTCTTTGAAGAAAACTAAGGTTGATTTGTTTCTTTTTCCTGTTGTTCCTTTTATTTTCTTATGGGAGAGGCAAGGAAGAGTGATTTACATTCTGTGCAGTCAAGTAAGTGAGAGGTAGAATGTTGTGTAGAGATAAATGTTACTAAAATAACTGTGGTGAAAAGCACATGAAAGGACTACAGTATAAGACAATAAAGTTAGATGAGGATGAGAACCATGCTGGAGTTGACTGAAATAAACTTGAAAATCTATTGTAAAATTTTCAATGTGAAAATCTCAAATACTCTCAAATGCTCCAAATCTGGGAATATTTTGTTATTGTATTGATTATCTAGACTTTTCAAAGTAATAAAACAAATTTAAACTTAAAAGTGTGTTGTGCATGCAATTTAAAAAAAAAAAAACTAACATTGCTTGTGAAGAATTTATCAACATACTGCTGGTGTTCATCTTGAACAGAGCTTTAATTACTAGTCTGGTCATTTTATGTTTTACTTTACAGGAATTAGGAAGCCAGTGTCACTAGGAAATTGATAGGATAAGATCTGCATTATAGAGGTAACAACTTATCGGTTGTAAGGAAGCTAAATTAAAGCCAAGAAGTAGGGAGACCAATAAAGATATCAATGATATTTCAATAGTGGAATAATACTACTGATCTGAAAGGGGGATGCTAAGGACATGAACTAGGAGGGAACTTTTGGGAATTGAGGAGGGTATGAAACTATTTCAAATAGATGGATAGAGGGTGTTTCGAAGAAAAAGAAAAGTGAAGGAGGACAACATTTTTTTTGTATTTCTAAAGGCTAAATTTAGTGTAACACTGTTTTTTGTTCTTGAGGAAAAATAGATTGATATTTTATACTTAATTGCCTTCCCTCCTAAATATGGTGTTACTCTTCTCCTATTTATCAAATTATTGCTTCAAAGAAACCAAAAAGTGTTTGACAGAATGAAACAACATATTCCCAGTGCAAGCTAATATGTGAAATTTGTATTCCTTTAGTTCTCAGACTTATTTTATTTTCATTTTATATAAAGAGCCCCCGAAAATTATACTAAATATTAGCCTGCACAATTTTTGGCTTTGGGTCTTCATTTTGGCCAATTTCTCAATGACTTTGTAAAAAAGTACATTCTTCAAATATTCTTGTTTAATACACAGTGTAGAGAGTTTTGTCAATCTTCACTCATAAGTGACTGAAGAATACTTTTACTAATTTTAATTTCAAATAACTTTCAAATAATTTCAAACTTCTTTCACATAAGGCACAGAATATAGTAGTGACTAGGACAAGTTTTAATCATGGGAGTACTTTTGGCAAGGATTGCCAAAAATCACTTTATAAAAATGAATTTTAATAAAACGGAGAAAAGCACAATGTAGGTCATAACTAACTGTTAGCAGTGTGTAATATTTTATTTTCTGAAATTTTTCTCTAATTTTAAAACAACTAATAATTTTCAAATATTTATTTCTATTTTAAAGGCATTATTCCAATTCATTAAAATATTTATGTGTGAAATAAAGATTAATATTTCCAAACAAAAATATTAAACTTGGCATATTGCATTCTGTTTCACTAGTTTTAGGTTTAAGCACAAATGAAAATTCTAAAGGAAAACAAAGAATTATAGAAAATCAAATTTAGCTTCTTCATCTTCACAGTCATGATGTTATCACTCTTTATTTCCCATTGCGGTTTAAATGTAAAAATATATAACACTATAGGAATAAGAGAAGTAAACTGTGCTGGAAGAGAACACAAATGTTTTGCAACAATTACAAACTTCCTCTTGGAAAGCATGCATGTAATTCAGTCCATAACAGATATCTCTGAATTAGCCACCGTTTTGAATACAATGTTTATTATTTATTTTTGTATAAAACTCATTATTCACATCATCTGGGTGGACTAAATGGCACAATTAAGACTCTTGTTACTATCTACACAATACCATGAGTCATCTAAGAGTAGTTGACTAATTACTTCAAAATTCTGAGATTAATCCTGTGAACTGAAGGGTTCTTAATAACATCCCAGTTTCTATTACTGTGTTTTATGCACCCCAGTCTAATGTGATCTCCCTTGATTATTTGCCATTTAATCTTAATTAGCTTTTAAAATTATGCTTACCAAATCATGAACACACATTTCATTTGCACGGACAAGGTTCCTATAGCATATGTTGTCAAAATGGAGGTTATGAGATGAAAGGTTAAATTTACAATTTAGATTATAAAAGGCCTCCTCTCCCTTTATACATCCTCAGGAAATTCCCCTTATGTGTAGCTCTTTGATGCATTTTTAGGGCAACCATTTTTTTTAACTTGACATAAAAGATTAGCAGTTTATGTTATTGTAACCCTTTCATGGGGCCTCCTCATTGGAATTTGAAAGGAGGATTTTATTGTTTGTTTTGTTTTTGTTGGTGATAATGTTGTTATTATTTTATTATTTTTCTGGTTATGGGCCTACATTAACTTGATTTGCTAATATTGCATTGATTTTTAATAAAATCTAGAGGATACAGCTTAGAGCTGTGTTTAATCACATATTTAAAGGAATATAAACAATTTAAACTTACTGAAATCTTATGATTATTCATCATGTTTTCTTTTTATACTACTTTTGAGTCTGGTATTTGAAAGTCAGATTTTTCCATTCAGCTCTGATCTTCTCATCAGACATTATTAAAAGTCCTCTAGTTTGATAAATATCCATTTTCCCCCTGAAAAATTATACAAAATATGCGTTATTCTTGAATGTAATCCTAGCTCCTTTGCCATCTGAACTATCATATGCCAAGCACTCTACTCCTTTAGTGTGGAAGCTGCTTTATCTTGTGTGATTCTGATGGTGGTTTCATGATATTTGCATTATTCCTTGCTGACTGTCTCAACTAATTTATCTTTGATCTGGTAACTCTGGAACTAAGTAAAATAGTTCTGGGATATTTCATTTGGAATCTTAGGATACGAACAGTGGATTAATTCAATTTTTATTGCACATTCTGGGTATAAGATATCAGGGTAGTTTTCCTTTATAAGTTCTGGAAAGATGATGTTTAGAGAATTTTTTAAAAATAGTCTTAAAGTAGTCCAATAATTCTTAATTGATCTCTTCCTTCATCTATTTTCCAGGCCATTTTTTCCAATGAGATATTTCATTTTTTTTCTCTACTTTTTTCATTCTTTTAGTTTTGTTTTATTGTTTCTTGATGTCACAGGGAATATTTGGCTTCCATTTACCGTATTCTATATTTAAGGAATTTTTTTCTTTAATGAAATTTTGTATCTATTTTTTTCCATGTGGTCACTTAAGTTTTTCAAGGAAGTCTTCAGTGAATTTTGTACCTCTTTTACCAAACTGTACATGTTTTTCATAAATTTGCTGCATCACTCTAATTTCATTTTCCAATTTTTCTTTTACTTTCCTCTTTAAAAAAAATCAAACAAACAAAATTTACAGGAATTCTTGCTAGCTCTGGGTTGAATTAGCATTTTTCTTTGAGGCTTTCTTCTAGGTCTTTTTAAGTTACTATTTTCATTAAACTTTATGTTTTGGTCTTTGCTTTCAATGTATTAGCTTTTTTATGGTCACATATTTTTGTTGTTTCTGTTTGCTCACTTTTCCAGTCTATTTCTTGCCTTCCACTTAAACACTGAAATTGGGCTCTGATTATCTAGGGGTGGAAAGCCCTTATTCCAAGTTTCAGACTTTCTCATGCTACTCTTTTCAGAGTTAGTTCTAAGTATCTTTAAGTTTTTGGTGCTTTCAAGTTGATTTGATCATGGGAGAGTTATGGTTTGTGTTCTCTTTGTCAGTTCTCTGGTCTTTACCAAGGAAGGGCACCTGCTCCCCTGCATCACAAGTGCTACCACTTTCTTTGGAACTGCTCATCAAAGTCCCCTTTTCTTTTCTTCTCTTTTCTTTCTTTTTTTCCCCTTTTATAGTCTTTTCTTATGTGTGTATGTGTATGTCTTTGTGTGCATGTGTGTGTGTTTTCAATCTTCAGCACTCCTCTACACACTGGAACAGTATGGACAATTGCTGATCGGTGGCAGCTATACGCTATACCTAGTTCAAACAAAAGGCTCCCTGTAACCTCTTTATGTCCAGTTGTTCAACTTTCTTACTGTCTCTGGGTTGAGGGCCCCTATAGTTGCTTCCACTTGTGTGGGCTCCATTCTAGTTTGTTCCCAATCGTCACAAACTTCTACTGACCTCCTAAGTTTTCTTAAGTCAGAAAATTGTCTCACCTTGATTCTTTCTTTTTGTTTGTTTCTACCACTCCAAAATTTGATTTGAAGAGGTATTTTCAAATTCTCAAGGAGAATGTAACAGAGTTGCCTTTCATCTGCCTTATATCATCACCCTCTCCAGGAGCTATGACTCAATCTAAGTATGTCTGTTCTAGATGCTCAGAAGCAGAAATATTAGAAGAGAGCCCTCTAGGGTATTTGAAGTATCTGTCAGATTATAAAACCAAGGAAGTATAATCTTCTGGATCCAAATTATTTGGCAATGTAATTGTGTCCAATAGTGTTTGAATTGCCATCTCTTTTGTGAGTTTTTTGACATATTTTTAAAAAGAAGATGCTATAGTCCTTTATTTCCTGTCAATTAAACAAATAACTATTTTGCATTTACTATAAGATAGGCACTGTGAAAAATTTAAGAAACAGAAAAATAAATAGGGTATAGAACTTACTGTAATATTGTTCATACCTGTGAAAAAATACCATTGACCAAAATTGCTATGACAGAAAGAAGATGGGTACAAAACAGATATTCTAAAAAAAAGAAGTTTGAGAAATAGGAGCAACGAGACCAAGGAACTGATTTTGAATTCTTCCTCTTCCAGAGCAGTAAAGTATTAGGAAATTCACACTAATTTCACTTTTCTAAGGTAGAAGATGGATCTAGTTTTACTGGAAAATTTTAATTGCCTGGTACCCTGCTATAAACAATTTGTTTTTCTGGCCTCCATCATGGAAATGGTTTAACTTCATCATTAACAGATTTCTGTGCACCTGTGCTTCTTGCAAGTAATTATAAGCATTTATTTCAGTGTGACTAAGCTGAAAGGTTTCCAATTCAGCCCCCTCATGCAAATCCACCCACTTTAACTTTCTATAAGAGACAGTGATTTATTCAAATGAATGATGGACAAAGATACGTAACTTGGAAAGGATTTAGTGGGGTGAGAAACCAGAATTTACTGATTCCCAAAGCCAATAAAATTTAATTCTTATTTTTAAAATGAGTTTATAAAGTATTCTAAGCAGAAATATCTTATTTTTATTATTTTTGCCTTTGTCTTTAAATGAGACTTCAGATGGTTGTTCTATTGGAAAAAAATAAAAGTATCATACATTATTTTTAAATATATATAGAATTCCTAAATTGAGAAGCATCTTAGATTAAAATATTTTCTCCTATTTTTTTCTGGGTCTTCTCTCCATGCTGCTTGCACCTACAGTTTAATCAACAGAGTAGAAGTTGTATGCACTTCAGTAATGGATCAAACATATTCTAAGGGGTTTTTGTGAGAAGTTTTAGTTATAAACTATACTTATTCCTGTTTTCATAGACTTCTCTTCCATAATAGCTACATTTGGATAGTTTGATCACTTTTTACTAAATCTTTCAAGTGGAGTTTTCAATAACTGACAATGGAATTTGCAGAGATCATTTCTTCAGATTTTTATTTATTATAACTTTAGAATTTAAAGTCTTTTCTGTGTAGCAAAGAGATGAGAGGACATGATACCTTTCAAAATTCAATTTTGTCTGTGTTGCTATACATTGAAGATTATTCCAATTATTATGAAATGCCAATTTAAGATCAAATTATTTTCAAATGACCTTGATAATTATCCTTTCATATGCTGTATTTAAACTACTTTATTTGTGATCATAAACTCTGACATTATTGCCCTGATCGTTATGAGAAACAACTAAGCAAAAGAAAAGATACTCCTTGTCAAAATATTGATGTAATAGTATAAACTCTTCTCCTATTTCTGTTCTTTTTACTTGTTCATAATAATCTTCCATATTTCTCCGAAAGCAAAATATCATTTAAAAAACTTAACAAAACAAATAACTGTTACGTGTACATGCTACAATTTAACTATTCCATAATTCATAAAATTGATTCTATAATTGATGGGCAGTTAGTTGACATAATGGATAGACCACTATGGTGCCAAGAAGATATTCATAGGACCTATGGCAACCACAAATATGCAGGTGCAATTCTGAATCCCAAAATATAACAGACTCTCTACATGGAAGACAGAAGGAAAACATTTATTAAGACACCAGAAAACCAAATCCATCACAGCAAGAAAAATCCTTACACAATATCAATGCAAAGAACATCAACCCCAAGCACTCCCCCTCCTAGGCTTCCCAAAAACCTGCTCCCTTAAACAAATCACAAACAGGCTGCATCCTTCAGGTCTTACTGATCTCTCACTCATTTCCCTTCAGCCCTGCTCAGGATGCACCTCTTCCTGGTCTGTTCATTCAGAAAACACCTGCCACCACAGACTTCATGTGAGTCACATTTCCATGTGACCCAGGCAGGTCACATGGGCTGATTTATGGATGTTAAAGATCTTACCCTTAAGAAGCAAAGTTACATTAACATTAAACAAAAAATACATTATCAGTACAACCAGTGACCCTTGAGTCAGAAAGATTTACATTCAAAAGTGGTCTTACATAAATAATAGATGTCTGACCCTGGAAAAGTCACTTGTCTCTGTTTGCCTCAGTTTTTCATCTGACCAGTAAACTAGAGAAAGAAATGACAAACCACCCTAGTAACTTTATCAAGAAATCTTCTTAAATGCCAATCACAGCAGCACAGCTGCGGACTGCTGCTGTGAATGACTTAAGGGTCTACTGGCATACCATAATGAACTCTTTATTTTTTCAACAATAAACTAAACAATTTTTTTTTTACTTTCTGTTACTCAATAAAGCATAACATTCATAACAATATCCTTAAGCAAAACACATCATCTAATATATATATATATATATGTATTTCATAATATTCATAATGTTATATGGTGCATAACATATATCATTGCCTCCCCAAAGTCGGGGAGTTCCAAGCTATGGTCTTCCTGATGCATCCTTAAAGGATAGCAGGAAATGCCACACCATCACCTCCAGGTCACAGTAAAAACAATCTCCTTAATCAATACACAGTGTCCAACTAAAGTCCTCTCTCATCTTGGCTCGAGGTTCACTTCCAAACCCTACAGTCCCTCTTCTGTGGACTGACCACTCCCAGTTCTTGCCTAGGTTCACATTCAGGCAACTTTCTGCTCCTTTCCTTGTCTCAGCTCACAGTGACAGTTCCACTCCAAACTCTTTCCACTTCTGCCTGACAGCAGGCTCCAGGGGTTCCTGGCCAGAGCTTCTGTTTCTAGGAAAATGAATCTTGACAAGGCTATAACAGTAGTTGTACATATTACCAGTGCCATCATTTTAATTCACCCATAAATACCAACACCAACAGACAGAGCTTGTGTTTGAGAAATTAACACAGATCAAGAGACAGGACCTCTATCTGAGGAATTAACACAGATCAATAGATAGGACTTCTGTCTGAGAAATCTACATGGATCAACAGGCAGGATTTCTGTTGACTAAGAAATTAACACAGATCAAAAGGACTGCCAACAACACATTCTTTCTGTTAGGCCTCCCCACAAGCAAGTTCCCCTAGCCTTTTCATGCTCACTTCTTCTCTAACCTCTGCTTCTGTCTCTATTCACTCTCAGCAAACATATATACATACATTCATATATACATACACACATACACACACACACACATATATATGTATGTATGTATATTATATGTATATATATATATATATATATATATATATATATATATATATATATATATATATATATATATATTTGCATTTATCAAAGGAAAAATTCAATCAAAGACACTTGATTGCCTAAAACTCAATCCAGAAAAACAGCAAAAGTCCTGCTATACTTCACAACTCCAAGTGGATTCATAGCGAGATGGACATGACTGAAAGAAGTCAATAACAACAAAAATCTTTCCAGTTTCTAGTTTTTCACCATTGAAAAAGAACTGCTGTAATTTTTCCTGTATTGGGCCTTTTCCTCTGTCAGTGATATCTTTTGGATATATTCCCATTACAGTCATGACTGGATCAAAGAATATGCACAGCTAAGCAACTACTTCCGGAATAAAATTAAATTACTTGCCAGATCAATTCACAGCTCCACTACCAGAATTTTTTAACTGAATTGATCTTAATAGTGTGACTACACAAGTGGATTAGTTGCATGGTGGTATTTGATAACACTGTTTGACACAGGCTCTCATTTTTTAATTAAAAATGATATTGTGTAAAAGAAGTTAGTATTAAAACAATTGACTGAATTAATTACTGAGACCAAAACAGAGACATTTTTAGTTTGGGGAAATGAATTTTAGTCTAAGTCTCCTAGACGCAGGTAACTTTGGGTAATATTTGATATTGATGGAAAAGTTAAGGTTTTAATGGCAAATTTGATTTTATGATTGTTATTTAAGCAGGAACTAAAACAGGCACTGAAAGGCATGTAAGCCACTTAAGACTTGCCTCAAAAGATGTTCCTTAGTGAATGTGAAATTATAGTCATATCTGAAACGCGGTTATTGGAACTTGCTATTTTAAGATGTTGAGACTGTTAGCTGACTGTTCTTCTGAGTCAAACTGCAGGTATGGATAGCAACAAAGGTGGTCTGAGCCTCCAATCCATGACACCAGTAAGCTGGTGAGATGCTGGTATGAACTGCAAAATGTGATCTCATGGGAAGGGTGGGAGAGTAGCTGTTCAGACTGGGCTGAGATAAGGTTCTCCTGACTCAATTTCTCCACTGACACCTGGTAGATTTTAAGTTTCACTGAATGCAAGTTGACAATCTACTCCTGCCTGGAACTGATATGAATTTGGTGATATATTGTTTCCCTGCAATGTCTCTACTCTTAGTGGTATTTTCCTATAGTCAAAAGGTTTGTAAGCTTAATACCCGATCTATTAAATTATAGATTGTTGGTAGGGAAACATCCGAGGTCAAGTCTAAAATTAAGCTATTAGGCTTACGGTCCTTTAATTCTTAGTAATAGTGTGGAGACAATTAGGTCAAGGGCTTATGAAGTTAGCATACATAGTTATTATTTGTCTCAGCTGGTTAATGTTAAAAAAAAATAATCGTTTGTCTGTAAATTGTAAATGCTGTAAAAGAAATGTCACCTGACCAAAAGCTGGAATTGTATTATGTGATATGAACTATTGGCAGGCTATATGACAATAAAATTAGAAGAATTTGGAACTGATGAAGATTAATTGATTAAGAGATTAGACGACCAAAATAGAAATCCTTATTTGACTCATGTCAGTTTCGAGGGAGAATGTCATATGAGTTTTTCATAGATCTTTTCTTGGTCTTGGGATGTTTAAAATTTTCCCAAAGACTTAGTCCAACATACAAATACCATATTTTCCAATTGTACATTTGACATGAAACTTGTTAGGTAGCACACTGAGCAAAGGAGTAAGAGTATAAAATGTTAGAGTTCTACAGGAAGACAATTACATAAGTACAATGTATGTATATATAATAGCAAGGAAAAATATTTGTGGATTTTAATGGGCTGAAAGTTCAGTATTACTGAACAGAGCAACATGTCAGCCAACAAAGTTAAGACCATCATAGAATACCTTAACACACACACACACATACATTGTATGTGCAGAATCATGGAAAGAATAATTGCATCATATTTTTCTTTGTTCAAATGATTTCTAGAACAGATTATTCACTAGTTCTAGATGATGCAATTTTGGAAAGAACATTGAAATGTAGCAGCATTTTTAGATGTAGGTAACCAGGATTATATGAGTATGTATGGTCATACTACAATAAAATATTTTATATTTATTTTTGCTAGTGCTCCATTGTATAGAATAGATTATTTACGTATCAAATATGCTTCTGTTGCTTTTTTTCATGGATGGCTACTATTTCTCTCATCTTTGATAATGGCAGCTGTCTTGAATGATTTCAGAAATGTTCCCATTATTTTTCTTAGGCAAGATAAATGTTGGAATGCTTTCATTCTGCAGCACTTCCATGGTCATGTAAATGGAAGTATACACACTTTTCAGAACGATGTGAAATCACATGCATAAAATATACTGGATAAATGTAGAGATATGGGCAGTTTTTCCTCCTGTTTTTTTGATCAAGTGCTTCAGAAGCACCTTCTAATGTAGTTTTTTGAGAGCTTGATTAATGCTTTTTAGTTTCTGCTTGCTCAAAAAACATCTTTTGGGAAGACAGTGTTTGATACATTAAAGAAAATGTGTCTTTAATGTTGTCTTATGTGGATATTGATCTCTAACTCTGATATTTATCTCATGACAACAAAACAATGAAACTGACATTTTACTTGGAAATAAATAGGCTTAACTGTCACCAAATACCGGGCAAAATATATATCCAAGTAAGAGTAACTCAGAAATTCACTGAAGTATAGTACTGACATAAATTAACTGCATGGCTATGACACTAGAGAATGTGAAAATTATAAGAAAATTGGCAGAGACTAGAGAAAAATCCTTTCCATTGCTTTCTGTTTATACAGAGCTGATAGATCTTTTATTATATAAGATTTTATTTAATTATCATTCGTTTTATGCTTTTTTCAAGCTGTTTATATTTTATGAAATCATCACCTCAAGAAAGAGAAAAGAAAGGTGAAAGGACAGGACGCTGGAAACAATTAAATCAGCCTTTAATTCCAATATGCTTTTTTAAATGAAAACCAATTTGAGGAGGAGGTGTTTAGCAGAAAAGTCATTTGTAATAAAAAGTAAAAAGAAAGGAAAAAGCAGTTGTTTTTCAGCAAAGCTTACAAAAGAATAAAGCAAAGTAAGAGCACAGAAAATACTGCAGCTTAGAAAATGATTTGCCATTGCAATGATTCATTTCTAGTCTATAATAGGTTTTATTTCCATGCTTTTAGAGCAATACATTCATTACATGCCCAATTTAGAGCAAAGTTAGCCACAGAATACCTTATAAATATCTCACTGAGTTACTTTGTATCTTATCTTGCAAGCTACATCAGCACGACATTGGGTAAACTCAGAGGATTTTAACAGAGTATAGCAGTAAAACATGGAGAATACACTAGTTGTTTTTAATATCAGAGTTGGGGAAGAAGGTATATTTCTTACCAACAAATAGAAGTGTGCATATACCCAGATGCGTGGAATACCTATATTTTTATTTACATCCAGAAAATGTATAGAAAATGAATCGTCCTTGTTTTCCATCAAGATTTTTAACATACGGTTATAGCTTAATGTTTTGTCTGGAACATTCAAGCAGAATGAGTTACCTACTATCATTGTTGCCATCAAATCATTGGGTAAAATTCCCAAATAAATGTTTAAAATAATTCCTACCTTGGAAGAACATGGCATTTCTCAGTTCTGTTCTTTAATTAAATCCCAATTGTATTTGGAAATCAATCTAGCAACATATGCTAAATTCAGTATGTATTACGTATTTTATGTGTAGTGTGATAGACCTTGGAGATACATGCACATTCACACACACACACACACACACACACACACACACACACACACACACACATATATATATATATATATATACATAATATATATTATATATATTTAAATGAAGCATTTCTGCTTTCAAAGGGGAAACATTTAATCGGTAAGCTAGAACTTGTAAACAGAAAACAAAACAGGTAAAGAAAAAGAAAACAAATCTGCCTTCCCTTTTACCTAGTTACTATAGATCAAGAAATAATCATCCCCTTATGTTCCTCAATGGATGAACAGTTTCAAAAGTGAGTTAGCATTTCTACGGATACAAATCCAAGAAACTCTGCACTATCTTAACTTAAAAAAGTTAAAGTTCATGTCTTTCTATATACCCCAGAGAGGACATACTTGATGTCATAAAAGACTTCCTCTAGCCCTGGAGATCTCAGTTTTTCATGTGTCCATAAACATAAATGGATACACCCACATGTATACAGATGTGACACAATATGCTTTTTCATCAAGATATACATACATATAAATGTGTATTGTGAAGACATGAATGTGTGTGTGTGTGTGTGTGTGTGTGTCCTGGTTCATGTATTTTATGACACTTATAAAGGCAAGATTTTACTAGCACTGTATTGTAGTGATTGAGAAGTTAATATACTTAGAAATTAAAAAAATAACTTGCTTTTGAGATCTGGGTCTTTAGTTTACTATGTAGATGACTTTGGCAAGATATTTAATTTTTCTCGATGTCACCTATTTCATACAAATTGAAGGAATTGGACTAGTTGAACTCTAAGATGGAGTCTAGGTCTAGATACAGCACCCTAAATGCTGCATCCTACTGAACCTATATCATCCTATGTTGTTTTGATTCTTAAGAGTTAGTAATATTCTATAATTATTATGAAAAAATATTTTGGCTGAGGAGTATATAAATCTTGTCAGTAATTTCATTGATACAAAACAGTGGTTTCTAAAGTGAGGAAAATGGACTAACCCCAAGGGAACAGGGAATTTGGAGTACTTTCCCAATATCCCATTAAAGAATAGGGATATGAGTTATGTACCTACCTTCCTATGTAAGCCACACTTGGAACTTTTCTCCAGCGAAATACTACTTCTCTTTACCTCTGACCATTCCCTAACCATACTCTCTCCCTCTGCTTTGTATGTACCTATCCTACTGTTTTTCTATACCAAACAAGGCAGTTAAAATTTCACTGGACACCCACAGAAGCTACTGTTCAGGTATCTTTAAGAATATATATCTCAGGGGTGGTGCCACGATGGCAGAGTAGAAAGACTCACATATGCTAGCTGCGAACCCACAGCCCATAATTATCTATAAAAAGAACTCCCAACGAATTCTGGAAGAGTGGAGCTGCGCAGTAACGGGGTGAAGGAGATTTCCTTTCCAGAGAACCCTGAAAAACCAAGCAAAGGGAGCAGAGGCCAGCCCTGCCCTGCCCTGGCCATGTGGCAATGAGGGGAGCAAGCACATTCGAGCAGGCTTTAGGGACAGAATCTCCAGCAGCCGCGAAGGTCCCTCCAACCACAGAAACACAGGTCAGTGAGAGAGAGATCTGCACAGGCTGAAAGGGGAGCAGGTATCTCGATGACTCAGGCCCCCTCAGGAGGCAGCTGCAGAGGCAGCAGCAGAGGCAGCGGTGGCCAGAGGCCCCTAGAGCAGGGAGGAGTTCTGCATCAGCTCCATTACAAAAGGTTTCTGCATAAACCCCATGAGGGAACTGAGACTGGGAGGCAGTCCTTCTCCAATCTAAGAAACTGATTTAATCTTACCCTGAATAGCAGCTGGCCTGCCGCCAAAACCCCTGAGGCTGGAGAGCAGCATTTGAATCTCAGACCCCAAGCACTAGCTGGGCGGACCTAGGCAGGGGTGGAGAGGACTCTCAGAAATCAAGTAACTGGATGGGAAAATGCCCAGAAAAGGGAAAAAAAATTAGACCATAGAAAGTTATATTCTTGGGAAACAAATGATTCCAACCTTCCTCTCTGATGAGGAAGAAAACTGCTTACCATCAGGTAAAGACATAAGAATCAAGGCCTCTTTATCACAAACTGCAGAAATAGATATCCAATGGGCTCAGGCCATGGAAGAGCTCAAAAAGGATTTTGAAAATCAAGTTAGATGGGTGGAGGAAAAACTGGGAAGAGAAATGAGAGAGATGCAAGAAAAGCATGAAAAACGGGTCAATACCTTGATAAAGGAGACCCAAAAAAATGCTGAAGAAAATAACACCTTGAAAAACAGGCTAATTCAATTGGCAAAGAGGTTCAAAAAGCCAATGAGGAGAAGAATGGTTTCAAAAGCAGAATTAG
>CM053774.1:82634810-82655396 GCA_028658325.1 Potorous gilbertii
GACTACCTGAAAGCCATGATCAAAAAAAGAGCTTAGACATCATCCTTCATGAAAATATCGAGGAAAACTGCCCTGATATTCTAGAATCAGAGGGCAAAATAAGTATTAAAGGAATCCACCAATCACCGCCTGAAAGAGATCCAAAAAAAGAAACTCCTAGGAACATTGTGGCCAAATTCCAGAGTTCCCAGGTCAAGCAGCTAGAAAGAAACAATTCCACTATTGTGGAAATACAATCAGGATAACACAAGATCTAGCAGCTTCTACATTAAGGGATCGAAGGGTGTGGAATAGGATATTGCAGAAGTCAAAGGAACTAGGTCTAAAACCAAGAATCACCTACCCAGCAAAACTGAGTTTAGTACTTCAGGGGAAAATATGGTCTTTCAATGAAGTGGAGGATTTTCAACCATTCTTGATGAAAAGACCAGAGCTGAAAAGGAAATTTGACTTTCAAACACAAGAATGAGAAGAAGCATGAAAAAGTAAACATCAAAGAGAAGTCACAAGGGACTTATCAAAGTTGACCTATTTACTTTCCTATATGGAAAAACAATGTTTGTAACTCCTGAAATTTTTCAGTATCTGGGTAGTTCATGGGATTACACACACACATACACACAAATACACATGCACACACACACGTGTACATGCATGCACGCAAACACACACATACACACATGCACACACACAGAGCACAAAGTGAATTGAATAGGATGAGATAATATCTTAAAAGAAATCAAGTTAAACGGTGAGACAGAAATGTACTGGGAGGAGAGAGGGTGAAATGGAATTGGGTAAATTATCTCTCATAGAAGAGGCAAGCAGGATTGCTGCCTTCCAAAGGGAATGGGTGGGGAGGGAGTGATGGGGAAAAGTTGGAACTCAAAGTTTTAGGAACAACTGTCGAGTATTGTTCTTACTACTAGGAAATAAGAAATACAGGTAATGGGGAATAGAAAGTTATCTGGCACTACAGGACAAAAGAGAAGATGGGGACAAGAGAAGGGAGGGAAGATAGAAGAGAGGGTACCATTCAGAGTAGAGATTCTGCACTCACGTACTGTGACAGAGAAGAAAAACCCTGACCTAAACCTAGGGGGCACAGAGTAATTCCCATAGAATGATCAAGAATGGATGCATCACATTATGCTTCAATGACTTTTCACCACTTTTAGAACTTCACCATTACTGTTTTAGAACATTGGTATTATTTTTCAACCCAAATCACTCACGCAACATATCAAACTAGTTACCAAATTTTGCAATTTCAGTTCATAAAATATCTGTCATTGACCCCTTTTCTCTACTCACACAAATGTCACCTTATCTCATATCTTTGTCACTATTCATTACAGAGTTGGAATATTTTCCTAAACCTACTTTGTTTCTCCACTCTTTGAACCATCTTGCAAGGATTTGCCAGATATTTTCCCAAAGTACAATTCTGATCATTTCATTCCCTACTCAATGTCTCTAATGATTGCATGTTGATTCTAATACTAAATATTATTTCATCTTTACTTTATCATTTTATAATTGTCTTACAATTATTAGTACAATAAAAAACACACAAATTTTAAATAACTATATAGACGTTTGAATGTATACATAATTATATATGTGTAAATATACATATATAGTGTATATATTAATTCATTATTTTATTCTCACTCTGTGTATAAGCAAAATCTTTAGAAACAAAGGATACAGACACCTCCAGTGAGGAAACTCCTATTACCTGTTGAATAATTTGTCTTCATAGAAGATTGACCTCTGGATAAATTTCAGGAGACTCATGAGCATGAACGGTGAAAAAAAAATTTCTTTATATTTTATTAACTGTTAACAGAATTGCTTTTCCTTCAATTATAATAAAGACAATAATTCTGTTAAAAGGTCCAAAGATTTCACCAGAGGGACAGAGAGGGTCATGATTTAAAAAACACTCTTGTCTTAGAGAGTTGCCTAGGATACTGGGCACTTTAATAATGATGGCATATTTCAGAGAGAATTACAATGTATGTGTAATGGTTATTTAAATAGGAAGATGTTTTCTATTTATTAATAGACCTGTGTGACCTGCCTGGGTCACATAGAAATCTGAATCACATGAAATCTGTGGTGGGAGGAGCTTGGTGAACAGGTGGAACAGGAAAGGTGGAATAGGAAGAGGCAGAACAAGAACTGGAGTGGAGCTGAGGCAAAATGAGTCAGAGAACAGTCGAAGCTAGGGCAGTTTCAGGCAAGCAGGCAGCTGGCTTATGTGAGTGACAGAGCTTGTTTATGATTTTGTTTAAGGAAGCCTGCTTGTGATTTTTCTCTAATAGAGCTAGTTTCTGGGAAGCCTAGAAGGGGAAAGCTTGGGGCTGGCGTTGATCTCTGCAATGTTACTGTGTGTAGATTTTTGTTGCTGTGATGCATTTGAATTTCTGGCATATGAATAAATGTTTTGTATTTCTCTTCCGTGTGGAGAGTCTGTTATATGTCATGATTCAGAATTACACCTGCATATTCACGGCTGTAATAGGTACTATGGATATCAAATTAACACTACACTAGTGTAAGGGGTCTGGAACTCTCCAGTTATCAGGGTCATGATGCCCTCGCGAGGAATCTCTTGAAAAAACATGTCCTTGCATGACTTATGTGATGGACTACCCCTATGCAATTACCAGCCTTCACAATTATCTTGAACAAGAACAACAACAGCTAAGCACATAAGGTCAGCACACAGTTTTACAAACTTCTTGCATGTATGGAAATAGAATGCCTATATATACTCTGAGCTAGCTGAGAATAAATGGAGTGCATACGATCTTTGCTTCCGCCTCATTCATTCGTTCCTGGAAGAAAGATCTCATGCAGGCATGAGATATTTGGAAACTTAATATTTTGGATTCTAACCTGGGACTCCTCTAAAATATACTTGTTTCCAGAATAAGAGGAGCAGACAGCTTGGGGAAGCTTGCACCTGGACTGAGCAATGGCACAATGGCCAACACCCATCTTTTCATTTTTCAGGACGACCAAAGGCAGTGGGAAACACCTGGGGTGAACCAGTTTTTTGTAACAAAACCACTGGGGTAAGTTGTGTAAGCATCGTTTAACACAACTTACCATGGGGCAACACCTAGCTTCACAAAAGGAATCATACATAAGATCTTTAAAAAGCAGGCTTGCTCCGTATGCCTGTTGCAGATGTCAGATTTTTTGGAAACCCCGTATAAATCCTCCCCATGACTACTTGATAATTCTTCTTATGACGCAGTGTCATAGCAGGTGGCAGGGGAGTAACTTCAGGAACTTCATAGAGAAAGACCAGAGGAGGACCCCTCGAGTCAAAGGAGCCGCTTCTTCGGTGTGGTCACTTTTGCTTTGAGCTCGGTGAAATTCGTTTCACTTTAGCAAAAGGCTACATCCCAGGCATTTTAAAGAGACAGGTGAAGTATTTCATGTGGTTAAAGGCATGAAGGAATCATAGGAAGGGACTATAAATCTTGAAAAGTGGGAAACAGCAGGCTATCAAATGAGTGTGTATTATAAAGAGGTCAGACCAAGTACTTCTCTTACTACAATATTTTTCAATTTGGGAATGTACTTAAAATATGTCTTCAGAAACCTGAACAAGTACTGTTAGCCACAAAAACAGTAAAGGTAGATGCAGCCTCTAGTACAAAAGAGAAGGAAGATCTGATAGAATGTGTCACACGAAAATTTAAAATAGAGTCTCCTTCTCCCATTGCTCCTCCATTAAACAAGTCTAGATCACAAGTTTGTGAAAAAATCTAGGAGCCTGAAGAGATTGTACAAAAAGTCCTTGGCAAGCCACAGAAAGAGGAGAAGGAATACTTGTGTAAATGAGGCTAACACTGGTATTAATAGAAACCCCTCATCCCTATAACCCAAGAGCAACTGTAAGAGAAAATACCCCTCTGCATTTTAAATTCTCAAAGAAATTAATCAATTTTGGACAAGATAGTTTTTACATTCAATCTCTTCTAGACATCATTTCTCAGACAGCCCTATACAAAACTGATTTGTGCAATATAGCTAAAACACTCTTGAGGGATGAGATTACTTAGTTGGAAATCTGAATTGCATGAAAGATGTTTGGAACACAATGATAGAAAGTAACCCATAGTTATAATTTGTGCAGAGAATTTCTGATAATTTTTTTCTTTCAGATTTTGGATTTTTTTTATTGTCTGTATATATGATCTGTCTTTACATATTCTGTGTGCATGTGTTTGTAAGTTTTTATGGCTGGCTCCATTGTAGATGGAATTTAGAATGTTATCTCTTTCCCTCCCTCTCCTTCCTTCTTTCTCATTGCTGCAGCATTAGGGAGGAGAATAGGAGAGAGAAAGAGAAACTAATCTTATATTATTTAGTTTATATGACTGCTAAATGCAGTTTTACATAAGAAATACAAGGAAATAATATGTAAAGTTTTAAAGGAGCTTTAATCAAAGCCCACTAGGAGAACAACATGGGTATAAAGTTTTAGGAAAGCATAAACGTTTGGAAATTATTGGAAAGTCTTTGGTAAAATTCTCTCTTTCTTTCTACCTTCTAACTCTGGCCAGGTTGTGAAGGTGGAGAGAAAGACAAGAAGAAATCAACGAAATTTTTCCCCTCATACAAGGAAGGCAGATTGACTAGCATTTTAATTATCTCATGCCTCTCCTAAAAGAGAAAAGGTTTTGTATAACAGGATACAACTAAAAAGTAGTTATTCTGGTCACATTTTAAGTGAAACATGTCACTCCTAATTGGATGTTTAAGACAGGTCATAATTTGTTGTATTATTTGACACTAAGGCAAATTGGGAAAACATAAATCTGAAAATGAAAAAAGACACCGCAGAGATAAAGCTTTGAACTCCCAAGTGGAAAGGCGAGGACTAGGCACCACTGGGCTTTGTTCCAGAGTTTCCATCACTTCCACTTGCAGTTTCACAAATTTTTCTTTCAAAAACATTTTTAAATAGTGGACACAGATGTGAAATTTTCTTGAGTAAAAGTTAGAATCATTAATATTTTTATTTTACTCTGTAATCCTGAAACGGTATTAGAGAAAGCAATTTGTAATCTGAATTTTGTTGAAACTAAAAGATGTTGGAAAAATTGTGTAAAGCCAGTTATGCTATTTAAAATTTTATCAGTCCTACTGACCTTATCTTATAATGTTTTGTAATTGCCGTTTAGAAAACCAGGTATTTTGCCTGTTAAAGAAGTTACAGCTAAAACAATTTGGCTATCATTTATAAAAGTTTTAAGATTGTTAACTAAATTTTTGAAGTTACTGCTTTAATGCTAAAACCTAACATTGTCAATGGCTCATTGTGTTTGGAAAGAAAGAAATTGAGTAAAATTTTTATTTAGGCTGGTTCTGCCCATTCATAACAATCTTCCTGTATGTTTGGGGGTTGGAAGGTATAGGATCCATGCCAATTCCTTTGTTTGTAAAACTGTCAATGCCCATTTCATGTGGAAAAGGTCATCAGTCGTAAGAAAGAAATTTGTTTGGCTTATATAATTCATAAAAATGAATGGATTTGCTTAAAAGTTGTAATAGAAAGGATTTTTAACAATTGACTTTTATGTCAGGACAAGTTTTAAATTTGAGAAGGAAAGATGTTAAGTGGAATCCCTTGTGTATGTAAGTCCTGATAAAGCTTTATTACTTATTGCAAATCCATGGGAACACAAATAACTCTATTTAGTTTTAAGTTGTGATTAGTGAAATTTGCTGTTTAAGGTAAAAGCATTTGGGATCATGAAAATTTTTTTTTTTAGGTTTAAATTTGGGTATAGTTGCTTACATTAAATCAATATCTGAGAGAACTACCACAAATTATTCAGAGGGAATGTGATCATGCACTGTTAACAGGAGAAGTTTGTACCTGGAAAGAAAATACCAATGGGACAGTTCTGGACTCAATGTAGGATGGGATCTTCCTGGTCAGTTTCCCCATTGTGTCTTTTTTAAAAAAGAATGTTTCCCACATGACTATTCCTTAGTTTCCTTATAATACAGGTACTTCATTATTAGAAAATTTCACTCCTATCTGAATTCAGAGTCAAAGATGTTTTATCCTATTATATTTGCTATATCACATGTCCCTACTTTTTTCTTCTATAGAAAATTTCTATGGTCAATTACAAGTGACCAGCAAAATATGTGAGCCCTTTTGTGTAATCTTACTGGGAAAACTAATATTATTTTTCTCTGAAATTAGAACATGTTCATAAATTTGTGTAAACTACTAAACACTTACCTTAAGATGCCCTCATTGTTAAAAAGGATTTTAAAAAGCATTAGTGTTTTTCTGTAATCAGTCTCTTATTGTTGCCAATGTGCGATTACATTGGACATTTTTGAGTAATGCATTTTGTAATATCTAAGAATTCTGTAATAATTAAGAATTTGGTTTGTTCTAATGCTTTGCGAATTCATGTCGCGAATTCATGTCACTTAAGGACATTTTTACACCAACTAAGTTTTAATGAATTTTAATTTTAAAAGATTTATTTTTAATTCAAAGTGAAAAGAGAACTATCATTTTAAAAGGTTTCAACTAATTTTCAAACAAAAAAATTTGGTGGTTCTCTTAACATCAGGATAAATTTCCAATTGTTTTAAAAGAAAAGGAAATATTTTTAGATTAAATGTTTTTCAAAGAAAAGGGGGTAAAGCCTACTAAATTTTCATTTTCAAGGTAATGCATTGCTAAATTAATGTGTAATGATGTATAAAGCAGAAAAGCTCTTGTTGTTTTAAACTGAATTTGTGGTCATTCCATGGCCTAAGCAAAAGTTAAAATTAATGTTTGAACTTGTTGATAACTTAATTTCTAAAGCTTTTCTTTCAGAATGAATATTATCCAGAAAAAGATAAGTCTGTGAAACATCGATGAAAATCTATTTAATTGTGAGATTTAAATTAGAAATCTCTTTTGTTTGAGACAATACAGCTTTGCTAGAGAAAATTAATAACTTGTGAGCTATCTTTGTTATAGTAGAAATTTAAAGGAAAGTGAAGCAGTCCGAATAATGTGTCCAAGAGATTTGGAAAGATAAATAAAGGTTTGATTGAAAATATGGAAAGGAGATAAGAAAGTTGGGGACAAGTGAGAGTCATTGAAATCCCTCCAATGTCCAGATAGTTGCTCTGGATGCTTTTGTACCAGTCTCAGAGTAAGTATGTCAAGAGTGTGTGGGAAACTGTTTTCAGAAGACAGAAAAATGATGTAACTACCTTGTTTAACTCCTTCTGTTCATTTTTTGGCCTTTGTTTGCTTGATATCCTTGCCAGATTTGTCTCCTCCAGGTTTATTGCCTTCCACTATAAAAATGATCGTTCTGACTTTACATGAACCACTGTCCATGACTCATCACCCTCTGGACCTGGCATCATATTAGCTACAGATCTCTCCAATGTTGGGACCCTGTGAGGCCGTGACAACTCTACATCCATTCTTAGCAGGAAGCAATTGAAGAAACCGAGACCTTCGTCCCTTACCCTAAAAGATTTGGGTTTCATCTATTTAAAAAGAAGGGGAATGATGGGGTGTTTGGGTGCATATACTTGGGCCCTAATGCTAAAATCACATTTAAAAGTCATATTTCTCTCTAGCTTCAAAATACTATCTCAGGAACTTTCTCCCTCAAGGCCACAGCTTGCCCTAGCAACACCTGTTATCTCCCTTCCTCCTGTAGTAGTCAGCTGCATATAAAGAACTCTACTGCCAGCTATGTGCTGAACTGGGTGTGTACTGGGTCATAATGGCATTTGCTATTCACTGACCAATTATGTGTATCCTAGATTCAGACATATTCATACTCTCAATTTTTTGAATGTCACCCCATTACTATACCCGTCATACGTGGACATCATTGGCCAAACTTCATTGACTGTGATACTAATGAGGGACAGACATTGAATATTTCAGGTTATGTATTACAATTTTAGCACAATGTTACTATGAAGGATAGCAATGATTCTGAGACGCAGGGATTTCCAACACAACACCTGACAACGATCAATGGAAAAGCAATGACAGGGGTGTGGAAGATTTTTGTGAAAATTGGAGGATCCACGTCCTATGTTGAAAAGAACAGGACAAATGGGGTGTTAGCTAACTACATTTATACAGCTTGAGTATTTTTGGGGGGACAATATGCGTTTATGTGGGATGAAATGAAGATGTTACTATTGTAAAAAATGTTAACGATACCTTACTAAGGGGCATTTATAACATCACCTGCTTCAGCTGCAAAGTTTCAGAGCATATAGATTATAAAGACTCCGATGTAGTGTTCATTATAACACGACCAGAATATGTACTTATTCCAGTAAAGATTAAAGGTTGGTATAGATCCAGAGCAGATCACATTTTCTGGAAATTAGAGCAGAAGATAGAAATTGGGGTGGGACCAAGGGTTTAAAGATGTATTCGTTGTGTAATCTTAGGGATATCTTTGTTCATCTCATTGATTACATCCTCATTATCGCTGGCTATGTCAGTATCCGCAGTACAGAATGAAAGGGTACAAGCTAACTTCATGGAAGAGTTGGCAAAAAATATATGTCGTTGAAGTACCAGGAACAAAGAAAAATTGATTTGGACTTTTACACAGCGATAAAGGAATTAAGAGCTCCTGTCCTAGCAGTTGGTGATGAGGTGGATGGGTTGGAATCTCACCAACGACTGGTATGTGATTACCATTGGACCTTCCTATGTGTGTCTAACAACTTGTATAATGAGTCCGATTATGATTGGTAAAGGATCAAAAACCATTTGAATGGAGATATTGATAATCAGAATTTGACCTCGGAAACTGAGAATTTATATAAACTTGCTTGAGCTATGTATAATGAAGCAGATCAAGGTTTAACTCCTGATATAACTGCACAAAATATTATAGATTTCTTCAAACATTTATCGATTTCATCTATTTTCAGTTACATAGCTCATGCTGGAATTGCTTTTATTATGTGTCTATTAGTTCTTTTATGTATCTTACCATTTATTGTTAAGCTTGCATGCTTGTTCTTAAAAGGTGTGGTTAAGAGGCTATACTTTAACACACAAGTTCTCTGGAAAGCTCATCATGAAAACAAAAAGGGGGAATTGTAAGGGATCTGGAATTCTTGTGTTATCAGGTTCATGATGCCCTTGGGAGAAATCTCTTGAGACAACATGTCTTTGCATGACTTATGTGATGGACCACCCTTATGAAATAACAAACCTTCACAAATATCTTGAGCAAGAATAACAACGGCCAAGCACGTAAGCTCAGCACACAGTGTTTACAAACTTCTTGCATGTATGGAAGTAGAATGCCTATATATACTCTGAGCTAGCTGAGAATAAACGGAATTCATACCATCTTTGCTCCCTCCTCATTTATTAGTGCCCAGAAGAATGATCTCAGGCAGGCATGAGATCTTTGGGAACTTAACACACTAGATCTTTTCAGTTCTGAGGCTCACTAATCACTGGTTAACAAAGTTTCTCAGAATTGGGAGATTATTTCATGAATAAAAATAATATTTCATGAATAAACAAAGATATTTCATGAAATATCTTTGAACCAATGATTTAGCAGATAGTTCCTAAACAATTTCTTAAGGCCCAAGGGTATATGGTTTTGCCAGAGATGAGAGCATTGATAAGTATCAGAGATACTAAAAAAAATATAGAAAAATATAGAAGAATTTCCTTTTTATATTATTATATATTTTTAACATAGTTTATAACAGATAAAACAATGGCATCTTTTGGTCAGGTGATGCTTCTTTTTAAAGCATTTACAATATGGACCACAAAAGAAATTTTTTTTTTAAACATTAACCAACTGAGACGCAAATAATATTTATGTTGCTAACTTCACAAGCTCTTGATCTAATTGTCTCCACAGTATTACTACGAATTAAAGGACCCTATCTTATTGTTATTGGTCTAAAGTCCTAAAAGTCATAGCTTAATTTTAGACATTGCCTCGGATGTTCCCCTACCAACAATCTATACTTGAATATATCTGATATTAAGCTTACAAATCTTTTGACTATAGGAAATTATCAGCAATATTAAGGATATTGCAGGGATATAGCATCTCCCCACCTTCATGTCATTTCCAGGCAGGATTAGATTATCCACCTGAATCCAGACAGGCTTAAAGTCTGCCAGGTGTCAGGGGGAAATTGAGTCAGGGGAATCCCACCTTAGGTCATGCTGAACAGTCTTTCTCCCACCCTTCCCTTGAGATCACCTATGCAGCTCATACCAGCATCTCATCAACATACTGGCATCATATGTTGGAGTCTCAGATCGCCTTTCTTGCTACCCATACCTACAGTTAGACTCAGAAGAACAGTCACTTAATAGTCCCATAACATCTAAAAATGGCCAGTTCCAATAACCAGATTTCAGATATGATTATATTTTCACTTTGACCAAGGAACATCTTCTGAGCTAAGTCCTAAGTGGCTTACATGCCTTTTCATGCATATTCTAGTTCCTGATTAAATGGCAATCATTAAATCAAATTTACCAATAAGACCTTGACTTTTCCATCAATGACAAATTTTACCCGATGTTACTCTTCCTCTAGGAAATTTAGACTGAAATTCTTTTCTCTAAACTAAAGATGTCATTGATTTATTCTCAGTAATTAACTGTCTATTATTTTAATACTAATTGCTTTTACCTCACTTTATAAAATGTCCATTGTTTTCCTCATCATTCCCCTCCACCTGCTTCCTAATACCTTGCATTCTGATTACTCCTTCCCTCAATATACCCTCCCTTCCATCACACCCCACCCCTCTCCTATCCACATCTTCTCTCTTTCCTTGCAGGGCAAGATAAATTGCCCTACTCCTATCCCTGTAGTTCTTATTTTCAGATTATGCAATAAAAATTCTCAACATTTGTTTCTAATACTTAGAATTCCAAATTCTCTCACTCCCCGCTCCCTCCCCAGTCCTGCTAAGAAGACAAGCAATTCAATGCAGACCAAATATGTGTTGTTTTGCAAAAGACTAACATAGTAATCATGTCGTGTAATACTAATTGTATTGCTCTCTGACCAACATGATCCCCCCTTATTCCTCCCCTACAACTGACCTTGTCCCTTCTTGAAAGTGTTTATTTCTACTGCTTCCCTTTTCCCATTTGCCCTCCCTTCTAACACTCCCCTTGTTCTACTTATGGCCTTCTCTCCTACTTTCCAGTAGTGTATATAAATTTTGATATCAAATTTAGTGAGCATGTTATTCCCTCCTTCAGCCACACGTGGGGAGAGTAGTTTTATTTTTTCCCTTCTCCGCTTCTCCCTTATCTCCTCCATTGAATAAGATCTTTCTTATCTCTTATATGAGTTATAGCCTGCCCCATTTCATTACTCCCTTTCTCTTCCCAGAATTTTCCTCCTACACCCCTTAATCTTTATTTTATTTTTTGTGAGTGTGTGTGTGTGGATATCATCTCTTCTTGTGTTATATCAACACACCCTGTACTCTCTGTCAATCTATGTATATGTGTGGGTGTATATGTACAATCTATCCAGCTACTCAAATAGTGAGAAAAGATTCAAAGTTAAACTTATTTTCTTTCCATATATTAATGTAAACATTTCAGTTTTAGGGAGTCTTTTATGATTTTTCTTTTCTTTTTACCTTTTCATACTTCTCTTCATTCTTGTCTTGGGAAGTCAACTTTTTAAATACAGATCTGGTCTTTTCCTCAACATGACATCTTGAAATTCGACTATTTCAGTGAATGACCATTTTTTCCCTTGAAGTATTATATTCATATTTGCTGGGTAGGTGATTCTTGGCTTCAATCCCAGGTCTTTTGATTTCTGAAATATCCTGTTGCAAGCCCTTTGATCCCTTAGTGTCAAAGCTGCCAGATCCTGTGTTATCCTGATGGTATTTCCACAGAACTCAAATTGTTTCTTTCCAGCTGCTTTCAGTATTTTCTCCTTGATTTGGGAACTCTAAAATTTGGCGACAATATTCCTAGGAGTTTCTTTGTCCAAGTTTCTTTCAGGAGCTGATCAATGAATTCTTTCAACATTTTTTTGCCCTCTGATCTATAACATCAGGGCAATTTTCCTTGATAATTTCATGGAAGATAATGTCTAGGCTCTTTTTTTGATTATGGCTTTCAGGTAGTCCAATAATTTTTAAATTATTTTTCCTGAATCTATTTACCAGGTTAGTTGTTCTTCCCCTGAGTTGTTTCACATTATCTTCTCTTTTTTCAAATTTTTTGTTTTGTTTACTAACTTCTTGGTTTAACTCACAGTCATTCATTTCCCTGAACTCAATTCTCTCTTTCAACGAATTATTTTGTTCAGTGAGCTTTTGAAACATCTCCTCCATTTGGCTAATTCTGCTTTTATAAACCTCCTCCTCCTAGTTGGCTTTTTGGACCTCTTTTTCCAATTGAGTTAGCCTATTTTTAAAGTTGTCATTTTCCTTAACAATTTTTGGTTTTCCTTTAGTAAGCTGCCAACTTGTTTTTCAAGATCTTCTGTTGCCTGTGCTCATTTTAAGTTCCCTTTGGAGGCAAAGGCCGTGACTTGTTGTGACAGAATGCCTTGTTCTTTTTCATATTAAAGGATGGGGGGAGACACCTCTTCCCCAAGAAAGTAACCTTCTATGGACTTATTTTTTTCCCCTTTTTTGGGCATTTTCCCCGGCAGTTACTTAACTTCTGAGTTTCTTCTCCACACCTACCTAGTCTCCAGTTCCAGGAAGCCAGCACCTGGGGGCTGAGATTTAAATGAGCTGCTTCTAAACCTTAGGGGTTTTTGGTGGTTGCAGGACTGCTATTCAGTGTGAGATTAGGTTCAGCTGCTAAGATGGAGGCAGGGCCATCACATGGGGCTCAGTTCCCTCAGAGGGTTTACGAGGAGACCTTCAACAATGGATGTGGGCTACTCTCTGATTTGGGAACCTCTGTCTACTGCTGCCTCTGCTGCTGTCTCCTGATGGGGCCTGAATTATGCAACACCCTGCTCCCCTCTCAGCCAGCCGAAAAGACCCTATTACTGACCTTTGGCGCCTGTGGATGGAGGGATCTGTGCTGGTGCTAGATATTCCATCCCTGAAGAGTGATGAGACCTACTTCTCTTGGTGCTGTGTGGGCAAGGCAGGGCTTGGCTCTGCTCTGTGTCTGGTGCACACCAGATCTTTCCTGATGGTTTTTCAGGTCTCCTTCGAACAGTAATCTCCACCATTCTGTTGTTCTGTGGCGTCTGCTGATCTAGAATTTGTTGAGAGTTCTTCCTTACAGGTGTTTTATGGGCTGTGGGGTAAGAGTTAAGCATATGTGTATCTGTTTACTCCACCAACTTGGCTCCTCCCTATGAATTTTTTTAATTGACATTATTTAAAAAAAAATTAGATGCTAGCAAGGAAATTACAGCAATATACCACAGAGATCATCCACTTTGACCAGATTGGATTTATAAAAGCATTGCTGGGCTTGTTTAATATTAGGAACTCTATGAGGATAATTGGCCATATTGATAAAAAATTGCACAAACTTACGTAATGATATCAAAGATGGCAACAAATCATTTGACAAAATATAAGAACAATTCCTATAAAAACACAAGAAAACATTAAAATGTAAGAATTTTTCTTAAAATGTTAACTAGTATCTAAAACTAAGGGCAAATATCTATAATATGAATAAACTTGATGTATTTCCAATAAGATCAGCTTGCAGCAATAACATCTATTATTAACACTATTATTCATTATTTTACTAAAAATCCTAGCTCAACAATAAGACAAGAAAAAATTGAAACAATAAAAATAAGCAACAGAGAAATAATGCAATCACTCTTTGCAGATGACATGTTGTTACATATAGCAGACCCTACAGTATTAATTAGCTATCTAGTTGAAAGAATGAGCAACTTTAGCAAAGAATCAGGTTATAAAATAAAACCACAGAAATAATTATTACTATATGCTAGCATAAAAATCTAGCAAGTAGAGACTGGAAAGTAAATTCCATTTAAAATGATTGTGGATAGTATAAAAATTCTTGTGAGTCTGCCTGCCAAGACAAACCCAGAAAGTATAAAAACAAAATTATAAAAAAACTTTTTCAGACAAATAGACAGATCTAAGCAATTGGAGAAATACTGGCTTCAAACAGGTAGGCCGAGTCAATATAATAAAAATGATTATTCTTCCTAAGTTTATTTATCAGTTGCATACCAATTAAGCTATCAAAGAATTATTTTACAGAAATAAAAAAAAATAACCAAAATTATCTAAAAGAAAAAAGCAAAAACATATATCAAGGGAATTAAAAAAAAAAAGGTCAAGGAAAGCAATCGAACAATTCCAGATTTTAAAGTACACTATACAACAATAACCATCAAAACAATCAGTTACTAGCTAAGAAACAGAGTGGTGTGTCCATGGAATCAATTAGGCATGGATATATGGGGCAGCAAGGTAACAGGGTAAATAAAGTGTCACTTCTTAAGTAAGGAAGGCTCATCTTGCTGAGTTCAAATGCGGACATTAAGGAGCTCTATGACCTCGGGCAACTCACTTAATCCTGTTTGTTTCAGTTACTTCATTTGTGAGATGAGCTAGAGAAGAAAATCGCAAACTCCTCCAGTATCTTTACAAGAAAATCTCAAATGGAAGTCACAAAGTGTCAGAATCAAATGAAATGACTAAGAAACAATCAAAAGACAATATACCTATTAAAATTAGTATCTAATATTTGATAAATGCAAAGATCCAAGCTTTGGCAGGGAAGAACTTACCATTTAACAAAAATTGCTGGCAAACCTGGTAGTCAGTTTGACAGAAACTAGGCATAAATCATCCTTTCACATCATATACTAAGGTAAGGTCAAAATGAGTACAAGATGTAGACATAAAGATGGGTATCATAAGTAAATTAAGGGAATCTACAAAAATGTAGTAGCTTATGGCCATCTTGAAAGCTCCCTGATTAAGGTGTGTCTCTGCTTCTTGTCAGTTTAGTTCCACTGCAAGCCCTCCCTTCTTCCTTTTCTGTGGGAGGAACTAGCCTGACCCAAGTCAGGATGGAGGCAGCAGCAGGCATGAAGAAGACAACACCCACAACAGCAGCCTAGAGGCTTAAACAAGAGTACCTTGCGATTGAAAAGACTCAGTGCCTTACATTTTTGCTGAACCTTATCCTTTAAATATTTTGGAATGGTACTATGTTGTCTTGTGACCTAAGATAACTCCTTGTTAAGGTGGCTGTTATCATGAAAAACTATTTTTCCCTAAAGAATATCCTTTTAAATCTCCTAGTGTTTTTATGGTCACTCAGAATGGACAACTTATGTCTTTCAGTCACTGATTTTCACCCTGATATATGGAATCCAGTTTGGTGAGTCACAACAATAGTGATAGGTCTGTTCAGTTTTGAGGTGGAAAAGTTGAGTTTTATGGTGGTGTCACACATTGGACAGTGCAACACCTTAACACTATACAAAAAGACAATTGTGCAGCACAGAGTTTGGTATTTAACTTAAATGACAGTATTTTGGGAACTATTTGTTGAAATAGTGGAGGAGATAAAACAAAAATAAAAAAAAGAAAGCACAACAGTGGCTCAGTAGCCCACCGCAGCCCTTTCTATTGCCTGACATAGTCCCTGATAGGTACACTCACCATGGGTAGAATTGGCTTCAGTTTCTAAATAGGCACATGCCAATGACTGTCACCAACCATGCCTGCCTATGGCAGATCAACCACAAATTCAGACTCTTTGGAAGTACTCTTGCCAACCTGTTTGTCATAGTCAGTTTTGCTGTCTTTTCTACGCAGTCAGGTATGTTCTGAGAAGCATAACCCAAAAATGAGCCTCATGCTGGAATTCCAAATCTTGGAGTCAGGAGAGTGTGACCCTGGGAAAAGTGACAACCTAGCTGGGTCTGTCCCATCGAGCTCCTTGGGTTTAGCTAAGAAAACTTTACAAAATAGAAAGTCGGACCCTGGGGCATTGAAGTCGGGATTCCAGACATGTTTGTCTTGAATTCCTGTCTTCTTAATCTTCCTATGTCTCTGTGGTTGTAGAGTAACTCATAGCCATGGGTGATTCTGGTGCTCTTAACCCCCAGTCTCTTAGCATGAGGCTCTTTTCAGTTTGATAGACTTTTTTAAAGTAAACATGTTTCCCATTTAACATAAGTAGGTCCTTTAAACAACAACCACAACAACCTGAAACTCAATGCTTAGCCCTTGTACTGACTGTTTATAGTTTAGAAGGACTGTGATCTGAAATGAAAAGGAAGTAGAATCAAATAGAAGGGTGGGGCCTGGGGGGGCTCACTAGACTGTCTGTAGAAGCCTGACAGCTCCTTGTCTGATGGCTGACCTTGAGTCATGCTTGGTTGGCTAAGTGTTTTTTGTTTTCGTTTTTTCTTTTGTTTTGAGGTTTTTGTCAAACAAAGCTTAAGAAGAACTCTTAGGAATTCAGGTAGCCAATCACTTGTTAGATACTTTTACTGGCCAGTGACAAACTTTTAGACTAGGCCAGCACCTATTTAGATCAGCATTTTTGGTGTGCTTAGGTTCACTTAAAAAGCAAAAAAAGTGAATTTTAAGAAATTTTTTTTCTTATTATTTCACCCTTCCCCACTATGAAAAGCATGAAAATAAGATTCTGTTTGCCTTCTAATGAAAAGACATCATTATTTATTTAAATCAATCTGCAGAGAAACTGAAAAAAAAAGTCTACCAACTAATTCTCAATATATGACAATAAAAAGCTTTTATACATGGTCCAGGCAAAAGGTGATTATGAGTTGATGGGTAACATGAGCATTTAAGTGAAGAATAGATGCAAAAGATAGGAAAGTTGAATTGGGAAGATTTCACAACTAATTGATTGTGGAGGGTAAAAAAAGAGTGAGGAATCTGGGGTGCCTCCAAAACTAGAACGTTTGGATAAACTGCAAGTCTTAGGAGAAAGATAAATACTATTTATGCTATCTTGAGTGTGAGATGATGATGGTAAATCTGTTAAAAATACCAAATGTGAGTCTAGAATTCAAGAAAGAAAAATATATATGTTTACTTTATTGCCATTCTTGTGACTTCTTATGCTTCAGTATTTATCCTTGGTTTTGAAGTATTGCAAAACCAACTTTTCTATATGACTTATACTTTACATGAGAGATGATAGGCAGACATCTTAAATGGTATGCTGATGCTCCCAAGATATTAAAAGAACCAGCGTAAGACATATCATCACTGGAGGATTTATGGAATGACCTGGATAAAGATGTCAAAACATATAAATTCAAGAAGGATAATATTATGTTATCAATGTAGCAAATATTTAAATCAATGAAATCAAGGATACATCAAATTTTTGAAACAGGAAGCTTGTCTAGGTGATCAGTGCTTGTGTGTTTTGGGTGTCTCTTTTACAGCCATTTATAACCTTAATACAGCTTAGTCTTGATTTCTACAAAGGCAAATTAGTAAAATATTTTTGTCTACTACTTTGTTTATTTCTGTAAAGCTTTTTAAGCTTTATATTCTGAATGCTACATAAAATGAAATTAAGCCCAATCCCTCTCCCAACCTCCCAAAAAAATAACCTTTGGTAATCAACAAAACCAAGGTTAGCAAAACTGGAAGGAAAACAGAAAAGTCAAAAAGACATTACAGCAAGTCTCTCTGATAAAATCCTGATTTCTCAAATATATAGGAAACTGGGGCAAATTTACATTAAAAAAACAAAAAACAAGAGCTATTATCCACTTGATAAATGATCAAAGAAATTAAACTGGCTATTTTCTGAAGAAGAAATCGAAATAGTCACAGTAAAAACAAAGCTTTAAATAACCACTGATAACAAAAATGCATACTGATATAACTCTAAGATAATACTTCACATCTAGCATGTGATTGCCTACTGTGATAGAAAAGAAAAAAATGACAAATGCTGGAGGACATGTGGAAAACTTGGTTTACTAATTAATTTTTGGTAGAGTGGTAAACTACTTTAATTATTGAGAAGAATATTTTGGAGCAATGCCTAAAGGGCATAAAACTGATGCTGAATAAGTTGTAGTATATACTTGTGATGGAATACTATTATGCTATGTTAGACATGAGAAGCAGGATGGTATAGGAAAAACCTGAAAAAACTCTCATAAATTTATGTAGAATACAAATGAGCAGAACCAGGAAAACCCAGAACACAATTACTGTAATATTATAAGGAAGATCAATAGTGAAAGAAAAAATTCCAAAATAAAATCTTCATGAAAAATGTTATATATATCTTCACAGGGTTCTGATGGATTCTGAATGAAAATTGAAGCATACATATTAATATTTTCTTTTTTTCTTGGGGTGAAGTTTTCATCTGTATTTTCTTTTTTCTACATGGCAAATATAGAAATTTTTACATGACTTCATATATATAATAGATATCAAAGTGCTTGCCCTCTCAAAGAGGGGAGAGGGCAAGTTAGAGGAAAAATTTGCAATTCAAAAAAAGGAATGTTCATAATTTTACATATAGTTGGTAAACATTTAATGCAATCAATAGAATACATTTCTTAAAGGAGATAACAATTCAATTCCGTCTGCCATACTTTCTCTGGGAGATGTATAAAGACAGAGAGAAAGAAATCCAGAGAAAGAAAACAAGCACTGAGGCAACCAAGGGGTACAGTGGATAGAATATTAGAACTCTCATCATGAAAACCTAGGTAAGTCAAATAGTATTTCTTTGCATTAATGGTCTTATCTCTAAAACTTGGATAGGGGCAGCTGTATTGAGGGCTTTGGGCCTAGTTAGGAAGACTTATACTCCTGAGTTCAAATTCAGGTTCAAACATCATTTGTTTTACCTTGGACAAGTCACTTAACCTTGTTTGCTTCTATTTCCTCATTTTTAAAAGAAATTGGAGAAAGAAATAGAAAACTATTGCATCATCTTTGCAAGAACACCTCAAATGGGTTCATGAAGAGTTGGAAATGGCAAAAAAGAACTGAACAGCAACATAATTGGGATAACAATAGCACCTTCCTGCCAAAGTTATTTTAATAACTGAGTGGAATAATTTGAAGGAGTAGGTACTGTCCGTGTCACATAGTGGGAGTTACCCAAACATTAGCTTTACTACTACTACTACAACTACTACTACTACTACTACTACTACTACTACTACTCCTATTATTACTACTAGAAACACCACCACCACAACCACCATTATTACTACAACTGCTACTGTTACTATTACAATATAAAGCTTGTCTCACAGCCGGGAAAACCTAAGTTTCACTTTTCTCATTGCCTCATAATATTAGCTATGTAATATTGTAAAATTTCCTTAAGTCTAGAACTCTCTTTAAGTATGTAAGTTCAGAGAAAGTTGGCAGTATGTTTTGATAGAGGGAATTTCCTTACCTGGGAGGTGCTTACTTCACAACTGTATTCTCTCTCTCTCTCTCTCTCTCTATTTGCATCAATCTCTTTTCTGTCTATCTCTCTCTCTCTCTCTGTTTTACTCTACCTCTCATTAATGGAAGACAGGATTACCTGATGGGTCACCTTATATTACAGCATAGAACGGCACATTTTCTGCAGCTTAGAATTTAAATGCATTATCTAAGATCACATAACTAGCTTGTGCAGAAGGAAGATTGAAATCTAATATAATTAACTTCATGACCAGAGACTTCTATCTAATATGCCATCCTCCTGTTTAGGGCAAATATTATTATTGAAGAACTGGAATTCTGTGAGAATGTAGAGATAGAGACTAATGAAAATATTATTCAATTTTCTAAGTCCCGTTAAATCTGGATTCCATTCTTCCTTGCTCAGTTTTGTATCTAACATATCTTCATTCCTAATGCTTGTCTCAACTTTTTGTAATGATGTACTAATTTACTGAGGTTTCCATATAGTGGCACTCCAAAATCTGGACAGTCTTATAATTTTCTATCCTCAACCTAAGCCTAAAATGTAAAATGAAGTAAATGGATAGGGTGTGTGTGGGGAGTAGGGGTGGGTGGGGTTCTTATTTAAACCTAGGAAGAAACAATACATAGGAACAAATCAAATCTTTCCAACCACAACTATTTGTCTCATAGACTCAGAAATAATACAAAAATGGCCTAAGCTCAACTTCTCGTTTTACAGTTGAAGAAACCAAGGCTCGCAGAGTTTGAATTATTTCCCAACGATCACCCAGATGATAACAATAATGTCAGCCGTGGGTTTTGAACCGTGATCCTTTGACCCCAGAGAAGGTGTTCTTTCTACTTAATTGTTGAAAATAAATTAAATGAAATAAATGATTCCAATGACAGTAATTTTAAAAAGACGTATAGGATTAAAATGTGAGATAGTCGTGTCTTTCCCACATGAACTATCTGGTGGAAAGACACTAGACTATCATTTCTTTGCCTATACACAGACATACCTTGTTTTATTGTGCTCTTTTTATTGCACTTGCCAGGTACTGCATTATTTTTTTAAATTGAAGGTTTGTTGCAGCTCTGTGTTGAGGCAGTTTATTGGTGTCATTT
>CM053774.1:82655896-82675960 GCA_028658325.1 Potorous gilbertii
AGGTTTTCATACCAAAATGAGTATGCATTTTATTCCTTCCATTAGTCGAATGTGATGAGAGTAAACTTCATGTTTTTTTTTTCTCAGCTCTCCTATTTTTCCCTCCACTAAGAAGTCTTCTGCTTGCCTCTTCGATGAGAGATAATTTACCCCATTCCATTTCACCCTCTCTCCTCCCACTACATTTCTCTCTCACCATTTACCTTGATTTCTTTTAAGATATGATCCCATCCTATTCAATTCCCTCTGGGGTCTCTGTCTCTGTGTGTGTGTTCATGTGTCTATATGTGTGTGTGCATGTGTGTGTGTATATTTGTGTGTAATTCCACCAACTACCCAGATACTGAAAAGTTTCAAGAGTTACAAATATTGTCTTTCCATGTAGGAATGTAAAGAGTTCAACTTTGGTAATTCCCTTATGACTTCTCTTTGCTGTTTACTTTTTCATGCTTCTTCTCATTCTTGTGTTTGAGAGTCAAAGTCAAATTTTCTTTTCAGCTCTGGTCTTTTCATCAAGAATTCTTGAAAGTCCTCTATTTCATTGAAAGACCATATTTTCCCCTGAAGTACTAGACTCAGTTTTTCTGGGTAAGGGATTCTTGGTTTTAGACCTAGTTCCTTTGATTTCTGGAATATCCTATTCCACGCCTTTCAATCCCTTACTGTAGAAGCTGCTAGGTCTTGTGTTGTTCTGATTGTATTTCCATAATACTGGAATTCTTTCTTTCAAGCTGCTTGTAATATTTTCTCCTTCACCTGGGAACTCTGGAATTTGGCCACAATGTTCCTAGTAGTTTGTTTTTTGGATCTCCTTCAGGTGGTGATCATGGATTCCTTGAATACTTATTTTGCCCTCTGTTTCTAGGACATCAGTGTAGTTTTCCTTGATAATTCCATGAAGGATGGTGTCTAGGCTCTTTTTTTGATCATGGCTTTCAGGTAGTCCCATAATTTTAAAATTGTCTCTCCTGGATCTATTTTCCAGGTCAGTTATTTTTCCAATGAGATATTTCACATTATCTTCCTTTTTTTTTCATTCTTTTTGTTTTGTTTTGTGATTTCTTGGTTTCTCAGAAAGTCATTAGCCTAGATCTGTTCCATTCTAATTTTGAGAGAGCTATTTTCTTCAGTGAGCTTTTGCACCTCTTTTTCCATTTGGCTAATTCTGCTTTTGAAAGCATTCTTCTCCTAATTGGCTTTTTGAACCTCTTTTGCCAATTGAGTTAACCTATTTTTCAAGGTGTTATTTTCTTCTGCATTTTTTTGGGTCTCCTTTATTAAAATATTGACACATTTTTCATGCTTTTCTTCCATCTCTCTCGTTTATTTTCCCAGTTTTTCCTCCACCTATCTAACCAGCTTTTCAAAATCCTTTTTGAACTCTTCTATGGTTTGAGCCCATTGGATATCTATTTCAGATGTTTGGGATACAGAGGCCTTGACTCTTACGTCTTTACCTGCTGGTAGGCAGTTTTCTTCGTCGTCAGAGAGGAAGGACAGAATCATTTGTTTCCCACGAAAATAACCTTGTATGGTCATATTCTTTTTATCTTTTCTGGGCATTTTCCCAGCCTGTTACATGACTTCTGAGATTCCTCTCCACCCCCACCTAGGTCCGCCCAGCTAGTGCTTTGGGTCTGAGATTCAAATGCTTCTACCCAGCCTCAAGGCTTTCTATGGCGGGGCCCAGCTTTTATTCAGGGTAAGATTAAATCAGGTTCCCAGATAGGGGCAGGGCCACCTCCCAGGCTCAGTTCCCTCAGGGGGTTTATGCAGAGACCTTCTGTAATGGAGCTTCTGCAGAGCTCCTGCCTGCTCTGGGAGCCTCTGGCAGCCGGCTGCCTCTGCTGCTGCCTCCCGAAGGGGCCTAAGTTATGGAGACACCCCACTCCCCTCTCAGCCCGTCCAGACGTCTCTCTCACTGACCTGTGCGTCTGTGGGTGGAGGGACCTTCGCCGCTCCTGGAGATTACGTCCCTGGAGCCTGCTCAGATCTGTTCACTCCTCTCAGTGTTGCACGGACAGGGCAGGGGAGGGCTGGGCTCCGCTCCCGTCTGGTGTTCGAGGGACCTTTGGGATTGGTTTTTCAGGGCTCTCTGGAATGAAAATCTCCTTCACTGTGTTGCTGCATGGCTTCCACTGTTCCAGAATTTGTTGAGAGTTCTTTTTAGAGGAAATCCATTGGCTGCGGGTTCGGAGGTAGCATTTGTGAGTCTTTCTACTCCACCAGCTTGGCACTGCCCCCAGCAATTCTGCTTTTTAAAGCACTTTCCTCCTCCTCGGTTTTTGGACCTCTTTTGCCATTTGGGTTAGTCTATTTTTAAAGGTGTTACTTTCTTCAGCATTTCTCTGAGTCTCCTTTAGTTAGCTGTTGACTAACTTTTCATGATTTTCTTGCATCACTCTCATTTCTCTTTCTAATTTTTCCTCCACCTCTCTTACTTGATTTTCAAAACAGTTTTGATCTCTTCCATGACCTGAGTCCAATGCATATCGTTTTTGGAGATTTTGGTTGTAGAAACTTTGACTTTAATGTCTTCCTTTCATGGTATGCTTTGTTCTTCCTCATCTGAAAAGATGGGAGAAAATACCTGTTCACCAAGAAACTAACTTTCTATAGTCTTATTTTTTCTCATTTTCTGGGCATTTTCCCAGCCAGTTCCTTGACTTTTGAGTCCTTTGTCACATACTGGATATACTCTAGGGACCTGTAAGTTCTCAGTTCCTCCAAGGTGGAACAATCAAGGGAGATGAGTTTACTCCTCTCTTAGCCTGCATTCTGTCCTGTGAGAAACCACAACCATTCTTTTGTGCTCTGGAACTGTGAATAGGATTATCTCTCCACAGCCACCACCAACTGTATCACACAAGTGATAGTGCTTCTCCTTAACCCAGGATCACCATTCAGGACTGAGATCCAGATAAGCCGCTCAATTTGCCTAGCATTTTTAGACTGAGAACTTCAAAAGAGGCCACTGCTGCTGCAGTCGCTGCTGTCTCCCAAGGCTGAGGCAGGACAGTGCTCCCCTCATACTCAAGCGAAAGAGCTTTCTCATTGACCTTTCATCCTATCTTTAGTGTTTGTAGGTTGAGAAATCTGGGAACTGCACTGGCTATCTGTGATGCTGTGCCCTGGAGCATGCTCTGGCCCTGTCTATGCTGCATGGCCCAGGTTAGGTTGCACTCAGCTCTGAACCTGGTGCGATGAACCTTTCCTGTCAGCCTTCCAGGTAGTGTTGGGCTGGAAATTTCTTTTTACTTTGTTGTTTTGTGGATTCTGCTGCTCTAGAATTTGTTTAGAGATATTTAACAAGTGGTTGATGGGTTATGGGGAATAGCTAGAGCAGGTTGATTCTTCCACTCTGTCATCTTGGCCCTGTCCCCCCAAATACAAGCTTGTTGACATTTCATTCATGTCTTAGTAAGTAAATGATATTTAGCAACTCTAAACTTATACATGTAAGTAATTGTGCAATTTCTTTTAATCTTTCTTGAAAGTTTCTGCCTTGTCCTGAAAAATGCTGAATAGTAACTGAATTCTTCTCATATGCTAAAAAGTGAATTAAACTAGAATTAGCTAGCAGGTGTGCAGCACTTTAAGGTTTGCAAAATTATTTTCATATCTTTTTTTAATCTTCAAAATGAACATAGGATGAAGACGTTCTTGTGATTCTCAATGCTTAGTGATTTTCCCCTGGGTTACACCACTTTATTAGGCAGTTGTCTAATATAATGTTGTACTTCAAATTTCCTAACTTCAAGTGCACAACTGTAGGCATTATGCCACCTAATTTCTTTCTACATGTGTGTAGGCCTACATTCTTTCTTATTAATTGGGTCTGCTGATGAAGGTTAATCATTGCCTTGTAAATTTAGATCTGGGGACCACAAAAAGCCATCTAATCCAACCCTCTCATTTAGCAGATAAGGAAAATGAGACATTAAGTGACTTGCCCAAAGACACATTCCAAAAAGCATTTATTAAGCATTCACTCTGTGCCAATCACTAAACTAGGTGCTAGGAATAAAATTCCAAAGAAAGGGATGATTTCTTTCTTTAAAGAACATCCTAACATGTTAAATAAGATGTTATTAATGTTAATAATAATGTTAATTTCTTAAGTAAGAAAAGAAAGCACATGTAAGGAGAGGAGTCCTATAAATGATGTATCAAGTCATCCAGTAAATAAAGTTCCACATGTAACTCTCAGAAGAGAGTTTACTCTTTCAGAACGAGAGAAAAGTTTGTTTCTCCTCTGTATATGGAGAAATTGTGGAACTATGCAGACTTGAGAGATTTCCATGTTTTTCTAGTGTTTAATGGCAAGGAAATATCATATATTTTAGGGAAGGTGTAATTATTGAAAAGTGTATGAAAAATAATAAGAAACAGAGAAATGGGGAGTCTCTTTTTTAATTGTGGCAACCTCAGTAACAAAATGTTGCACAGTGCACTCTTATTAAAAAGTGCTTAAAAAAGGTAACAGCTGAGATATTCCAGTAAATATTTAGCAACCAGTTATCTGGAAACACAGACAGACACATACACACACAGAAATATACTCACATGTATACCGGCACACACACAGCACATTTTAAGTTTATTTTCTAACTATAATATTTTTCCATAACTTTCTTAAGTATTAATCACTACCAAAACTGTAAGTTAAACTCTGATTTGGAAGATTTGCTGACTTCTAAATATAAGGGACAGCTCTTACAGTGGATGGAGGTCTTGACCTAAAGTCAGGGAGACTTGTATTTCTGAGCTGAATTCTGGCCTCAGATACTTACTAACTGTATGAATCTGGGCAAGCCACTTGACCCAGTTTGCCTAAGTTTTCTCATCTGACAAGTGATAAAACTATTCTAGTATTTTTGCCAAGGAAACCTCAAATGGGGTCAGGAAGAGTCAGACACAACTGAACAACAATAACATAAAGGTCTAAATACTTAAATTGAAAATTTTACAACTAGTTTTCCTTAGCCAGTTGAATTTGAATACAACACACTTCTGTATTGTCTTTTAAGAAAAACACTAAGGTATGAAAGCTTTCTCCACTACAACCACCACCACCACCACCATCTTCATGGCACTTCACCTGTTTAACTCGAATTTTAAAAACAGAATGATCATGAGGAATTCAGAGAAGGGAAAACCTAATGGTTTTTATTTCCTTCCCCTTATCCACTTTAGCGTGGTATGACCGGGCCTTTTTCTGAGGTTTTCCATTTATGCTGCTCTAAATGTATTTGATTTTGTTTTACTGACCTAGTTTTGTTGCTCATAAACATCTCTTTTTGAAGGAAACGTGCATTTATGTGCGTGTGTTTTCCTTTGTTGGAGTTTCTGAGTATGCAGCAGATTGGTCCTGCTAGTCATTGCTTTGTTGAAGGGCATTGAGAGAGGTTTGTTTGTATGTTTGTTTTCAAGTTATGAGCTGGGAATTCTAAACACTGTTCATTTACAAGAGAATCTCTCTTTAACTAGGAGAATATATTATGTACCATTTATCAGGTGTTTTTCTAGTTATAAGCTTTCCAAAGCTGAGATTTCCAAGGGAGTTCAGGATCATTTACTCCCTAAGAACCAAATCTGAGATTCATTATGGACCCACTTGCAGGCCCTTAAGCAGGTTTATGAAGGAGAATGAGAGAAGTCATTTTGATTTCAGTTTTACATTGACTTTATCTCCTTAAACTTTCTGTACAGTGACCGGTAGCATTATATGAATTTTCCAAAGGTAATGGTGCATTGATTTAATTGCAATTAAGTAAGAATGTGGAGGTCTGAAATGGAATGGCAGGAAGATAGGTAGAGTAACTGTGGATGTGGAAAACTATTCACTGCTTCTGAATCACAATGATTTTTTTTGTTTCGTATTTTTCTTTCTATCTATAAAGTAGGGATTATAATATTGTATTATTGGCCTTATATGGTTGTTGTCAGATAAATACTTTGTAAATCATAAAATGCTGTATAAAGATGCAGAATAATCACCATATAGCCTTATACCTTAAGATAATTTCCCTTTAAATTAGCAGTTAATCATCCTTTAAAATAAGTTTGTACATTAAAAAGGCTATAAATTTGCATATTACAGGCCAACAAGACATTGTTCCATTCCTTATTCATCTTCCTTTTCTGATATCATTGAGCTTTCCTCTACTGGTTGGTTTTCTGTAGTAAATTACATTTTGTCTTACTTTTATTAAGGTCCAATGCCTTAGCACTCAGTCTGACCAATGTGTGTCAAGTTCACCTTTTTCTGCAGTTTAGATTTATAATGTTTAGCTGGGGTTTTAAATGGACAATTGCATTTCCAATAATTCTGTTCCATGACTGCCTTCCTAGAATAACCTTGTATATCACTTTTAAAAATCAAAATTTTAATTTCTATTGACTATTGTAAAGCCCCTTGATACATGAATAGCACAGAAGCAAATATAATTTCTAAAAGTCTCTTTTATAACTACTGCTGTATGGTGTTTGGTGTTTAGGTCCTGTGAATACTAATAAAACAGCTAATGAAAATCAACAATAGCATCAACAGTTACGTAAGTGAAGCTGCACTCAGTGATATGGCTTTGACATTCAACTTGACAGAAAAGAATATTTGAAGGTTTTCACTTGCATTCATTGGTTATTTTTAACTATTAAATGACTTGATATGGAAAAGTTTGCAGGATACATTACATCCAGAAAGATTCAAAATAATTATGTTATTAATCTCGTTTGCAAATTATTTTAAATAAAAGGTACATGTGTATATGGTTTTGGACTTAAATGTTTCCAAATATTACAATAATGCATACAATTTGTCCATTTAAAAAAAATGATGGGACTCCAGAACTATAAATATTACCAAGAAGACTGGGTAAGTGCTTAAAGTACTTTATTTTAAATTTTAAAATAAAATCTTAAATTATTGAATCTACAGTGATGTTTTTCTTTTTTTATACCGGAAGTTTAGAAAACTGGCTTTATTCTACTGATAGTTGAAAAAAAATAATTACTACAGGAAAAAAAGTTTAATTATCTGGAGTGGAATGAGAAATTGCAAGAGGGACTTTGACCACTGATAAAGAGAATGGGTAGCAAGCTCCCCCAGAAGATTAAGGGAAGTAACCACTGTAAGAGTAAGAAATAAAGAAACATTGAATAGAGCAAGAAACTGCAGCTTGAGTTTAGATCATTCTGAAACATGCCATTGCTTTGGGGTGGTACCAATTCTCCATTCACTGACCCCAACTCAAGGAGACATGGGGTAGACACTGGGCTATGTTGTGCAGAAAAGGAACTGGTAATGGCTGTCATTCACAGGAGAAAATGACAAAAAGGGATTTCAAATGTTTTTTTCAGCTGACTTTATGTTCAAATGCACTTTCTTAATAAAAACAAAGAAATCTTCTGTAAAGATAAAAATATCAGTATTAGAAAATCCAATTTTACAAAAAATACTACAACTAAGCTGAGGTAGATATATTTATTTTCTGGTAACATACATTAAGTGGCACTACATTCACAATACTTCTGGGGTACCTAACATGAAACCACAGAACTGTAGCTTTGCTACAGTTATAAGGGGACTTGCCATTTCTGACTGGGTCCCATTTTCAAGAAACTGGATAATATCCCAGAATAATACCCCATGAAAACCTTATAAGACGTCATGCTCTGAAGTGACTTTGTATTGATTCCCCAGAGAGTGCTGTAGCTTACAGCAACAAGACATGTTAAGTCCTATTAAACTAAATCCCAATTCACAAACAAAAGTATTACCTTTTCTCTTTCTAGAAAGAAGTAAGAACCTAAGAATTCCCCAGCTGTGCTAGTTGGAAGAATGAAGATAGTTATTAAGAATAAGGTCAGTGGGACCCTAGTGCACACAGGTGTATTGAATTATTTTCTCTATAAGTTTAACAGCTAAAATTTTGGTGCATGATAAAAGACTATAATAATTTGTCAAAGCCAACATTTTTTATTGAATATTATGTATGTTCATATTTTAAGTAGAAAGAAAATCCTAGAAATATGGCCAAAGGAAATAAAATAAATAAATATCTAGGCTGCCTATATAAAATTATTGCTTCTATCATTCTTTGTGATAAAAAAGAAAGGAATGCAAGTGTCTGACCACAAGTTAAGGAATGCCTGAAAACAACCACACTTGTGAAAATAAGGCAAAATATTATGGGCATAACATTTCCCTGATAAGTATTAAACATAAAAACTATATAAAATTCGTAGATAACAGGGTTATGGCCTTTAAGGTAATTAAGCAAGATCAGTAAAGAAAAAAATAATGGAAACGAAAAACTAATGCATAGTCATATAAACAGAAACAAGAGGAAAATATACAACTGAAAAACATAAGATTAGTATATTGATAAAAAAAAAAAAGAAGGGGCGTTCTATGGTAAAGAAAAAATCAGTGAAGGTCTCAGAGAAGATGTGTGCCTGAGGAAGTCTAGAATATCAAAATCCCAGGTATCCATTGGGACTTTGGGAGAGGCAGATTGTGAGCAAGCATAAGCTGCAGATCGGTTGCCAATTCTCTACCTATGTGACCTATACCATTAGAACCTTCATTTAATGGAAATATGTTTTACAGGATTAAGGCTATACACCTTATATCAAATAGTTTTCCATCTTGGTGGGGGAAGGGAAGGAAGGGGGTGAGAAAATTTGGAACTCAAAATTTTATTTAAATATGAATGTTAAAATGCATCTTTACATGTAACTGGAAAAATAAAATTCTTTAAAAAACAAACAAAGAAACAAACAAAAAACCTCCATTACAAGGAAATGTCCAGGCTAGTCATGTTTTCATTTCTTTCCAGGCTCCACTACTGATTCAATAGACTTCCTCTACACCAGTACCTTCTCCTTCTTCCATATCCTGTTTTTCAGTTTCCTTTTATGTGTTGTCTATTATAATTAGAATGTAAGTTCCCTGGTAGGAAGAGGGCAAGATAGTGGAGTGAAAGCAGGGACTCACCTGACCTCTTCCAAAAATTCCTTTTGAGAATTATAAAAAGTAAATCTGAAAAAATTTAGAATGCTAAAATCCATTATGAGACAGAGTGTGACAGTCCAGGCCAGGATATCACAAAAGGTCTATGGGAAGTATCTGTTCAACCAGGCTGGGGGAATGCACAGTGTGCAGACTGCACCATCTCAGGCATAGCAGAGTGGAAGTGGCCCAGAGCAGATTGAATCACCAACATAAGTGCCTATTCCCAAGCCCTCATCTCAGGAGTCAGACAGAACTGGATGAGAGAAAAGAGCAGGGCCCACAACAGCAGCAGCTACTCCTAGGGCCATCAACCCACAGAGTAAATGTTTGAAAGTCAGTTACTGGAACATCTGGGAACAAAGACGGTGAAGTAAACCGTAAGTGCTCTCATGCTCCCTAGTTGACCTTGAAAAATCCAAAGAATATTATCGCAGGAAAAATCCTGGAATATTGGAGCCAGTAGAAGAGGTACAGAAGTCTTTTAGTTCAGGAAGCTGGGGAGATTTACATGGAAGGTCCCTCTTTCTGTGACTGAAGAGGAACAGTACAGGACCAGAAACTCAGAAAGATATCACCTGGCCACAGCCTTGGCACATATTAGCCAGTTGAACACTATGTAAGCTGCAGTCTTATATAGCATCTAGCTGAAAGAACCAGAAGCAGAAGCACACAAGCTAGGAACCAGACCTCTTGCTCTCACCATAAGAAATGTGCGACAGAGCTTCTGTCCCAGAAGCAGAGATACATTTTAAAAGTCAGGAAAAAGGCAATCATCAGGAAAAAGAAGGAAATCAGAAAAACAAAGACCATAGAATCTTATTACTGGGATAGGAAAAATCAAAATACGAATTCAGAGGATAGCATTAACGCTACACCCACATCTGAAACCTCAGAAAGGAATATGAACTGATCGCAAGCCCCAAAACCATTCTTGGAAGAACTCATGGAAGGTTTTAAAAGCCAAATTAGAGAGGCATAAGAAAAATAAATGACCAATGATTTTGAAATTGCAATTGAAAATATGGAAGAAGAATTCATTGAAGAGCAGAACTACCTACGAAGGAAAATTGGCAAAATGGAAAAGGAAGTACAAAAGTTAACTGAAGAAAATAGTTTGTTAAAAACTAGAATTTGGCAAGTAGAAACTAATGACTCTATGAGACGTTAAGAATTAGTAAAACAAAATCTAAAGAGTAAAAAAACAAAGTGTAAAATATCTCACTGGAAAAACAACTGACCTGGAAAATAGATTCATGAGAGATAACCCTAAGAATTATTCGTCTTCAGGAAAGCCATGATGAGAAAAGGAGAGTTGACAGTATCTTCCGAGAAATCATTAAGGAAAACTTCCCTGAGGTCCTAGAACCAGAAGACAAAACAGTCATTGAAAAAATCCACCAATCACCTCCCAAAAGAGATCTCAAAGTGAAATCCCCAAGGAATATTTTAACCAAATTTCAAAATTATCAGATCAAGGAGAAAATACTACAAGAAACCAGAGGAAAAAAATTCATTTATCAAAGAACAACAGTCAGGATCACACAGGACCTTGCAGCTTCTACATGAAAAGACCAGAGGGATAGGAGTATTATATTCCTTAAAGCAAAGGAGTTTGAATTTCCACCAAGGATCAGCAATCTAGCAAAACTGAGCATAAACTTTCAGGTAAGGAGACAGACATTCAATGAAATTAGGGAATTCCCAAACTTTCTTTTGAAAAATCCAGAGCTCAGTAGAAACTTTGATATTCAAATACAAGACCCAAGAGAGGCATAGAAAGGAAAATAGGAAAAAGAAAAAGAAAAAAAAATGTGTTATTCAATATGGGCAAATTTTTTATATCCCTATATGGCAGGATGATACTTGTTAATCTTGAGAATTGTGTATTTATGCTATTTTAAATAGAGGGTGTGTGTATAAATTAACTGATTTGATCCTAAAAACAACCGTAATTAAGGGATGTGAAAATATTGTCATGGGAGAAAAGTCAAGGAGGAGACAGAAAAGGGTAAATTATATTACATGAAGAGACACAGAAACATATGAGAGTAGAGGGAAAAAAAGGAAGGAGATGGATGTTGTTTGAGTTTTACTCTCATTGGATTTGGTTCAAGAAGTTTATAATATAATCAGTTAGATATAGGAATCTAACTTCTATTACTGGCAGTGGGAGGGGAAAAGGGAAAAAAGAGAGGGGGTGTTTAGATGGGAGGTAAGACTGAAGGAAGTGGTGGCTAAATGTAAAATTCTTTTGGGGAGTGGAAGGGACAAGTGAGAAGTAGATACATAAAGAAGCCGAGGGAGGAAAGAATAAGATGGAGAGAAAGACACAGATAGTAAATGGAACTGTGAATGTGAATGAGATGAGCTCTCTCAGGGAACGGAGGTGGATAGCGGAATTGATTAAAAACCATAACCGTGCAATATGCTGTTTACAATACAAATATTTGAAACAGAGGAATACACAAAAGTTAAAAAGGCTGGAATAGAATAGAATATGCTTCATCTGAAGTAAAAAACAAAAAGCAAGAGTAGCTATCCTTATCTCATAAAAAGAAAAAAATAAAGAAGTTTTAATTGAAAGAAATAAGGAAGGAAGCTATGTACCACTAAAAGACACCATATCATAGTAAGGCAGTAATATCATAGCTAAACATATATGCACCAAGGAGAGCATCCAAGTACTTAGAGGAGAAGTGGAGAGAGTTACAGGAGGAAAGAGACAGCAAAACTACACTAGTGGGGGACCTCAGTGTCCCCCTCTTTTAATTTGATAAAGCTAACCTAAAAATAAACAAGAACGCCTTGATAAATCAAACCTCAAAATAAGAAAGAAGTTTAGGAGTTGAATAGAACTCTGGAAAAGGTAGATATGAGAGATCTCTGGAGAACCGTGAATGGAGATGAAAAGGAATATAGCTTTTTCTCAGTGATACATGGCACATATACAAAAATTCACGATATACGGGCCATTAAAACCTCGCAATCCAGTGCAGAAAGGCAGAGATAGCGATTGCATCCTTCTCAGATCATAGTGCAATAAAACTTATATGTAATCAAAGACCATGTAAATATAAACCATAAGCTAATCATAAGCTAAAAAATATAAACTTAAAGAAAGAGTGGGTGAAACAACAAATTAGAGAAACAATCAACAACTTCATTCAAGAGAATGACCATAATGAGACAATTTGCCAAATCTTATGGGATACTGCAAAAGTAGTTCTTAGTTTTATATTTTTGAATGCCTTCGTGAATAAAATAGAGCAAGAGGAGATCTATGAATTGGGCATGCAGCTGAAATAGCTCAAAAAAGAACAAGTTGAAATACCAAACTAGAAATATTGAAAATCAAAGGAGAGATTATAAAATTGAAATTAAGAAAAGTATTGAACTAATAAATAAAACTAAGACCTGGTTTTAGGGCAGAAAATAAAATTCATAAACCTTTGGTCAATTTGATTTAAGAAAAGAAGGAAGAAAAGGAAATTATCAATATGAAAAAGGAAAAAGGGTGAATGCATCTCCAATGAGGAGAAATTAAAACAATAATTAGAAATTACTTTGACCAACTTTACTTTTCCCATGAGATAAGTTAAATGAGATGGATGATTATTCCGACAAATTTGAATTACCCAGATTAACAGATGAGGAAGTTGAATGCTTAAATAACCTCATATCAGAAAATGAAATTGAACAAGCCATAAACTAACAACATAGGAAAAAATCTGCAAGGTCTACCAAATATTTAAAGAACAGTTAATTTCAATACTACATAGGTTATTTGGTAAAATTGCCGAGAGATACTATCAAATTCTTTTTATGATACGAATATGGTTCTGATACCTAAACAAGGAAGAGTCAAAAGAGAGAAAGAAAATTATATACCAATTTCTCTAAGGACTATGGATGCGAAAATTTTAAATATGATATTACCAAAAAGAATACAGCAACTTATCATGAGACTAATATTTTATGATCAGATAGAATTTATACCAGAAATGCAGTGCTGCTTCAATACTAGAAAAATTATTAGCAATATTGATCATATCAACAACAAAATAACAGAAAGCACATGATTACTTTATCTCAATAGATTCAGAAAAAGCTTTTGAAAAAATACAGTACACATTCCTATTGAAAATACTGGAAAGCATAGGAATAAATGAAACTTTCCATAAAATAATGAGTGGTAAGGGAGGAGCCAAGAGTAGAAAGATTCACATATGCTAGCTCCGAAAGAATAGCCCATGGATTTCGTGTAAAAAGAACTCCCAACAAGTTCTGGAGCAGTGGAAGCTGGACAGCAACGGAGTAGAGGAGGTTTCTGTTCCAGAGAGCCCTGAAAAACCGACCCCAAGGATCCAATACACTGGATAGGAGCAGAGCCTAGCCATTCCCTGGCCTTGTGGCACCAAGAGGAACTGATCCGAGCAGGCTTCAGGGAAGGATTCTCCAGGGGCCGCAAAACTCCCTCCACCCACAGGCACTACATGTCAGTGAGAGAGACTTCTGGGCTGACTGAGAGGGGAGCGGTGTGTCTCCATAATTCAGGCACCTCAGGAAGCAGCGGCAGAGGCAGAGGCAGAGATACCAACAGAGGCAGTGGCGGCCAAGGGTTCCCGGAGCAGGCAAGACCTCGGGTCCATTACAGAAGGTCTCCACATAAACCCCCTGAGGGAACTGAGCCTGGGCAGTGGCACTGAACAGACCTGAGCCCTGAGCACCAGAACTTAAGTTCATATTAAATAGCAGCCAGGCCCACCAATGAAAGCCCTGAGGCTGGGGAACAGAATTTGAATCTCAGACCCCAAGCACTAGCTGGGCAGATCTGGGCGGGGATGGAGAGGAATCTCAGAAATCAAGGAAGTGGCTGGGAAAAAGCCCAGAAAAGGGGAAAAATATAAGATGGTAGAAGGTTAGTTTCTTGGTAACCAGATGTTCCCTCCCTTTCTTTCTGATGAGGAAGAACAACACTTACCATCAGGGAAAGACATGGAAGTCAAGGCCTCTGTATCCCAAACATCCAAAATAAATATTCAATGGGCTCAGGCCATGGAAGAGCTCAAAAAGGATTTTAAAAATCAAATGAGAGAGGTGGGAGAAAAACTGGGAAGAGAAGTGAGAGAGATGCAAGAAAACCATGAAAAAGAGATCCTTTACCTTGCTAAAGGAGACCCAAAAAAATGCTAAAGAAAATAACACCTTGAAAAATAGGCTAACTCAATTGGTCAAAGAGGTTCAAAAAGCCAGTGAGGAGAACAATACTTTCAAAAGCAGAATTAGCCAAATGGAAAAAGAGGTTCAAAAGCTCACTGAAGGAAATATCTCTCTCAAAATTAGAATGGAACAGATAGAGGTTAATGAATTTCTGAAAAACCAAGAAATCACAAAACAAAACCAAAAGAATGAAAAAATGGAAGAGAATGTGAAATATATCATTAGAAAAAAAAACTGATGTGGAAAATAGATTCAGGAGAGACAATTTAAAAATTATGGGACTACCTGAAAGCCATGATCAAAAAATCGAGCCTGGACATCATCTCTCATGAAATTATCAAGGAAATCTTCCCTGATATTCTAGAACCAGAAGGCAAAATAAGTATTCAAGGAATCCACTGATCATCACCTGAAAGAGATCCAAAAGAGAAACTCCTAGGAACATTGTGGCCAAATTCCAGAGTTCCCTGGTCAAGGAAAAAATACTGCAAGCAGCTAGAAATAAACAATTCCAGTATTGTGGAAATATAATCGGGACAACACAAGATCTAGCATTTCTACATTAAGGGATCAAAGGGCATGGAATAAGATATTCCAGAAGTCAAAAGAAGTACGTCTAAAACCAAGAATCACCTACGCAGCAAAACTGAGTATAGTACTTCAGGGGAAAATATGGTCTTTCAATGAAATCGAGGACATTCAAGCATTCTTGATGAAAAGACCAGAGCTGAAAAGAAAATTTGACTTTCAAACACAAGAATGAAAAGAAGCATGAAAAAGTAAACAGCAAAGAGAAGTCATAAGGGACTTTCCAAAGTTGAACTGTTTACATTCCTACATGGAAAGACAGTATTTGTAACCCCTGAAATTTTTAAGTGTCTGGGTAGTTGGTGGGATTACAGACACATATGTACACACACACATGCACAGAGACATGTACACACTTTCATGCACGCACACACACATAGACACATGCACACACACACAGAGACCTCTGGGATCATATCTTAAAAAAATCAAGATAAACGGTGACAGAGAAATGTAGTGGGAGGAGAGAAGGTGAAATGGAATGGGGTACATTATCTCATAGAAGAGGCAAGCAGGAGACTTCTTAGTGCAGAGAAAAAGAGGAGAGCTGAGAGAAAAACAACATGAAGTTTACTCTCATCGCATTCGACTAAAGGAAGGAATAAAATGCACACTCATTTTGGTATGAAAACCTATCTTACAATACATGAAAGTGGGGGAGAAGGAGATAAGCTGGGTCGGGGGGAAGATGGAAGGGAGGGCAATGGGAGGAGGGAGCAATTTGAAGTCAGTACTCAGGGAGGGACAGGATCAAAAGAGAGAATAGAAACAATGGGGGGCAGAACAGGATGGAGGGAAATATAGTTAGTCTTACACAACCCGACTATTATGGATGTCATTTGCAAAACTACACAGATATGGCCTATGTTGAATTGTCTGCTTTCCCAAAGGGAATGGGTGGGGAGGGAGGGATGGGGAGAAACTGGAACTTAAAGTTTTAGGAATAACTGTCGAGTATTGTTCTTGCTACTAGGAAATAAGAAATACAGGTAATGGGGAACAGAAAGTTATCTAGTCCTACAGGACAAAAGAGAAGATGGGGCCAAGAGAAGGGAGGGATGATAGAAGAGTGGGCAGATTGGAGATAGGGGAAATTAAAATGCTCGGTGTATTGGGGAGGGGCAAGGGGTCAAATACGGAGAAAATTTGGAACCCAAAATTTTGTGAAAATGAATGTAAAAAGTGAAATAAATAAATTTATATTAAAATAAATAAAAAGATCTTTTTTCCCAAAAAAAAAGAAAAAAAGGAAATTTTATTGGAAAACCATCTGTACAGCAATGGTGTGAAATATTTTTCCCCAAGTGATACTAGGAAGGCTTCTAAGTCCATCACCAGCAATATTTTCTGTTAACTCTTTGTCAGTTTTCTCTGATTTACTTCAGAAATATGTTTTTCCTCTTAATTTATTCTTGATTTAAAAGAAAAAAAAAACAACGTCTAGGATGACATTCCCCACAAAAGAATATTCGTTCTGGGAGAAGAGATTGTGGAGTAAGCAGTAAATCACAGTCTCTTTCTAATATTAAACTACAGCAAACCTCATAAAATAGTGCTCTAAATCAAATCCTGGAAAAGAAGAACCAGAAGAAAGACATGGTAGGAAAATCTTTTAATCCCCAATATTTGTATTTCTAGAATGATGGTTATGATATGTTATGAAATTTTATAAGGGAACTGGGTTTGGATTACATCCAACAATCAATCAATAGTTAAAACTGAACATAATCTTTCAGGGGAAAGTTGGACATTCATTGAAATAGTGGACTTTCTGGGATTTCTGATGAAAAAACAAAACAAAACTAAACAAAAAATAACCTGAACAAAAAATTCGAATCAACTGAAAAATTACTTGAAATAATAAAAACTTGAGTAAAGTCGAAGGATAAAAAGTAAACCCACATCCATCATCTGCATGTCCATATATTATTAACACAACCCAGCAGCAAGAGATAGAGAAATTCCATTTAAAGTTACTGTAGCCGTTATAAAATATTTGGAGGTCTACCTGCCCAGATAAACCAAGGACATATACGACCATTCAAAGAAAAAAGTCAGATCTATGTAATAGAAAAATCTCACGTGCTCATGAGTTGTCTGAGTTAATATAGCAAAAATGACAATTCTAACTTCATTTACTTAGGCAGTGCGATAGGAATGAAACCACCAAAAATATTTTGTAGAACAAGAAAAAATAATGAATTCATTCATAAGAACAAAATATTCCACATATGAAGGTAATTAATGAAAGAAATGCAAGGTAAGATGAAACAGTCATATCAGATCTAAATCTGTGTTACATAGCAGCAAGGATGAACATTACTTGGTATCAACTAAGAAACAGAGTGGTGAATCAGTGGAATAGATTAGATACACAAGACACAGTAGTCAATGACAAGAGAAATCTCCTATTTAGTAAACCCAAAGATTAGCTTCTGGAAGAAGGATCCACTCTTTGATAAATCTACTGGGAAACTAGAAAATGGTATGGCAGAAAGTGTGGACCAACATCCCACACAAATTGCATTAGGGAATTATTTTTATCCTTCTAAGAAATTATTATGTGTGTGTATTTAATTTATTTATTTGGTCTTCAACATTCATTTCCACAAAATTTTGAGTTCCAAATTTTTCCCCTTCTCTCTCCTCCTCCCACCTCAAAAAACGGTTTGCATTCTGATAATCCTCTCTACCAATATGCCATCACTTTTAACACTACTCCCTTCCCTTATCCCCATCTTCTTTCTTATCTTGTACGGCAAGATAAATTTGTATACCCCATTACCTGTATTTCTTATTTCAGAGTTGTAGGCACAAACGATTCTCAACATTTGTTGTTAAAACTTTGAGTTCCAACTTCTCTTCCTTCCTCACTCCCCACCCATCCCCACTGAGAAGACAAGCAATTCAATATAGGCACTCTTTTTGTAGTTTTGCAAATGAATTTCAAAATAGTAATGTTGTATACAACTAACTATATTTCCCTCCATCCTATACTGCCAACCATTTATTCTATTCTCTCTTTGGACCTTACCCTTCCCCAACAATTTATAATTCTAATTAGTCTCTCCTCCCATTTCCCCTCTCTTCCATCATCCTTTCTCAGCCCTTCTCCCGTGCTTTCCTGTAGTGTAATATAGGTTTTCATACCAAATTGAGTGTGCATGTTACTTGAGTCAAATATTATGAGAGCAAGTTCCACTTTTTCCCTCTCATCTCCTCCCTTTCCCTCTCCACTGGGAAAACTTTATCTTGCCTCTTCTATGAGACATAATTTGCCCCATTCCATTTCTCCCTTTCTCCTCCCAATATATTCCTCTCTCATTCCTTTAATTTTATTTTTTAGTTATGATCCCTTCCTATTCAACTCATGCTGTGCTTTCTGTCTCTGTCTCTGCCTTTCTGTCTCTCTGTCTCTCATTCTCTCCATACACACACACACACACACACACACATACATACATATATATGTATACATACATACATACATATATATATATATATATACACACACACACACACATATATCTCTCTGTGTGTATAATCCCTGCAACTACTCAGATACTGGGAAAAGTTTCAAGAGTCAGAAATATTATTTTTTCATTTAGGAATGTAAACAGTTCAAGTTTGGTAAGTTCATTATGATTTATCTTTCCTATTTACCATTTTATGCCTCTCTTTATTCACATGTTTGAAAGTCAAAGTTTCTGTCCAGCTCTGGTCTTTTCATCAAGAGTGCTTGAAAGTCCTCTATTTCACTGAATGGAAATTTTCCCCTGAAGTATTATACGCAGTTTTGCTGAGTAGGTGATTCTTGATTTTAACACTAGTTGCTTTGATTTCTGAAATATCATATTCCAAGCCCTTCTCCCCTTTAAAGAAGAAGCTGCTAAATCTTGTGTTATCCGTATTGTATTTCCACAGTACTCGAATTATTTCTTTCTAGCTGCTTGTAATATTTTTTCCTTGACCTGGGAACTCTGGAATTTGACCACAATATTCCTAGGAGTTTCTCTTTTTCGATGTCTTTCAGGGGGTAATCGGTGAATTCTTTCAATATTAATTTTCCTCTCTGGTTCTAGAATATCAGGGCAATTTTTCTTGATAATTTCATGAAAGATGATGTCTAGGCTCTTTTTTTTGACCATGGTTGTACGGTAGTCCCATAATTGTTAAACTATCTCTCCTGGATCTATTTTCCAGGTCAGTTGTTTTTCCTATGAAGTGTTTCACATTATCTTCCATTTTTTCATTCTTTTGGTTTTGCTTTGTAATTTCTTGGTTTCTCAGAAAGTCATTAGTTTCCCTCTGTTTCATTCTAATTTTTAAGAAACTATTTTCTTCAATGAGTTTTTGAACCTCCTTTTCTGTAGATGGTGCAGCGGATAGAGGACTGGTAGAAGAGTCAGGAGAACTTGAGTTCAAATCTCACCTAAGACACGACACTCATTAACTGTATGACCTTGGACAAGTCGCTTAGCCCCAATTTACTCATCCTGGGTCACCTTCAGTGAACCTGATGAATATCTGGTCACTTAATTCATACAGTTCTGGAGGAAAAGTGGGATTGGTGACCTACATAGCCCTCCCTCACTCAAAACAATGTCAAGTGTAAATCATGTCATCATTTCTCTGATAGCGTGGTCTTCTGTGGCAAGGAAGAATGAACACACTCACACACACACACACACACACACACACACACACACACACACACTGCCTACTTCAGTCATTCTACTTTTTAAAGCATTTTCCTCCTTGGCTTTTTGGATCTCTTTTGCCAATTGATTGAGCTTATTTTTAATTTTATTTTTATTTTTTTTATAAATTTATTTATTTAACTTTTTACATATATTTTCATAAGATTTTGGGCTCCAAAATTTTTCTCCCCATTTATCTCCTCCCCCCTCCCCAATACACTGAACATTCTAATTACCCCTATCACCAATGTGCCCTCTCTTCTTTCATACCACCCTTCCCTTACCCCATCTTCTCTTTTGTCCTGTAGGGCCAGATAACTTTCTGTTCCCCATTACCTGTATTTCTTATTTCCTAGTAGCAAGAACAATACTCAACAATTGTTCCTAAAACTTTGAGTTCCAACTACTCACCAACCCTCCCTCCCCACCCATTCCCTTTGGGAAGGCAGGCATTGAATAGGATGGGATCATATCTTAAAAGAAATCAAGGTAAATGGTGAGAGAGAAAGGTAGTGGGAGGAGAGAGGGTGAAATGGA